>VXBX01005899.1:260394-321232 GCA_013400415.1 Scytalopus superciliaris | reverse complement strand
GAGGATTTAGCTAGTTTGTTTTTACCTTTTAAAAACAAACAATTGGATCATTTAAATCACAGGTTTAAGTGGCTTTTTCATTCAGAAAGTACAGTCCAATAGCTGACTTGCTTGGAAATTGAAAATGGTGTCAGGACCTGTGTCTGTTAGGGCAGTGTAAATTTGGAACAACTCCATTGACTGCAAAGCAGTTAAAATCTTACATATCACTGATTAGAAATTGGCCTATAACACGCTTTAATTTCTTAACCATTTCAAGGCAGAGATAAACCCCCTCCATATCAGTCAATTATTTGCTGTTGCCAGTGTTACAGCTGTGTCAGACTCACTGATCACATTCTTCCTGATTGCTTCCCTCATCCTACAGAGATAACTGTACACAATAAAGGCAAAACAACAGATGATCTTTCACCTGCCTGGAAACTTTAAGGAGAAAATTATCAAAGCAATTCTGTCCAAAGTATCCACTTGCTACTCAAAAGAATGAAACTTCTCCACCAAAGGCAGCTAAGAATTTGTTTTAATCTGTGGAAATGTGAATAATTTCCAAAGAAATTAAAGAATTTGCTATAATGAGTATAGAGGACTAAAAATTAATAGCAGAAAGCATATTTTATAGAACAGATAAATCCCACCTGATTTTTAACCAAATTATTCAGTTTGGTTAATTCTCTAATCATATTTTAAGGGTTATCTAAATGCCAGGCAATTACAACTCTACAGAAACAGAAAAAAACTCAGTGTAATTAACATTCAAAGTAGTTGCTAATTTGCCCATTTATTCACAGCTCATGCAACTTCATAATAAAGTTTGTCAGAATAAACTGTTTAGATACACAGTCCTTGTGTCAGCAGTTATTAAAACAAACAGCACACCTCTCTCTCAATCTGCTGAAGCTGAGCAAAAGCACATTTGAAGCTCCGAGACTCACACCCAGCAGTGTCCACTTTAAATAGAAAAATCTCATTGATTGCAAGAAACTCAGGTCTCATTTTTGTCCATCGATTCCCTTGGTGACCTTCCACAGCATCAAAGCCCAGAGCGAACCCAATCTGACCCCGACTTTATGTGCATTATTATATTGAGAGACAGGAGCTACTTACAGTCCATGCCATTGTCTCCGTAGATATGTAATAAAGTATTCTAGAACTGCTCCTGCAGAGAACACTTCATGCACTCGGCATTTCCTTTTCTCTGTCTCTGTTTCTCTCTCTCTCTCCCCTCCAATCTTAAAATTCTTCTCTTTGCCGTGCCGAATGTTTGGGTTTTTTTCCCCCTCCAGTGGACAGCTCAAATGAGCAACTTCAGACTTTGACTAATACTCACATAACTCTCAGTAAACAACATCCTTCACACAGATCTATAACTAATAATAATGCTCTTTATTAAGCTCTCCTGTGAAACAATATGTCTAATAAAAGCTGCTCTCCATGCTGTTTTAATTATAATAAATCACCTTCATTATGATGCATACTTCAATATAACATGCCTAATGCTTAGCTACCTGGGATACTACAATAATGAGGACAGAGAGTAGACATATCTTGAGGAAAGTTATTTATACACACTGCAAAATTCTACAGTACCGTACTGCTTTGCAACATGAATTTCAACAACTTTTATCTTACCTTACTGCTCATAACATCACGGCTGAGAAGAACCACCCCCCTGAAAAATGCTGTTTACACAAATAACAGGACCTTGAATACATCCACTAGCATGGAAAAAATAAGTCCTTGCAGTGCAATCATTTCTCTATAAATGTATAAAAGTATTTTACCACCCTGTGCAACAAATCAGTGATGAGACTATAGGCTGTTGTGTGCCGGTGCCCAGGGATTTCATGTCAAAGTCAACTTCCTTGGCAATCCCTAGGGAACTGCGCTGTGCACATTCTCATGAAAGGTGTGAAAATCTGATTTTCTAAAATGGATCAGTAATTCTCTATGAAGGGGAAAAGGATCAATAAATCTTTGCTAAGTAGATTGTAAAGGAAAAATTATTCTTTCAGTGACAGTACATTAGGATCCTCCAAACAATCTCAATAAACTAAAGACATAGCATTTCTCCAGCAGCTACTTTTGACTTCTGATATATTTTTGTAATCTCCGATCATTCTGCAATGCACATACATTTATATTTGCTACGCAATGTTCCATGTTGATGTTGATTTATGAGTATATGCCATTATAATGCTCAGCTGTGAGTAGAAGAAGAAAATTATTAGCTGCTTGTAACCTGATAGATGTGATACGAGGAAATGTCATTACACCCCTGCACACATATATGTTTGTTACTATATCACTCTCTCTGTACCTACACAGACAGTCTGTACTCTCTGTGTATATACCTACACACAGGCAGGTGTATCTATAGGATCTTTTTGTACGTGTGCCTATATGGGTACATTTTCAGGCACTGGGCATTAATTATAACACACACAGCAACTGTTAACTCTCTACTGGGTGCTTCGCAGACCTGAGAGGTGTTCATCCAGTTCCTGGAGTAGCACATGCCATCTGGCATTTACACCATCAAATAACAGAGTCACGTTGTCCTTAAACATGTGATTTTTACACAGCCTTTGCCTGCAGACAGCACGATAGCAGGGCTTACAGCGAGCAGTCAAAATATATTGCCAAGTCAGAAGTGGGCTACGCACGCAAGCAGAGGAATTCATTTGTCCTTTTTCCACAATCTCTTTTTCCTGCTGCAGAGAGTAGGAGGGCCCTGCCAGAAGTGTCCGTAGTGTTGTTTCTGCGGCGGTGGTAATATGTGCAGTGTGGGCATTTAAATGTCCGTTCCAATTCTAAATGCCAGTGCCGCTCCTAAACTTAAAGTGCTGGGCTGCGTTTCTATTCCTGGCGCTCCCAGCACACGAGTATTCTGGGTGGTAATCTTTGAGGGGATACATGCTGAGGAGAGGGAAAGAGAGCTTTGTTCCTCTCACCAATGCTGAGAAACCAGAGAGGAGAGGAGGCAGACTCTGCTGCCCAGAGGAATCTACAGTCTGGAACCCAGGCTCTGTCTTGCAAGGAAGTTTTGGTACAAACGCAGAACATTAAGTCTAAAAAACCAGGATAACATGAGAAACCAAATAGGACAGGAAGGCACAGGCAGGAAAAATTTTGAGTTCAGCACTCTGAAACTGCCTCATGTTTGATAGAGCACTCCCAAAACAGAGGGGGTTTGAACCCTGTGTGCAGTTCTGAGTATCTTAAGATGCAGAACTCTAGCAGAGCTAGTGAAGTTCTGAACACCAAACTGTGCACCTGAATAAGTTTCTCTGGCATTTTCCAGATGGTGGAATGATGGCAAAAGCCATCATTGTTGTCCTCAGAAGATCCAATGCTTTGTATACTTTCAGTGTTCAAGGAAAATTTCCTAAGTCCTTTTAGCTTATTTTTTTTGTTGGTTTGGGGTGGGCAGGGGGTGTTTCTTTGTTTTATTTTTATAAACAGGGCAGTATTAACAAGAGTGATTGAGAACAGATGCTGTCTTAGGTCCTGATTGAGCAGAAGGTATCAGGGCATACTTGAACAGGCTCAGCCACTGCACTGTTTCATGCTTGAGGGAGCACAGAGTGAAAAGTTCTCTCTTTGCTCTCTGTTATCTCTACTATCCCCGAGTCTACCAGAGCAAACGAGACAGGAGTAAGCAGGCTTATGGTGGACAAAAATATGTAAAGAAGAGTAAAAAATTCAGTATATCAATTCCCACTAAAGTCAGGTCATCGCCATGAGGAACAAAAGGAGTACAACAAGTAATCTCGGACTGACAAATCTCATTTTTACCCAAAGACACCATGGTAAAGTATCCTCAGGAGCTCGTTGCAGCTTCTCCTCAAACCCATGTATTGAACTGTTTTGACTGAACTGTTTTGGTGGAGCACCTCAAAAGCACTTCATGCATTTCAGATGATGAAACTCCACAAGACCTCCTTGTTGTATGTCAAATAAAAGGGGAGCTCTGGCCCATACAGATACAATAATATACACAAACAACACTATACATGTTCTTGTCCATGACAGATACCCCAAACTATTTTTGGGTATCTCAGAGAAATATGAAATTGTCATCTTTTACCATCAGTTTTGGAAAAGAATGTCTTAATTGACACAAACCGATGGAAGATTCAGTTTCCCTGCAGCACCACAAGTAAGAAATGAAAAATTCAAAGGGTCTAATACTACTTGCAAAGAAGCAATGCTGGTGCCCCATCTGTTAAAGAAGAATGTGTCTTGCTAAGGTCAGAGTTCATGAGCCACCACACCAGGTTTTATGTGATGCTGAATAAATCCCACTCTCTTATATCAGTATGCATCCTGCCTTACTCTTTTGAAGCTAGCCTCCCCCCCTGAAGTCACAGTTCAGACCCATGTCTGGAAACCAATGGACCCAGAGTAGCACAAACCATCAGTCTGTAAGCATTTATTCAGACCTTTCTCTAACCTGCATATCCAGCACTTCCAGGTGTTTGGCTTCCTCTGTTATTCACAGAGGTTGCTTTCTTTTGGTTTGTTCAGTGACATGATTTTCCTGGAGTGCAGGTGGTATAGTTTTCTTAGGGAGAAAAAAAAAAAAACCCAAACCAAATACAAAATAAAAACCAAACCAACCCAACCAAACAACCTCCCCCCTCAAAAAAACCCCAAGCACCTCACTTTTTATTCTTTATTAATGTTTTCCAATATCCCGGATTAAAAGAACAGTGAATGCAAGACTAAACACTATATCTGAAATTCGATAATAGTTTCCTCACAGAGGAAACACTTACAGACCGCTGTCTGCCTTCCCAAGGCAAGAGCTATTTGAGTAAGGAAAGGGATGAACCAATTTTTGGTTGGTTGGTTTGGTCTTCATCTCCTTTATTTTTCTTGTATTCAGACATGAAACAAAATCCCTGTGTCTGGTCCTGGAATACCAGGCAGTGGAGATCAATCCCAGTTGTAGGACGCTGCCCACAATTTGTTTGCATGTTTGCATGATCACAGCCAGGACAAATCATGGATGTCCATATTAACCCATTTGAAACTACCTACCTATTCCTGACCTGCACTAGGAAAAGCAGATGTCAAATAGTATGGATCTCTGTTCAGCAACACTGGCTAAAATGCCTAAGGACCAAAGGACACATACAACACCAAAGGACACACATACAATAGCCAATGTTTGTAATTTGCACAAAGGACCAAATCCTGCACCCACCAAAATATAAAATTCCCAGCACATTCAAAGAGGGGAGATTCCATCCAGGAAATCCAGATGGACGTTCATCAAGGAGAGGCCCATGGAAACATTGCACCTGAGGGCCAGGTGATCAAAGGCCCAGAACAAATTACTCCAGTGATGCAACACAAAAAATTGACCTTACACTGGGCACACTAAGATGTGTATTTCAGAATACTGAAAAGTTTCTTTCAATGACATTTTAAAGCAGTATTTTTGATTTGTTCTCCCAAACAAATTAGGTTAAAGAGATTCACTAATTGAACTATATTTTCTGAGCTCTTATGTGAATGTTATATACACATATATTAGCAAAATGTGCAAAATTTCAGAAAATAATCCTATAATATACCCTAAGAAAGTTTCAGAAAGAAGCTCTTCTATGTCACAAGTTAAAAATTGCATTTGTATTCAAAGTCATGTTACTCTCATACTAATACAACTAGACAATGTGAATTTTCGAATTCAATTAGGGAGCAACCCTGTAGCAAAGGCTCAAACTTACTTCCCAAATACTTAATACCAAAAAATTTCACCTCATTTCTCAAAGAAACAGCTCATCACAAAATAAACCTTTTTCTGAGAAGTTTAAAAAATATATAATAAAAAGGGTTTTGAAAACAAACCTGTTCTAACCTGTTTTGTCTGCCCTGTAGAAGAACAACTACCCCCAGAGGGACCTTGACAGGTTGGAGAAAGGGGCTGACAGAACCTTATAAAGTCCAANTCAAAAAAACAGCTCATCACAAAATAAACCTTTTTCTGAGAAGTTTAAAAAATATATAATAAAAAGGGTTTTGAAAACAAACCTGTTCAACCTGTTTTGTCTGCCCTGTAGAAGAACAACTACCCCCAGAGGGACCTTGACAGGTTGGAGAAAGGGGCTGACAGAACCTTATAAAGTCCAAGAAGAAGTGCAAAGTCCTGTACCTGGGAAGTAACAACCTTGTGCATCTCCACCTGGTGGTGGCAGAAAAGGACCAGGGGTTGTGGTGGACACCAAGTTGAATGTGAGTGAGCCTCGTGCCCTTGCAGCAAAGAGAGTGAATTGTATCCTGGGCTGCACTGGACAAAGCACTGCCAGCAGGTCGGGGGAGGTGGTCCTTCCCTTCTGCCCAGCCCTGGTGAGGCTACTCCTGGAGTAGTGCCCAGTTCCAGGCTTCCCAGTACAAGAGAGAGGTGGGCATACTGGAAAGAGTCCAGCAAAGGATCACAAAGACAGATAAACTGGAAAACCTCATGTATGAGGGAGGGTTAAGAGAGCCAGGGCTGTCCAGCCTGGAGAAGAGCAGGAATCTCACCAACATATATAAATACCTGAAGGGAGTGCACAAAGGCAGAGCCAGGCTCTTTTCAGTGGGGCCCAGTGACTGGGCAAGAAGCACACACTGAAACACAGCATGTTGCCTCTGAACATCAGGAAATCATTTTTCAATGGCCAAGCACTGGCACAGGTTGCCCAAAGAGGCTGTGGAGCCTCTTTCCTTGGAGATATTCAAAAGCCATCTGGACATAGTCCTAGGCAATCAGGTTTAGGTGGTCCTGCTTGAGCAGGAGGTATGGACTAGGTGACCTCCAGAGGTCCCTTCCAACCTCAGCCCCTCTGATTTTGTGGATTTTTAACATTTTTCTTCCCCAGCGGGCAGAAGGAAGGGAAGGAAAGATCAGTAAAAAGATCCACCTTTAACTATACAAAGACTAGCAAAGAAAATTTTGTTTTATTAGGCTTCAAGTTTTTCTATCACTTACCTAACAAAAGATGGAACTTAAAGGGCTGCACGGGGATCCAAAAAGGGAAACAGATGAGGAAAATAAGCCTCACATAATTAAGCAGTGTTTGGGAGGGCACAGAAGGAAAAGCAGAGGAAAACAGAACACCTGGAATGACATCTTGCCTTGTAGTGAACTAATTTCAGCTGTGAGCACAGTGAAGCAGAGTAAGAATGGAGAAATATCATTTCCATGTTCTTCCATTACACATTTTGCAAGTGGACCTCTTGAAGTCTGCAGGGCAAAGTCTGCTTCGAATGGCCTAGTAAGCCTTCCATTCTTTCATTCATAATAAAGAGAAAATAAATTAAAATTACCAAAGGAATTGAGTTCAAACATCTTTTCAGTGCAGTGTTAGTCAGCCTGAAACACGGCAGTGATTTCTGTAAATTTAAAGAACAACTTTAAGATGAAGAGTCTGAGAAGAAGACTTAAAGATTTCCACCAGTTTCTGACAATTCTGCACTGCTGACTGCTACTGCCACTTGTTTATATCAGCCACCTTCTGTAGTCACCCTCAGGATTGTTTAACTAACCATTAACATGCTAAATCAGTAAACATGTCAAAAAATGTACTAATATTGTAGCCCATATACGTTTTCAGAACCCTACACCCAGATCACTGTTAAGTGCACGCACTTGACCCATCTCTCAGTTGCTTACACAGGCAATCTAGTTTTGAAATACCAGAAATTTTAAAATTTAAGAAATAGAACAGCAGGCAGGTCCTCTCAGAAAACACCTTTAAAAAGCCCTTGGAACTACTGATTGCAGTGCATGTTTGCAAGGCAGGCCACAGCACTGTAAAGCATATAAGCTATTCATATTAACTTCAGCAGAGCCCTGCATGAACGTGCTTAAATGTGTTGAGGACTGATTAAAGTAGGTGAACATCTAAGTCATGATCCCAGTCACTGACATCAGTAGAAGCAAGTTTACTGAGCCCTGTGTGCAGATTTGGGCAGCATTCTTAGGATTTTTTCACAAGAAGTAACATTCTTATTTTAATAAAAGTGCTGTCAGGGCTTGCACAATACCTCATGATGAGCCATGCAGTTCATGCAAGTGTCTTTAAAAGGCAGGAGATGTATAAGCAGAATGGACTTTGCAGAGTAAAACAGCATCACAACACACCTCCAGATTGCTTCATGCACAACCTTGACAAGTCTTTTAAATATTAAGGGCTGTGTTCTACTCTAATTCCACACATGGGACTCCCATTAATGTCATTGGGTGTTTCATACAAAGCACAAGAACAGAAACAGTCCTTGGCATCTTTTAGTATTAAAGAAAAAAGATTTCAATAAGTTTACTTAATCCATCAAACTGGCAGACTCTAGCATTAGCTCCTGTGATAGTGCTGTCAATGCTTGGTCAAGCCTAAAAAACCTTCAAGCTTAAGCAAGTCTTGACACAGCAGAGAAGCAGAAGCTCAAGATGGCCAACTCTAGGAAGTAAATAAACTTTTAAAAGCTAAGAGAATAAAGGATTAAAGGATAAAGAAAATTATTTTCACCCTTTATATCAACTTTTTCCAAAGAAATATATGTTTCAGAAAAAGAAACCCAGAGCTTGGCAGGCTGGGTGGAAAAAGAAAAGCAGAGGCAAGTTGGGGGTTGGGGGAGTGGGAAGTAGAGTGTGGCTGCTAATCCTGCTAAGGCAGTTTTACAGTATTGACTCCAGTGTATTGGGGCCATACAAACTTTATGGCCATGCACTAACTAGTTTGCTCGATAGCCTGGAGTCACTGGAGTTAAAGGTCTCAGCACATATCTTAAGTCCATGGGAAGAGTGGATTTGTGCCCAGGAGAGTATTTTGCTCTCAGACACCCAAGTCAGAGCTTATCACTTGGTGTCTGCAAGGGTGGCAAACATAAAACAACTCTACTAATGCCTTCCCTTGCATTGCTCTGTTATCCACACATTCCCAATAGGAACAGCCTCTTGACCACTGGTTCCTCCACATTTTTAATTCTAATTTTTTTGTTTAGAGATCACAGAAGCCCCATGCACTTGTTAGCCTAGGTTTTTATTGGCTGGTGGTTACCATTTTGGTCGAAGTGCCCGTGGCTCTGGGGTATTAGGCTTCATGATTCTTGCAAGCAACCCAGTTACTTTGAAAGGTGGTAGAGCCAAATCTTAAATATTAGGCCCCCTTCTCATTGGCATCTTTAGCATCCATCTGGTTCAATTATCACTCAGGGCTGCACTCTGGGATTTCTGTAATGGAGAAACTGACACAGGTACATGGGCTGGCTGACAATTTAGCTAGACAGGCTTGTTGAAATAATACAGAGTTATAGGATACATGGCATTAATAGTTTGACCTTGGTACACAGAAGTTTTGAGGCAATTTAAACTGCATTATCATCACACAAAGTAGACAATTTGAAGAAAGCAACAGCATGGCAGTACAGGTAGTTGTTGGACAGTGTTATGCAAGCTTTTTCTCTCCCCTGGATAAATCGACATGCTTTATTTATAGTAGTAAAAGCATCTGAGCATGAACAGCATTTGAAGACAAAGTTAAAAATATTACAGAAATATGAGCCCTACAGCTAACTGCATCTAACAAGTCTGTTCTCCCCTTGCCTCTTTCTTCTCACTCAGTAAATGGCTGACTTATTTGAACCCATCAGTTCAGCACATGAGCAGTAACAAAGCATAGCAGTTGTCGTGTTCCACTCCCTCTTTGTTCAGTTGCTCTTTGGGATGAGCTCCCTCTTACTCACCACTGTCTGTCTTCCCTGTGTAGTTACATCAATCTCTCCTTGGATTGCTACTGAGGAAAAGCAATTGTCCAGAAGCAGAAGTCTACATGTAGCTCTGGATGGGGCAGTTTCCCAATGGTCATTGTAATCAATGGAGTCTCTTTCATTGACTTCTGTAAGAGACAGATCAAAGCAAGACCCTTTCTTTAAGGTCCTTGTGAACAAATTTCACTTGAAAATGACAGAATGCTTCCTGCCAGGAAATCTACAGAGAATTTAGGCAGAACTCTGTTTTCAGTTTCACAACAAACTCAGAGTAAGTGAATTGCTTTGTGTAGTTTTCCGGAGTCAATTCCAATTACAGCTAATGCTGTGCAAACCCTAGGCTTAAAAAGCTACATTGAGAAAAGTAGGGTGAAGGTAAGAATGCATGTGGGAAGCACCATGATTTTGGTTTGAATTCCTTTTGGGGTACAGATTCTGAATGGTTTGGGGGTTTTTACAATTTGGGGAAGGTTACACTGAAGAAGTCTTAGTAAGAGACTGAGGCAGAGTAGAATATATAAAATAATTTTAAAGTCACCCTTAACTACTTCCTCAGTAATCCACCAAAAAGACTGACCCAAGCACAAGCTAATCCACATTTTCTGAATTCCATGGAGAAACTGAGCACTTCAGCATCAATGGCCTCTGCTTGAACAGGCCTTATACATACAGACTGACACTGCAACCAATTCCTAACCAGTTCTAATGTTATGGGAACCACTGCAACTTACAAACATAAATCCACACTAGGAGAAGGCAACTTGCTTGGACCACTGAGGACTCCTTACTAAAACAACCCTCCTCCCTTCTCTGCTTTCACATAGACAGTCCAATGGGACAAGTCCCAAGAGAAGAAGCTTTCCATCATTGCTCAGCAGCCAAAGTAGATCACGGCAGAAGAGTCTGATTTAGCTACATTTCTACCAGGGATAAGCTTCTTAAACAGCATGGAAGTTTATCCTTCTCTAGACTCTACCCATGCTCTGGGGGAAAAAGAATCAAGTATCTAAGTAACCATCATCCTGAATATATAAATTAAGTATATACATTCTTTATAAACAGGACTCTTAATAGTAGCTTAAATTATAACTTGCACTTTTGCAGCATCCCCATGGAGTTAATTTTAAAAATGAGTGAATGAAATAATGCCACTAAGACTACAGAATTTCTCTAACACACCTGTACACTGACTTATCTAGTTTTAATGTCTAAGACTTACACAGTTGCAAACTACAGCTGCTTAAATGACAAGTATTGTTCCCTGCATGATATTTGGTGAAATAAATGCTGAAGTATAAAATCCATTAGTGCCACATATACTATACACTGCATTTGCAAAGGCTTAGTTCAGGGGGGATGGAAATTCCTCACCACAGATAAATACAGCTTTTAAAGGGGTTTGTTATTATTATTATTATTATTATTATTTTCTTCCAACAAAATATCTGTTTTTTTGGAACATCTCTGTCTGCTGGTATTTTGAAACTCAATGAAATACCTCAAGGCAAGTACTTGCTCACTATTTCCTGTTGGAACAGCTCAGAAATGTTCTTTGTGTTATTTGAAGCAAGCAGCAGAAATGGCAACAACACGGGGGTGACTTCACTTCCTTGAGGGAAGAGAAATTCCAACATATATTTAATATATATTTATATGCTGTATAATTAAAAAGGTATCCCAAAGAGACCAACAAGCACCGATAAGTACTTGTTATTGAAAAGGGCACACAAAACAAGAAGAGCATGCTTGAAAGTGAAGTGGAGCAGAATCCAGAGGTGAGGTCCTACCGCTGAGCTGCCATGAAAGCCACTCCCAGCCAGCTCCAAACTAGGACAGCAGCCTCGTGGGTTTTTGTCATTTAGCTTCTTATAGGCTGTAGTGGCTGCAGAGCAAGTGCAAACCACACCAAGCAGTAAGGGAAACTACAGTAAATTCTGTTTCTCTGTGATCTTTTCCAAGAAGTTTGGAAGCCAATCGTGCCACCATCTGCCATAGAAAAATGTTGTCCTGGGTTTCTGCCACTCCTGGAAACTGAATAAACACTAATTTGGATTAGGGTAGCTTCCGTTTCCAATGTTTCGTTTGCTCTGTGATCCTAAGCCGAGAGAGAATCGGGCCAGTTTGACTGAGTGCAAACACATTACAAAGAAGCATCATGTGCTTTAAAGAAAAGAAAATATTCTTCATGTATTTATGAATGAACTATTTTGCCTTTGAAGGAAAATTCAAGTACAGAGAACAAAAGTAATTTAAGTAAAGCTGTACTCTCATTCACACTCTGTAAAACTGTGATTACCTCTTTTTCCCTTTGTGAAATAAACTAGTACTCCTCTAAAGCCAATTTGCAAGAGCCACAGCTTATAAAAAAACCCAACAAACCTCGTCCTCCAATAAAATCATTCAAAGCAAACCCACCTGGACAAAAGGCCCAGTTTCCCCACTGCTTTGTGCTAGGCTGGAAAAAAACTGTTGTCTGCTACATTAGTGAGAAATAACAACTTCAGAGAGTCAGACACATGCTGAAATGTTTCAGCTGAAATCAAACTCTGAGAAATTTTTTAAATGTTTTCAACACATCAGCATGAAGCATCGACCTAGTTGGAATCACTTAGATCTAAAGCAAATGCACTGATTGTTTTCACAGCATGCTTTTCTTCTTCAAGCTGCAACAGGCAGACTGGCAACTGCTGTTCGGAAAGGTTTTCAGCCCCCCGCCTTGGTCTGCTGTAGCCCATGACACGATCAATAGCAGGGTTAGAAGGCAGAGGAAGCTAAGGAAAGATTATGAAGATGAGGTGAGTGACAGAATTGCCTTACAGGATTTGTTCTCTCTCTCACCTTGAGTCTTTTCTGCTGCAAAAAAAAAAGATGGAGAACCATCCCAATTCTTTCACCAAACGGGGACAGAGGTGATGGGGAGACCACATGGTGTGAGTGCAGACAGCACTGAATGCACTTAGGAACATTCTGCTCAACACAGAGAGAAGAAAGAAGATCTTGCCAGCAAATGTCTTTTTCTCGGTCTAAGTGAGGTGGAGATACTGCTAAAGAAAACTTTTCTCTCATTAATCAGTATAATTAGCATGCATGGTGAGAAAAGTTCATGGTGAAATAAAAGTTGAGCATTCTCCTTTAATCATTTCACCTCAACCCTGCCTGTGCTATCTGCAGGCATCTCTGCTCCAGCCCTTCTGATAGCAACCATGATCTCTCCAACAAGCCCCACTCCCTTTGAACTGGTGCATAATGGGAGAGCGCTTCAGACACCAGTCCTGCTTAATATACCACTGCATGGGACACTTTTGCTGCCACATTATAATGACCTTAATGACTTTTAGTTGTTCAGGTACCACATTATTTAAGAATTTTTATAGTAATCCTAACAATTTTAATACAGTGCAGCTCTTGTTAGAGTCATTATGGTGAAAAATGTGATTTTAAGTCCATTATTGTAGATACCACACTGTTCTCCTACTCTATCCCACCACCAGTTTATGAAGATACTTAGCTTGAACTTAGTGAAGCAGTGTGAGAAGAGATGGAAAGAAACAGTTCAAAGGGAATCAGAGAAGGCCCAATTTATGCCACTGTCTGTTTGTTTTTTTCAGTTATGCACAGAGGAATCCCAGGAGGAAAGCATGTTTGGACATTAATAGCATGCAGCAGCCAGAATATTGTTGGGTTACAGTCAATCCACATTCATATTTTAGTATGATAAAAGGATAGGAAATGGACATGAATTTTATACGGTTCTTTTAAGTGTTCTACGGAATAAGCAAACTATTAAGTGTAGGTTACACAGGCTCAAGTTCAGTGCAACACTCCAGTGAGGATAAGGCTCCCCAGACCCATGGCATGGGCTTGCGTACGCACCACTCCACAGCAATAATGGAATTAACCCCACTGCAGACCTTT
This sequence comes from Scytalopus superciliaris, assembly GCA_013400415.1. Taxonomy (NCBI): domain Eukaryota; kingdom Metazoa; phylum Chordata; class Aves; order Passeriformes; family Rhinocryptidae; genus Scytalopus; species Scytalopus superciliaris. Next base: position 307,561 of record VXBX01005899.1, on the reverse strand, counting down.
TGTTTACAAGGCATTACAGCATCATTATTGGTGCTGTGCCTACAAGCATTGCTTTCTGTAGTTCTTCGTGCCCAAAGAGAAAACTCTCCCATTTCAGACGCAGAGGAAAACACAAGCTACCAGTCAATAAAGGATGAGCCCTTCAATATCCATCGTCACATTCTGGCCTGGTTCCATCATCTCAAAGATGATACTAGCAGGAGCTCCTACAGAGCGGCTTAGTGGAAGGAAGCAGCAGAATGGGTTGAAGAGGGCTTTTATTTTTTGTTTAAAACCTTTTAATAAAGTGAGGGTAGGAGAGCATGTGGGGAGCACTAAGGGGCTGCACCAAGGAGCCCACCAGCAGGGGAAGGCACAGCCCCAGGGTGAGCACAGCAAGCACTCTGCTGGCACGAGAGATGGCTGGGCCAAGCACCAGGGGTGCAGCCTGTGTCAGCCTGGCACTATGCAGGGCCTCCTGCAGCAGCCACATTACAGCAGGGGCTGGCAGACCTTCCCATCTTACAGCACTGACCCTTATCCCTGCTTTTCCCCCACAGTAACCCAGCAAACAGCATTTCACCTGACCCAACAGGTACCTCTTGGATCCACTTGTCAATAGCTTTGTTTAAGAAAATACACTCCAGTGACGCCCTTCCCAGACCTGGACACTATCTACTCCCACAGTGGAAAGCTTCAACTAGGGTTTCCCCTGAGGACCCTGCTACATGGTCTGTGAAAGTTGCCAGTTCACAAAATTAGTTACAGGAAAACAGCCAGAAAGTTTGCTTTGTTTTTTTTTTCTAAATATGAGACAAAAAGCAACATCTGGCTGAAAGAGGCTGTCTGCACTTCAAGAGGTTCCTGACAGGAGGCAAAACATGTATTTGTTCAGACCAGTGAAGTCGAGGGCTTTTCTGTCACTTGACTGTATCGTCCATTATCAGCAATGTGTTTGGTTTTTGTGTCAAACTGACATCCAAGGTTTCAATTAATCCCACCTCAGTGTAAGACAGAAGTTTGTCTCGCTGAACTGGCTTGCTTGGGCTTGGGGCAGAAGCATCTGTCTTGTTTTTTGTGTTCATCTTGGCAGCAACCATCTTTTAAACATATAATGTAACATGTGGGGGATAGACTTGACCTGAACCTCTTGGTTAGATGGATTTTTGCTAAGGTTTGGAGACCTTTGGGAACCAATATACAAGGTCAATACTGTAAAAATCACCAAGAACTTGTAATCACCACCAGTTGGCAGTGTGCATTTACTCCAACATTACCCTGCTAACTACCACAGTTGAAACTCACACCTCTCTAAAAGGCATGGAATGTAACTCAATCTCACATGAAGGATGCCTACAAAGTCTACATGGACTGGGTCTTCCACTTAAGCCCTCAAACTGATACAGAAAGGTATTTAATTAATGAGAAGACCCTTTTGCACAATTAATGTCACCCTCAAAAACTAAACCCACTGATTTCCAGTTACAATCCAGCTGCTTCCTAGCAGGTGCAGGCTGGACCCCAACTCTTGCTTGTAGCTACACCATTAGAAACAACATGGCAAAACAGCAGATCGTGAACAGCTGCATCCTTCGTTGTTTGCTGAAAAACCCCAGTACATCCTGAGGAGACAGAGAGGAGAGATCTACCCTGAACAGCAACCCCAGTGTGAGCAGCATTGTGGGGAGTGTATGAAGGCAGGAAGAAGGTGGCCAAGCATCTTTGTCCACATCAGCTCCTGCTGTGGGACCTGAGTTGGAGGCATGCTTCCAACATGGGGGTCACTTACACAGGCACAGCTCTCTTATGTGTCTCGGGGTGAGGCATGGCAAGACTAGTGCCCAGAGTCCCAGCTGGGTCACCTTGGCTTTCCCCAGAGCTTCCATCTCCAATTCCTGTAGCATAGCACTCACACTGTTCCCTGGTTCCCTTGGAGACTCACAGCTTCCCTGGATCTTTCATGTGTGGCACTGCAAAGCCAGGGGAGTGAAAGGAGGCTGCCTGTAAGTGATCACACATAATGGCACTTCCAGGCCCTCTCTCTCCCTGTAAACTTTTTTATGGACAATATCTGGAGATGTAAAAAACAACAAATGGAGAACTTAACATTTTTACTGTGAAGTTTATCATACCAACTATTGTCTAAAAGAAGCCCCTGTTTAAGGTTGTTCATGTTTAACTTAGATAATTTTAAGATTTTTTTAAAACTTTGGTATTTGTTGCTGCTACTTTACTATATACCTTGACAAGCCAAGCATTAGAAAAATCAACGCCTTTCATTTCACACTATAACTTTGCCTAAAAGAACAGTAAAACATGTTACAACAGTCATTACTGATGGTTGATAAAAAATAGCCAACAAGCCTACTGTAACATCCCAGCCTTGGCTCACGAGTTCATCAAATGGGTTTGACCTTAAAAAGGTACAGGGTCCCAAAGCCCACCTGACAGATTTGCTAAAAGGGGCTCTCAGTTCTTTTCTACCTCAAGGCCACACACCAAAGAAACCCTACAACACTTCTCATGGGGAAAAATAACACGCTTTCACTGGCAAACTTTGGAAAATAAAGGGACCTGGCAGAAGTTGAAAACAAGCATTCAATCAACATAAAGCACTTCACAAAGCGTGGACTTAGCAAATTCCAACCCATCCAGGTTTAAGTTAGAGAGAGAATTACAGCTACCACCTTAGACCCAGCATAGATCCAGCTACCAGGAGACCAGGACCACATGGATCACATGGATTTTATTTTCTCTGGACTCCTGTGGCCACCACTCCCCCAGGGTGGGGCTTCTGGTCTGCCAGCATATGGGGCGGGGCTGGGAGCTCCAAGGGGTGTGGGGTGAAGTTTCAAGGGTACCAATGGCCATTCTGGGCTGTACTAAAGGCTCCAGGGATGGGGCAGGTGGGATCAGGCATTGCTCCCGGTGTGCCAGGGACTGACAGCTGCACCAAAGGCTCTCAAGGAGGAGGGGTTTGGGGGGGCAGAGCACAGTCACACCTTGGCAGAACCCCATCTGCCTCCTTGCCCCACATCACAGAGTTGTTTCGAGCCAGTCAGAACTTTTCCATAACTTTTTCCAGTCCCTCACACCTACTCCAGATATCATTATGCATATACACTGAAGAATTCCTTGCTGTGGAGAACTACACAACCAGAACTTGAGACAAACCAGTAATTCTCAAGACGTGAGAGGTCAGTTTCTGGCTCTACAAAGGGACATGATTTTTGGACATGAAACACTTGGCAAGTTCTGAAATTAATGGTCAAAAAGATGTTCAGATGACCTGACCAAACAAGAGACCTCCATTTACTGATCATTTCCTTGCATTGCCCAGCAGAAATCACTATAAAGCGATTATATATTATTATAAAGTAATATTTGAGGGGAAAGAACTCTAGAGAAGTGGAACTTCTTTTTTGCAAGGTGCTTTTCCCTTCCCAAAGAATTACATGACCATCAATATTTGTTCTGTGAAAAATTCTAATTTCATGGTATTTTTAAAAACTTTCTTAGAGGGAGAGATATATCCTCACATACCAGATAATTCAGAAAAAAAAAATCAAAATAATACTTCATATGAGGAAAAAATGTCTTTTGACTGTTTTACATAAATGAGCTGTGCCAAGAGACATGTCATCCTCCTCCTCTGACAGAGGACAGTTGGAGGAACTTTGGCACATTGCTTTTTTTAGCACGCCAAAACTGCAGCCTTTTCCATCTGCAGTTTTCAATGAATTTGCAAGAGTTAACCTCCAGGCAGAATTTTAAACAAGCTTTTTAAGAAATTATTTGGTTTTAATTGCTCTATAATGAGAGGCACAATTCATATCTCCTAACTTCAGAGTTGCAATATCTCAGTAAGATTTACCAGGGTAGCTCATAGTATTTGCCTTCTTTCACTGTACTTAGAGAGGAAACAGGTTTTTGAGTGACTGCCTCAGATTTTGGCATAGAATTTTTAAAATGCCTGTGTCAGAGCAGTTACATGCTATATGAGAAATTAAGCATCAGGAGACATACAGACACACACTTAAAAGTCTAATCAGGAGGAAGAAACGTACAGACTGACAATTAGAAGATTCGTAAAACATGCAAGTACCACTGGAAAACTAAAAGTTCTTCAAAAGTGCCCCTAAATTATGTAGACAGAGGTGTGCTAGGCAATTCTTCCATTAAAATATATAATTGTACAAAGCACAACATCCCTCCAGTTATCAAAGCATGCTGCAGTTTTATGCTGGTCTCAAAATCTAACAATTTAAAAATTAATTAGGTCTCTCATTTATGAGATACTTGGGATGCAAATGATTTAAATTTAGGAAGTGTCTGTAACAATTTTAAATCCTTTCAGGTAACATTAACTCTACATTAATTCCTAAAAATTGGGATATTAATTCCCATTTGTACAGCAACAATCTTTCTATCAGAAGAAAATTACTAACTTCTGAGGAGAAATTAAAAACACCAAAATGTGTTAAATCTGATCTTTAAAAGAAGTATTTTTCTCTCCAGAGGATCTGAATCAACATAGAAGGTCCAATTATGTTATACTTGAGTAAGGATGTGATGGGTTGGATAAACCCCCAAAACTCAGATTAAGGCCTTAGTTTAGTTAGGCCTGAAACCAAATTTAGCAGGCCTCAGTTTTTTGGGCCATGGGGCACTCCATAGATTCAGAGGGGCAAGTATCACCTGACTTAGGCAACCAAAGAGGTATTTCATATCATCTGACATCAAGTGGAGTACAAATCTAGTGGGGGAGGTATCCTGGCTCTCTTGCCCTCCCTCTCCCCGTGTGGTGTGAGGGACTCCCTGTTGCTGCTCCCAGAGCGACAGGCCTGGCCGCTTCCCTGCCGAGATGCCCACAGCAGTTCTGGGCTCTGGGAAGGAAATACTTTTCTGTTTGATATTACTTTGCTGGGTGCTCTTTCAGAGAAACGTGTTTAGTTTTGTTTCCGTGTGGGTTTTGGGTGGTGAAATCTGTGTGTTATTGGGGTGGATAGCTCTGGATGAAGTTATTGTTGTTTTTTCTTATATTTGTACGTATATGTATTGTAACTTTCCTATAAATATATGTATATAGTTTTCTCCAGTTTCAGTTCTCTTCCCTTCCCTCCTTTCACTGGGACCACGCGGGTCTTGGGGGCGGGTTTGGTGTTTTGCCAAGGTCAAACCCACAACAAAGGATTGTAAGCACGCTGAAGTCTGTGTGTCTGTGTGGAAACATGTGCAGCCAGCACCTGATAGGAACATACACTGAGGGAATGGCCTGGGGTTGGGTCAGGGCAGGGTTAGGTCAGAGATTAGAAAAAGGCTCTTCCCCCAGAGGGTGGTGGGCACTGCCCAGGCTCCCCAGGGCAGTGGGCACAGCCCCAAGGCTGCCAGAGCTCCAGGAGGGTTTGGGTGATGCTCTGGGGCACAGGGGGTGACTCCTGGGGATGGGCCTGGGCAGGGCCAGGAGCTGGACTGGGTGATCCTTGTGGGTCCCTTCCAGCTCAGCATGTCCTGTGATTGTGTGATCCTGTGATATCTTGCACAGGTTGTAAAACAAAACCAGATAAACAGAAGTAAATCTCCTGGATGTTCCGTAAGAATGAATACATCACTTGTGCATATTCGGATACAATATTTCTGTTTAAGCTAATCAGATGACATTTGGACAACTCAACATTAACTACAAAGTATATTTAAGTTGATAAGGACAAATGCCTACTTGCAGCCCAGGGAGCAGGAGGGAAAGACTACTGTGGGAGATGCTGTCATAGTACTTTTTAAGTATCAGATGGTCCTAATATACACATCTCAAGAAAATGTGTGTAGTGATATTAAAATGTTACATAAAACATAAAAATACTGTATCAAATATTGCCACAAATGAGATGTTTAGTTAACAAGCACCTTGTGTTGAAAGTTCTCATCACTTCTGAAGCAGTAAATGGCTACAGTAAAATGTAGGCACTGCCAGAAAGTAAAAGGAAAGAATTAAAAAAGATTCATCCTTGGAAGATGAGGTTCTTAAACCACTGAGAATGAGCGTTCAGGTTTTGGAGCAGTTGTTTTTTTTTAACTTCCTTCACGGTACATTGGGTATTAGTCAATACATAGCTTTTGGAAGTTAGAAATTTTTCCTTAATCTCTGTTCATCAAGATCATTCACAGCAGATTTGGAATTGTTCTGTCTTCAGTACAGACTGTGTGTACCTGTAACTACCATAAATTCTCTAAGCAATATCAGTTAACGAAAAAATCCCTGTTGGCTTCGGTAAAGCCAGGATTTTCACCTTTTTTCCACAGACATTTGTAAACAAGTGTAATAGATTTTGAGCTTGATGATACAGTAAAGTTGGATAATTGCCCTGTGTTTTATTGAAACATGTAAGCTTCCATTGTGGCATTCCTTATGCATCAAGACAGGGTCTTCTGCTTCTAGTTTTCTGCAGTCAGTTCATACTTGTTAAGAGCTTACACATGATTTCTACCGAGCTAAAAACAGCAGAGCTTTGGAACATGGGAGGGCTCAGGTAAACAAAAACAGTCCCTCATTAGCAAAGAAATTTTCTCAGCTGCAGAGGCAGAACTCTGCTAAAATAGTGATTATTTCTTTACCCTGGAAGATGTCCAGAACACATTGAATCTTGCCACAAACTTCAATAGATTTTTGGATTAGGGTCTAATTACTATTTACACTTGGTCTGACTGTGATCAGTGTCTCATGATAAAGGTTTGTTTTAGCAATATTGGTAATGGCATGTTTAGCAACAGAATCAGAAAGTTCTGTATTAAAGTCAATGGGACTATGGTATTTTGTGTCCTAGGTCTGCCTCCTTTGGTACAAGATTGAAGTGGGCTATTTTGGGCTGGAAAACAGGAAACACAGAATGAATGAATGAATGAATGAATGCTTATTGTGAACTGTGAAGTGAGCCCAGTACACCTGGACTCCATCTACTGATGCTGTTACCCACCCAAAGCGGAGTTGCAATACTGGGAAAACACTTGAAAGAGGACAGTCTCCTAGATTGGAAAGAGCACCTGGTAGAAATCCAGAAGTAAAGAGGATAATAAGTGTTTTAGAAGCTAAACATTACCCCGTGCTTCTAAGCACACATTAACATCTGTGATCTATTTTCTAAATGACAAATACAGTGAAAAGCAGAGCTGTGTTTTTTCACCTTTTGGCCTTTCAGAGGACAATGGAAATCTTCTACAGAGCCCTGTTGATATCTTGCCCAAGCTTCCACTGGAATTGGTGAAATGCTTTAGACTCCACTGGCAACACGTTCTTTACTTCTGTATCCACAGTGCCATGGAAAATTGCTAGGCTTGAATACTTATTTTTCCCTTTCATCTTACAGGTAAGCGAAGGGCTCAAAAGCAGAAGAATGTTGGACTGTAAAACACTTCAGAATATATCAGTATATTAAAGAGAGATTCATAGAGTCATAGAATATGCTGAGTTGCAAGGGTCCCATCAAGGTCACTGAGTTCAACCCCTGGCCCTGTGCAGGACACCCCAGAAATCACACCCTGTACCTGGGACTGCTGTCCAAACACTTCTTGAGCTCCATCAGGCTTAGTGCTGTGACCACTGCTCTGCAGAATCTCTTCCAGAGCCCAACCACTCTCTGGGTGAAGAAGCTTTTCCTGATACCCAAGCTAAACCTTCCCTGACACACCTTCATGCTGTTCCCTCGAGTCCTGTCACTGGTCATGAAGCTGAAGAGATCAGTGCCTGCCCCTCCACTTCCCCTTATGAGGATGATGAAGAGTGTGATGAGGTCTCTCCTTCAGCCTCCAGGCTGAACACACCAAGTGCCCTCAGCTGCTCCTCATCCAACTTCCCCTCCAGACCCTTCACCATCCTTGTGACTCTCCTTTGACCCTCTCTAATAGCTCAGTGTCTTCTTCACATTGTGGGGCCCAAAACTGCAAACACTATTCCAGGTGAGACCACACCAGTGCAGACACACTGACATAATATTCAAGCATAAACCCCTTTGATGTAGAAGTCCTCTACAAGTGGAGAGCAAAAAAGCAGTGGTAGTGAATGGTATTTGCAGAAAGCCCAACAGTTTCTGTGGAGAAGAAAGCTTGTTAGCAATACTGTAATACAGTACTTGATGCAGCACAGCAAAGGACAGATTCTCAAAATAATGCAGTTTTTGCCTGACTGTCATTCTCTTTAGCCTAACAGGAATTTTGCAAGTGGTAGTATGAAAGCTGAGGTTTGGGAACGAATCTGGCTTTCTCATCTTTGCAGCTTAAATGTCAAAACCTTCATCAAGCTGTTGGGAAAGAGAACCCAATATGAAAAAGATTAAACCCATACCCTTGTATGCGCTGGCAGAATAATTATTTCTTTGTTCTTTCTTTTAAAAACAGTTTTCAAAGCTCTCTATTAATGTTCCTTTTTTTCATCTTTTATGTATCTTTCCTCTTTGAAGAAAAGTGTTCTGTCTATCAGAAAACTACTGGTTTGGGGGGGTGGGGGAGGCATTTCGGCCCTTAAAGAATAATCCATGGAAAAGGCAGACACTACCAAAACTAAGATAAAGGAATGTAATGGGTTGTTTTTTGTAGGCCTTCCTTGGTAACCAGGGTCAAGATCTAGGAAGTATTCCATCCCATCTCTTTACGTAATCAGGTGTATATAAGCCGAAGGAGGAGGTGTTCTCTCTCTTTTTTGTTTTCTTTTCCTTCTCGGGCTCGCACGCTGACGAGCTCCCGGTGTTTGGGCCTGGCTTATCTGTGTTAGGCNGCCAACCCGAACTTTCACAAGGAACCACACACTTTTTCTAAATTTGAACTACATGCAGAATTGTTAGGGTTGAAAGGGACCTCTGGAGATCATCTGGTCCAACCCCCTGCCAAGGCAGGTTACACAGGAGTGCATCCAGGTGGGTTTTCAGTGTCTCCAGAAAGGGACACTCCACAACCTCCCTGGGCAGCCTGGTCCAGTGCTCTGCCAGCCTCAATGCAAAGAAGTTCTTCCTCATGTTGAGGTGGAACTTCTTATTTTTTAGTTTATGGACACTGCTCCTCATCCTGTCACTGGGCATGACTGGAAAGAATCAGACACCATCCTCTTGACACCCACCTTTGACATATTTATATGCATCAAGCCCAGCTCCCTCAGTCTCTCCTCATAAGAGAGGTGCTCCAGACCCCTAATCATCTTTGTGGCCCTCCACTGGACCCTCTCCAGAAGCTCCTTGTCTTTCTTGCACTGAGGAGCCCAGAACTGGACACGGCACTCCAGGTGTGGCCTCACTAAGGCTGAGTCAACGGGAAGGATCATTCTCCCTTGACCTGCTGGCCACACTCTTCCCACACTCTCACAAGCTGGAGAAGAGGCTGTATCTTTTTCATGGATCTCTGATCTGTATTTCATAACTCTTATTCAGGAAACAGCTCAAAAATCATAACTTTTTAACCATGGTTACCCAACTATTTCCTGACATGGGACTACAGCATGAAGTGACTCAGTGACACATATACATACCCCAGATATCAGTGTGAGCTTTCTCACTAAACCCATTCTTATGAGATCATTTGTGAGAGGAAAAAAAAGTACTATTTTAGTAAAATTTAATAAAATAATACTTCTTCTTTTTCTCTAGCCTGAAGGGGAGATGAAAACATGAAAGGGGAGGTTAAAATATACACTTTATCCTCCTATGCTTTATCCTCCTATGCTCATGCTGGAGACAGCTGCAGATGCAGTGAGTGTCCAAGGTGGAATTTACCAAGCTGAAGGAGACCCAAAGCAGAAAGATACTGACCAAGAAACAAACTGTCTTTTAGAAAAGCAATTTCTAACAAAATCATCAAATCACATTGAGGGAGGGATTGATCCCACAGCCAGCAACACCTCTGCTAACAGAACAGCTCTGCATGTAAATCACTTTTAGAAACAGCTTCATAGACTTGTTCTTGGTTTTGTAACGTTTATCTGAAACACTGGGGGCCCCAGTTTGACACCAGACCGTGGGGCCAATGGTTAAGTAATAACAATGCAATTAAGAGGTTTAACATCGATGGTGGAACAGCCAAAAGCTTTGCAAAGAACCGATACAGAATAGGAAGGTGATGGGATTGAGCCCTGGTTTTATGCTTGCACCACTCCCAAAAGCTTGCTTTGCTGATGCCTGGGAAAATGGGCCCCTGCACTTGTACCTGAGCAGATGCTGAGTGGATAAAGGTGAAGGGAAAGGAAATAACATGGATGTAGTTTTATTATCCTCAGTCTTCCTGTACACAGCTGTTTCACACAGCTCTCTGCCACAGCCTAATCCTGGCTACTAGTCCTAATCTTTCAACCTTTCTGAGTCCTTATTACAATTAGTTCAATATATAAAACTGTCACAGACCTTCTCCAACTGCCCTGCCCTTCTTCCCCACTGCATCTCCTGCTTTCTGTCTGATAGTCCCACCTGTTTCACACATCCGTGCTGGAGGTTACTCCTCCCCCTTTGCACATCACTCTGTGCACAACACTTCATAACGAGTTCCCTGTTCCCAGTTCTACTCCAGATGATAGCATCTTTAACTAAATCATACATGAGATACAGTCACGATTGTAAATAATGCTAAAAAGAAGCTGAACAAGTTTCAGAAAATTATCCCCTCCTGTCAGAGATAAAATTGGTGTGGTATAGGAATTAAAGTTACTTCACATTGCTGATAGTACTAGTTATATCTGTTCAAATGATAATCCAATATTGTTTCTCCATAGGAACCTGAAGCTTTTATTTTTCAGTAAAGGGACTGTATTACGCACTTAGAGATTAAAAAAAAAAGCACTTGGGTTTACAATGTTTCAATTTTTAACTTTGTAAATAACTATTTGAAGCAGTGGAGATTTAAGAGCCAAGAGTCAACCTATTTCAGGGGTGTAATGTGTCTACTTTGTGCAAAGACTGGTGTCTAATATATACCCAAAAATCTAGATAACAGTCACTGTTCTACCAAAACTACTCTGTAACTTGATATGTCTTGCCTGTTGAAAATAGCAATGGCAAGATCTATGGGAAATTTTTCATTCAAAATGAAAAATGAGCTATGTTAGAAGTTCTAACCGTACCGTTCATGTGAAAGGGTCCATATGTTTTAGTCTGACATTTTATAAGATAGTTTGAGTGCTTTAGTTCAAGTTGCTTTTTCTTTGAAAATGCTATTTTTTAATGTTTTAAAATCATGCAAGTACAATTCCACTCTCTCCCCTTCCAATTTAAAATCAAATCAGACAGTTTTGGAATTTGGTCCAGAATAAATATACATACACACAGTATATATGTGTGTGCACACGTAACATACATACATAAACTTCCTGCAACTTCTAGGAAGCAGAATAACATTATATATCAAATATAATATTCAGAAAGAAGTCACACCACAGGAACCTAATCTGTGCAGTTGTTACATAACAACACAGTTATTTGTGTAATGAAAGGGTCATTATTGTATATATTTACAAGCTAAACAAACTACTTGAACTATGTTGCTTAACAGTATAAACAATATTTTACCGATTGTGTGTGTGTGTGTAGCTTCATATGTTTTAAAGAACTGAGACATTTTGCCAGTGGGATTTGCTAGCAGAAATTTCTGAGCAGCAAAGGCCCCTGGGTTTTTGTTTCTGTCTCCAGGCCCAGTTGCTCCTTTCATCTCAGCTTGCCCACAGACAGGGCAAGTCCTCTTCCCCACTGTCCCTCAGAGTTCCCAACCTCTCTTCGACCCACTCTTCCCTCAAGCTCCTACTTCCCCTCTCCATCCCTCACCACTCTCTAGTCATGGCTGTGCATTCCCTGTTTCCATCTCTACCTTTTACCTTCCCTAGCTCTTGTCCTGCCTTCCCTTGAATCACACCCTCTGCCTCCTCCATCTCCCCCTGCAGATGGTCACTGAGCACATAGAACAGTGAGGGGTCCCTGGTGCCACCTCTGCCACTTCCCACAACGGGCCTGCTTTCCAGCTGGGTTTCCAAGGAGGGACAGAAATAACCTGACATTCCTAAAAGAGGTAAGAGGATACAGGCTTAACTTGATGCAGTGAATAGCACAAAGATAATGCGGAATTGGCACTGCTGGAGTTTTCCAGGGAGCACTTAGAAAAACACCTGTCAGATGTGACTCAGAGAAGCCGATCCTGTCTATGTGCAGATGACTTTCTGAGGTTCCTTTCACACCTTTATTTCCTTTGAATCTTCAGGGGATGCAGCTGTTTGGAGTTGCCAAGTAAACACATGCCAACTACACTTCTCAAAGGCTTGGAATATAGTCAAGGATGGGTGGATTGTCACAGGATACACAGAGAGACATCTCCAACTCAATGCTCCCACTCCTCATCAAATTCGGAGTTTTGCCCTAATTATGACGTATTTTTAAAATGGGCAAAGCTACCCCATATTTCCATAACTTGCTTGGGAACCACTGAAGTATTTTAGCTGAAATTGCCTTCAAAAGTATTCAGGAAGAGTTAGCCAACCAGGTGGAAACACTAACAGCAGCAGCAGCAAAGGTCTTAAAATAGGAAATACTGGGCTACTTCAATTATAGAAGGTTCTACAAGCCCTGCCAATATTTTTCCCTTAGGCTCTCACAAAATGGGCACGCAAAGAGAGAAATATCTCACAACTTCACAGAATCCCTTAAGCCTCCTACATTCCCATTTAAAAGGGATTATGAAATAAAATGGAGTAGGAAGCTTCCCAAAATTTCAAAGAAAACTCTTGGGTCAACTCCCAAATTGCTATTTTAATATTTTTTTCCAATGTCTGACTAAATTTTTAAGATATTTCCCATTAGCATAACTGTCCTTCTTTTTTTGCTTTTCTCTCTTTGTTTGCTGTTTTTATTCAGCCTTTGACTCGAAGAATTCAACTGGCAATATAAAGTATAGAGAGAGGGAATTTAATTGACGTTAATTCCTATAAATTTCATTTGTTTTCTTTTTCACTAATCCAGGTATACCAACTGAATAATGCTCTGGAAACACAGCTCTTTGATAAATGTCACAGTGAGCAACACTGCAGCACACGGGGTAAAAAGGAGGAAAAAAAGAAATAGATTAAGCCTTTTGTTTTAAGCATAGTCATTTTAAAAGCAGAGTGACTGAGGAAGAACCTCTGACTGCTCTGGTGTGAGTGGTGCTCACTTATCTCCCTTTCATGTTTTTGTTACTGCCAGCAAAGGTATAGATGGAGGCCAATAAAACAGGATTTGGACCTTCCACCTTGCCTGTTAATGGATACCTATTTGCAGCTAAATAAGGCTTATTGCTTTCACTCTGCTTTCTGCTTATTCATTTTCACCTGAAAAAAATGGAAATGCCAGTCTATCTCTCTCTGGAACCTCTCCCTATTTACATCCTGGTGGGTTCCATGACGTACCATTCATGGAAATAGAAAAGAACTTTGAAGTACACATAAATAAATTACTCTTACATGTACTTTACAGCTGGTTTGTACGTCGAGATGGTACAAAGAGGTCTTGGTATAAAGAGGCATCGGGCTACTATCTCCAGGGGCTGAGAGTCTCAAAAAAGGAAAATAACCAAACACAAACACTAAAAAGATTAAAAAGTAACAGCTATTTTTAATGAGTTTTTTTTTTCTTTTCAGTTGCCAATTTCAGTCTTGTTTCCTCCAGAATTAAAGGAAATAACATGAGAATTCTTACAGTTTGCCTTGCAGGACTGATTGGGAAAAATAATAAAAAGACCAGTTTAGATAGAATATAATTAGTATCAGTCAGGATGGAGCACACTGGGTTTAATTTTAGTGTTCTCTTTTGCTTTCTGTGCCTTCTTTCTGGTTAGCGTGGGAATCACTAATTAATCAAACATTGAAGACTGCACAAGTAAATTTGCTCATGTAAGGGCTTCTGGATCTGATGGAGCAAGCTAAAAGGCTGCTGGTGGTCATGTTTGTCTGAATGTAACTCTGTTTAGCTCCCCAGATTTACTTCTGAAGAATCCTGCTAAACATCAGATCGAAGAGAGACCCCAAAAACACATCCTCAACACGCTCGTGTTAAACATCTGTTTGAGGTTTAGAGTGCTTTTATTTTCTTAGGGAAATGTGAGGCTACTTTGCAGCTTTTCTTTTTTAGTTCAGAATGTAACTGTAATTTACCTGCACACCCTAATGTTTGTTGTATCAGAAATTAATGACATCACGATAGCAATGAGGTAAAAAAGTTTTCAATACACTGGCCAGATTAAAAGCACAGATCTTTGTACAGTTCTTAATTCAATAAAATGCTGTGGTACTTCATGGTCGGAAGGAAATATGCCCTCAGCAGCATCTGTTTCTTGTGTGTCCTTCATGAGAGTCAAAGGGTACTTTACAATCCAATCCAATGCTGGATATAACCTTTTAAATAAATAAACCATGGTTTAAGGATTTAGAAAGCACTAGATCAAAGAATGTAATCTTTGAGATCTAATAACTACAGTGATGGGTCTAGCATAAGGACATGAGCAGAATAGAACAAAGGCTTGCTGAATATCCACAGTGCCTCTTGGGTTAAAATTCATTACAGAGTCACTCTAAATCCCTAGTTAGAGGGCAACCCTAAATTGCTCTTCTTGCTAAAATCCAGCATGACCCTAAAAAATAAATAAACCCAATATATTTAGGGGAAGAACGTCCAATCTTCAGTGCCTTTTTCCTTGTTTGACTCTTCAAAATCCAGACCTTTTTTTCCAACCATCTGCCCATTTCAGTTGCAGCTTCCAGGTTTTTGGCTACACACCCCAAAACACAAACACCACCACCACCCCCAGACTTCTACTCTCCAGGGTTAACTGAGTGGAGGCAGAGAACTGGTTTATCTTCCTTCTTTTTTTTCCCAGCTGCACATGTCTGTATCCCATTGAAACCAGGGGAGATAAAAGCCTTTAGCATTACATTGTCTAATGCAAAATATGGCACTTCCAATGTGAGCTTTCCCAATAAGTTGTGGGAATCCTTGTGGATATGCTCAAATGGTTCCATGATCACCCTTTAAATAAGCAATAGCACTAAACCAAACAAACAGATAACTGTTCAGAGCTGTTCCGGCCCTTCACATGGCGTTTCAGAGTCCTCCAGTTTGTCTTTTGCAAAGGCTTTGAAATTGTAAGCTTTGCTCACCAAGCTGCACGCCCAAGGTTTTCCTGCCTGCTTTGGTGAGAAGCTGGAGCAGGTGGTGAATGCTGCACCCAGACTTCTGGACAAACCTTGTTATCTTTTTTTTTATTTCCCACCATGGGCATTACAACACACAAGCCATCACTTCTGCCTACTACTCAACCAGCATCTTGTCAAATCCGGCTGCAAGATTAAGCTTCCCCAATTCTGAATTCAATACTGCAACCCTAAGGACATAAGAATCAAGCTGGAACATTCTGGGTTTTGGGGTTGTTTTTTTCCCTCTTAATGGACAGAATTGTTTCTGCTCCAAGATCACAGTTTGCCCTGACTATAATGATAAATCACCGTGACTGACACTAAGCGAAATGAGCGTGATGTTTTCTGCTTTATTCTTCCCCATTAGAAGCCACTTTAACACTTGCCACAACTTTCAACCTTTCCTCCAAAATACTAGGATGTTCTTGTTTGTAGATATTATTGTTGCTTTGTATAACCCATATGAAGAATGTGAAGCAGATTTTGTGCACCGACAGGGATGGGTGCTGTGAAGGGAAGGTAAGATTTAATGACCAGGTTTCCTGCGATAGCTGGTTTTTCCTAGAGCAGCATAATTCTCCTTTATCCCAGATTATTTTATTTTGCCAGAACAGAGTCCTGCCTAACAAAGCCCAGGATTCTGGAAGCATTCAGCACTTGGCAGCATCTGGTTCTAGTACCAACAGTTATAGCCATCACGGCAGTACCTCTGAAATACCAGATTTAACCATTGTCAGAATTATTTGCATCTTTAGCCCTTTTTTATTATTATTATTTTTAAAGGTGGATTTGGTAACAATCAGGCACGGTTCTTCATTGCTATAATTAAAAAACCCCAAAATAATCACAGCCTTTATTGTGATTTACTGTGAAAAATGAAAGCTGATATGGCCAGTTTGCCATTGATGGAAGACAGTGTAATTCATAAGCTTGAAACAAGGGTATGAAACAAAGACACAAAACATTCTGGTCTATAATATTGTTGCTTCAGTCTTAGTCTATCCTGCAAATTTATATTTACTCGTTTATTTTCTAAAAAAAAAAAAAAAAAAAGACTTCCAGAAATGGGCTAGAGCCATGAGCTCTTTATTCTGGAAAAACTTCATTGCGCTTGAAACATGAGAACAGCTCAAATGAAAACTGAGTAGGAGCTTCACAAGTTGGCTCAGGAAGTGGAAAAGCAGTTAGAGATGTAAACAGTTTAGCAAAAAGTACAGCATTCTGATACAAAAGTATCGCTTTTAATATGCCTAACAGCAGCTGTTGTGTAATACTATTAAAATGACTTTCACTAAAATGTTCCCAAAAACCTCATGCTCTGTTATTTTCTATTTCTTGAAACTCTTTTCCGTAGCAGGGGGCAGCTAAAAAAACACTTTTGTCTTTTACTGTTGCCCCTATAATATTTCCTTTTTCGAAGTGCCATTACACAGCTGGATTGTGTCTTCTAAACACACACAAAGTCTGAGATCCTTGAAAATGTTAGAAACTTGCAAAATAAAAATTACTTTATGGAATGAGTGACCGAAATAGAGTGAAGTTCTACTCTAATATTGGTTGCTTTTTTTAATCTTTGGCCTCAGGTCCTATTTCCCTTTACAAGGTCCTTCCCATTTTTGGGTTCAGAGTCCCATCCTGTAAACAGCTACCTATGGGAACAGATCATATTTAGCAAGTAGTTTAGTTAACACTCACTGAAAATACCACAGGGCCAAAATTGCTCGCTCAGGTGTGATTTTGCAGCACTGCTTATCAAATTATTGGATTTCTTTTACAGCAAGGTGGCACAGGAAAGCCCACCAAGACAAGACCTATGGTTTTGACAAGAAGAGCTCTGAGAGTCCCACCCTGTAAATCCTCATTCACAGGAGCAAAAGGCATGGGACAGCTGAGCACCTACAGCAGAGAGCAAGATCCAGTTATGAGGCTCTCATGTCTCCTACAGATTTCTTCAGCTTTAAGTATATGCCCCAGCACTGATGACATCAACTGCTGCTACTCATGGGCATCAAAGGAAGATTATGCATACAAGTTTGTTGGACCTCATTTCTATATACCTACTATATACCTATATAGTATAATCCTATATCATGGGCTATAATACAGTATGGCACATATAAATATAGATAGAAAACCCAGGCTTATTATTAACTACAAAATCTATTCTAAACAGCTTAAGAAAATTTAATTCATATACTTCACCATGTAAGGATTGTTTGGAATAAAGAGGTTTGCATCCCCTGTCTGTCTCTACCCACCCTTTTTTTTAAAAATTAAACTTTCTCCCACTACCACTTGTAAGAATGGCTAGAAATTTAGAACAGTCTCTTGATGTTCGAATTTTTCTTTTGATCTAGCAGTTAGATAAGGCTCTACTATGGAACAGCACTACCAGTCAGCAGAGAATCAGCAGCAAACATCAACAACTGGTATTTCTCTTTTGAAGAGAAAGCACTACCCATCACAGTGGTTTCAAAGCCAACCTTAAAACAAAACCCCCCAAGCTGTAGTCCATTTACCTGTAGCCCTGATATCCTCGAAAAGTGAAAGTGTTCAAGACCCTTGAGATACTACCTTTAATCCTGTCAGTTCTAATTGTAAAACAGTTTGCATAGCAATTACTTAGCTTGCATTTCAGTCAGATTTTGTTATATTTATCAGCAATAGCAGTAACTCAATAGGCAATAAGGGACCAGATCCTGCAAAGGGATATACACACAAGGAATCCTGTGGAATTCAGTACTGTACTGGGCTCCTGAAGATTTAGCAAATGCAGATTTCTTCTATGGGCTTAAGTGATTTGCTGACCAACTCTGAAGTACACACTAAGTCTGGTTAAGTTTAGTGAGAGATAAACACTCACATATTCTAAACTGCATGATCAGGGGTTCTTCCTGCCATTTTTACAATTTCAGAGTAAAAAGCTGCATTACAAGTAAATGCCACAGAATTATGTAAATCACAGGAAAAAGAGAATATTTTGCCATGTCCTCATCTAATGTTGAAAGTGCTATATAAAATTTCTCTCTGATTGTCCTTTTATTTTCTTCCATTTGAGTTGCAGTACAGATCAGAGAAGAAAAAGTCTTGTTACAGCTACAGGTCAGTGCAAGATAAGAGGCTCAGCACAGTCACTTCTATGTACTGTACATACAAAAATCGCCCAGATTGATATTTAGTTTATCAGTCTAGAATCTAGGAAACATAACAGAGGCACTTGAATGTAAATGCATTGCCAAAAGATAATAATCTACATCACTGGAGGAGTGTCGCTTGCCCAGCAATTTAAAGGTCATCTGACATACTTTATTTTTCTCTTACAATTAGAATGTAGTGAATACACACAGAGTGGAAAGCACAGCTTCTTTAAAAATTAGACCTCTAAATTGGCCTGACCCACAAACTAACAGATGAGACACCAGAGTACTACGAAACAGAAAAGAATAAAGAAATTCAATAAGAAAAAAATGACTAAAGATGTTTTCAGAAGGCTGATTTCAATTAAACCCTAATTTTGGTGTGAAAAGAAGAAAAATCTTTTTAAGCATGAGTCTGAATGAAAAAAGTCCATCTTTTCTGTTGTAAAAACAGAAGTCAACAGAAAAATGCATTCCTTTGCTGGAATCCAGGCCTCAGACCAAAGAATTTACATATATTAAATTAACGAGATCCAAACTTCTCTACAACAAATATTTATACTGTAAAATATTACAGCCACATTCCTGCATCTCCTTACAATAATAATTCTTAGGGACACAGTATTCTAGAGTGTATACAACAGCAGGTTTCTGCAAAGATGGAATGCTTCATTATCAGAGTACCAGCTTGTTCATAAATATTAAAAAGTATGTTTTTGAAGTTTTTCAAACATAATTCTTATTGTTTACATTGTCTCTCTACTACTGAAAACAGCAGCCAGTGTGTACCTGTCCACAAGTCTCTCTCTCACAGTCCTGAACTGCAGAAAACCACTGCTGGTGGCTGTAAAGGACAACAATGTCTGTGCTGGACAAACATGAAGCAGACAAGGGGACAAGTAGTCTGACCTTACCTATGCAAGTAGTCATGCTTACAGTGGTGGGTCTAATTCTTGCTAGAAAGAACAGGGTTTGTCCCAAACTGCACACAAAAGGACACAATTCCTTTCTGTCCTATAGAAGTGGGGCTTAAATGTACGTGTAAGACGGTTCTTTTCTGTTTGTATATGTTATAGGTCATTCTTTATATTAGATTAAAGATGGAAACAGGTATTCCAAGAGAAAAATACCTTCTCTACTACTTCAAGGAGAATGACTTAGACATTGCTCAAGACAAACTAACATTATAGATGTCATCTTCATTTGGTAAAAATTAAACTACTGGATATGTATTAATCTGAATTATAAAACAATACCGACAACAGATGGAACTTCTGAAAAGTGGCCTGTGAGTTACAGAAAGGCAGGGCTTCTCTAGAACATGCATCTCCCTGCTCTGTTGCCATTAATCATGGGCAAGAACACGAACCAAAATTTTTTAAAAAGGCAACAAACTGAAACAGAACAGAAAGATCCACATTGGCTGCAGGAATGTATCAGTTTCATAGACTGGGCTTCAGAGCAGAACCCTCTACGGGAAAAGAGCACGTTTCCCCTTGCATAAATAGCTTTTACTACATGGGGAGATCATATGAAGGCTACCATCGAAATACAGAAAATAAACACACTTAACTTGGAGCAAGAGAACTCAGCAATAATAGCTGCAAAAGCATGCTTATCTGAAGAAGAATGTTACCTAATTTGCTGCTTCTCAATATACAGAGATGTCAGTGAGGCTGCCCCCCTCCCCTGCCCATTCCCTGTGTTTGCAGGAACCAGTGAACACAGAAATGTGCAGCCAGGCTGGGCCCCGAGGCCGCTGGATCAGGATGGCAGGCTGGGCTGGGCTCCCCCGGGGACAGCGGAGCCAGAAGGGGCAGTGGACACAGTGACCTGTCTGCATGAGATGAGACAAAAACAGGAGGGCTGTAATGCTGATGAACTAACCTGTCACTCACAAGCTCAGGTCTGGGGGAAAAAAAAAAAAATTTAAAAAAAAAAAAAAAATGGGGGAGGAAACAAAAAGAAAAGAAAGGTATAGCACTGTTTGAGAACGTAGAGAAATTATAGCATAATTGGAATAATTAGATTACACAATTAATTACCTGTTCATTCAGATGAGCTCAGGATATATAAGGAATATGGCATAGAAATCCAGCTAATAGTTTGTGTAAGATCAAAACACAATTGAAGAAAGCATGGCTATTATGGTTCAGCGTGCAAGGAAGGATGCTACAGACTATTGCTGGCAGGGATCAGGGTTTCATGCCAAACACTCCAGTTATGAATCAAAATCACAACGAGCAATGAGCTTCTAGATCTTGACACACTAGGCAAGGTGGTTGTTCTTCAGAGTATTTGGCTGTTTTATTGCTTGCTTGGAGGGGGGGAAAAATCCAGAGGGAAGTTCCACAAGCAATTCCGCACCTGGGTCCAGGTGCTGGGTCATGGTCAGGATTGCAGCGCTCTGCCCACCACACCATCACCAGTGGGAGCCACTGTGGGCACTGGTGCTTGGAGACAGGTGAAAATCAGATTTAAATATATATATATATATGGAAAATGCATTTAATGATGAGCAAGTACTTGGTGTTGAAAATGCCTTTAAATCAGCGTGCTCCTGTTATTACATTCATGTCATACACAGACTGGTGTTTGAACTACAAATAGCTGCTAGTGTGTTTCTGATCTCCATTGCATCAGAGTTATACATGTAGAGTTTGGATTTTTAATTAGGCAAGTTCACACCCCATTAGCAGTAAACAAGACTGAATTTAAAGCTACATCTGCAGGATTAGTAAAAAAAAAAAAATCATGCTCATGGCTGGAGAAAAACAGAATTCTGAAATAAAACGCCAAATGACAAACATTTATTTAAGTTTTTGCTTTTGGAGGTTTGAAAGTTAGCAAAGACTTTTAAGAACTTTTTCTATTAGTGTCAGGAAATAAAGGTCTCTTCTAAAAATAAACAACAACCAAATATGCAAAACTTCATTATTTATCAATACTAACTATAGACTTACATTATGGAAAGATTTTCTGGCAAAGGGTTTGCCTTTTCATAGTTATTTTCTCTGAAATTTCATAGAGAAAGTCTATTTCTATTTTCAGCAATGTATGGTAATTATATTGATTGGTCTGAGGTTCCCAAGTTTTAACTAACTCTTTTATTATATAACTAGAAAATGCATCATTTTTAATCAGAAAAAAATTATTTTTAAACTTTCAGTTCTGTCTTAACACACAGCTGATAACAACCAAACACTGGACAATTCATCAAAACAAAAACATGCTTGAAAATTTTGTGGATTTACAAACACATTTGGCTGTGCACACTTACATATGTGATATGTAAATACACACACACGGAGATCTAAACAAAATGTTTGCAACACCTAAGACAGCAAATTTCAGAATAGTAATATCTATAAATTCTGCCATAAAAACCCCAAAGAAGTTAGTCACCCAAAATAGTCAAATGTATTTTTCCCTGAAGTCCATGCCCTTGTCACCGATTTTAGGAAATGAAATCACTGACACACGATATAAACATTATTCCACACACTCACTGAACTTTTTTAAATTGATGAAATATGGAATGTTGCACAGAGAAAAAAAACACCCTTCTGTTTTTTCCAGCCTCAAAACCACTTTCTGAGAGCTGCTAAGCTTTAAACATAAAATAGCTAACTTACACTTTCTTACATGCCAAAACAAAAGTTACATAAAGAGATAGCACAAGCTTTGAGATTTATCGAGGTTTCGGCGTACATTTCCTGTCAGGTGTATTTGCCATTGTATCTGCCTTTGTATCTTTAAACATATATCTTTAAGACTGGCCAAGTAAAACAAAAAGGTAATTAACACGCTCTAAAATCCATATTTTCCCACAATGTAGTACTGGCAAACATGCCCCACTTTTTAGGTATAAGCCAGCCTAATAGAAAGCTGTTAATGTTTGGAGGATTTTTAATAAAAAATGCATCTTCTATTTTTAAAATATTTAAAGCAATAAAAGTCTGTGGTAAACATGGTATTACATATTTGACATTTTCCGCCCAGAAATGCATTACTGTGTACGATGGTATTAATAAACCATGTGCTTTGAGGGACTTCTGTGCTTTGCCTTAATTTAGTTGAAAACAGTGTGTAGAATGCATATTTTTCCACCATCGTATCAACATATAGAAAACAAACACTATGTCATCACCTCAGCAGCATGCGTTCACTACACTGGAAACATATGCAAAAATCCACAAACTTTTGAGAGTTCAGAAAATACCCTTTACCAGAGACTGATTTACAAGTCGGTGCTTAATGAGAAAGTGTTGAGCACTTAAAATTTTGTTCGAAAAAGAAAAACAGGCACCCTCATCTGACTCCGACTGCATTCATAGGAAAACAGCCCTCCCTGCTCATCAGAACAAAATAATTTAATTTCTTCCCCCACTTCAGGTTATTATCTGAAGCAAATGAAAATACAATGATTCTTCTCTCTTCTGGCTAAAGCTCAAAACAGCACAGTTAAAACACACATATAAAAACTACAGACTTATCAGAAATCACAAAACAGAAAGAGAAGGACTCACTGACCCATTTGGAAGACAAAGACGACAAAACGGAAAAGCTCTAAAAATCAGCTTGTGAGGCCTTTGAGAGATATTCTTCTGGCATTTCATCACAGCAGCCCCAGACCAGTTCACTTCCCTGGATACAGGGAGAGAGAACTAAATAGAGCTGTTTATTAAAGCTGTTGTGCTGGATTGCATTAGGAAGCACGAGCAGACCACCTGGACCTTTCAGATTGTGGCAGTGTTTAATTTGCAGGCTGCCCCTCTGCAGCAGCAAAGACTACTACATTTACCAAGCTCAATCACACATTATCTGGATTAGGAGTAAAAGAAGAAAAAATAAAATATAATAATAATAATAAATAAAATAAAAAAAAAAGGCACCACAGCCTGTAGTACAGGAATACAGTCAATATAGAAATAATGAACAGCATTAGAAATAGAAAGCAACTCCCCAGCAAACATAACACTTTCACTCCTCAGTTCTTCTACTTCATCACATTTAAACAAAATAAAACAGCAAATTAATAAATACACTGATTTGGCAAAGCTCAGACTAAATTATAAACGGGATTTATTAGAAGAAAAGCTTGGTAATTTAGGTTTATCTAGTGATTCCCTGGCCAGATTATTGTGGTTCTTTTGCCTTTCTCACTTTCAGTACTACACTCGCTGGTAGCTGAAGATACAGATAGAAAGATGGTACTGTAAATATGAATTATGTGAATCATATGGTTAGACCCTTGTGAAAAAAAAAAAAATAAAAGGGGAGTTGAGAAATGGCTGACTCCATACCTGACCAATTACAGCTTGCATGGTCCCTGTGTCCTGCTGAGCTGAAAGATCGCAATCCATCATATGTAGTCTTTGAAAAGGAGAATGGGGGTTTCTGGCATGCATCTGTCAATCAACTTCTGCACTCACAACCATCACCAAAAGCAAGGGAAAAAAAGTCAAGCTGCTCCACCAAATAGGATGAAACAGTCATGTGACCTTCAGCACACTCACACACATACATACTTCCATAGAACGTATGAATTTTCTGCAGATATGAAATGACATTGACAAATATCCAATACCAAGTAAATAAAGTGAGACAAACAGCTACTCACCAAAGAAAAAACACTTGCTGTAATCTTCAGCATAAAGATTTAATATACCTAAAAGGTATTTTAAACCGAGGGTTTTCTTTTGAGCCTAAACTTTTCAGATAAGGTGATATGATTTTATATATGCAGACAGTGGTCAGAACTTTAACCCCTCGTGTTCTCTTGCAGCCTCTATTTTATTCCCTCCTTTACACTTCTACTTCATGGCTGTTTGAGTTCTTGATTATTTTTTTTTTCCTTTAAGTTTCTTTTGTGTCCAAGTGAAGTGGCTTGTGTTGCCTTCTTTGGATGTGCACAAATTACGAGAACTTGATAGAAGAAAATTGTTACCAGGAAAAAAAGGAGCAGGGGCTGAGAAACCTGTGTCTGTTCTCACAAGCCAAAACATGTCTCACTGCTTTACTCCACCAGAAGTCAAATGTTTTCTTTACTGGAAATATATATTTAAGTATTAGTTTATGCGAGCTGTGATGAGCACTCAAAATATAAAATATTCAGACTATGTAAATCCTACTTACAGAATCCTTTGCATTTTGAAGGTTAGCAGAGTTTTGGTTCATTCACTGCTCCACTGAACTGACATAAAATGTAGTTACTTAGGAAGGCAAACATTACCATTTTTTTCTAATGGAAGCAGTTTGTTTCATTTATCTTCCCCTCTGAGTTAAGATTTGCAAGAATTTCTGAGACTGTTTTTCCTTCTTGTCAAAATATATCAGCCACTTGTCTCCAAAACCTGAGTGTCCTGAACAACACACCGCAGCATTGATTGCTGATACGTTATTGGCCAGTGATTTCTGAAGGGTGACATTAATGTAACCTGGTAGCACTTTAACCCTTTAAAGATCAATACAGTCCTCTGGCAATACAGTAGAATAACAGCCCATGTGCTTTTTGCTGTATTACACCTTCATATAAATATTAGTGCATCTTTCTGGCCTCCTAGAATTGCATTTCGGGTACTAGTGCAAACAACATATTTTCCAAAGATTGTCAGAAGTAAAAATACAGGAAAAAAGCAGTTTCATCTCTAAGCTGTAGGCACAGCCCCTGCCAGTCTAATATTTCCTACAGTGTAATTTTAAGATCCAGTGTCCAGGAGTGTTTGGAATGTGATGGAGTGCGTGTATGTATATGTGTATGTGTATATATATACTATATATATGTATGTGCATACACATGCAAGTACAGGACAAACAGGGAGTGAGATAGGCATGGATTACACGGTTTACTTTGCATTCTTTAAGTTTTTATAATACAATTTTAATATTTTTTTTTTTTAATTTTTAAGAAAAAACTTAAGAAAGGAAATTTTGGTATGTATTAAAAAAATTAGAAACAAGAAGAATTCACATGTCGATTCATGGGGACCCAGAAGTGTTCCTAGGTCAATTAGGTATTTTAGCATAGCCTAACAAACTTTTCAAATCCAGCATTTTTAGACAGATATACAGTATTAACACTGAAACATTGCCTCTGGGATGAGGAAGGAGTACTTGAAATACTGCTGCCAACATCTGCTCTGCATTTCATTTATAAACATACTTAAAATGCACCATTTGTGCTGAAATCTTATCTGCTTCTTACTCATGAAAGAAAATACCTTGGTCTGCCTTTTGGTCAGCTAAGAATTTGCTGCAGTCTCATCCTTCGGGATGGTTCTGTGGAAAAACCAGGCAGCATTGTGAAGGCCATAATCAACATCCAGATCATTGCAAGCCATTCCAAATACAGCTGGTAAGTGGGTGAGTGAGTAGAGGAGATTGGCTCGGTGTCTCCAGGAAAACACGCACACTGAAGTCAAATACTGCACGTGAATTTGAAAGGAAAGTTAAGGATGTCTATTTTATACTTTCCCTTCAGGAGGAGCCTTTCTGTGGTGAATATGCACAAATACCTACCAAATTCCCTTAACACATTTAAGTAAGTAAACCTGGCAATTACCACTGGGGGTTTTAATTAGCAAAGACACTGGCACAGACATACATTGCAGCACACAAACAAGCTGTATGCACACAGGTCTGTGCCACCCTCATGCACCAACAAACCAAACCAGCCCTGCACACGCTCAGGCAGAGCTGCAAGAGCTTCTTCCTCCCAAAGTGAGACATGTGCTGCCTCTCTTTTTACCGTAACTAACCTACACTTCCAGGAAATGCCAATCCACCCAGTGCAATGTAGAACAACATCCCCACACCTAATGGCTCTGTGTAAGTCACGGCACCGCTGTGAACCTGCCCAGAGGTAACACTGCTACCCTGGAGCTGCCCTGCCCTCTGAGGAGCTGGAGACCCCTACCCTCGGCCAAATTCCCCTGTTCCTGTCTGCAGGGGCTGCACAACCCATCCCTGGGCACTGTGTCAGCTTTGCTGCTCATCCTTTGGGCCTTCCACTTCTCCTAGGAGGTGTTGGTCCAGTTTTCCCTTTTTACTTACTGTAAGGAATTATCTCCCTAAGCCTCCCCCCTGCAGCAAACACACACACACTTCCTTTGCTGCTGGGAAGGTGATTTAGCTCTCCTGCCAGCAGTCTGAAAGGTGGAAGAGCAAGGTGGCTCCTAATCTGGCACAGGTGGAGGGCAGGGTGCAAAGGGGAACTCTGCTGGCCAGGCTCTCTTTAGCACCAGCAACTTGAGGGAAGTTCCTGAAGGACAGAATTACAAATACTGCTGTATCCCCAGTAGAGACCTTTTATCCGTGGCTGTCCCTCAGCATACCCGAGAGGGAAATGGTTATGGGGCCGTGGCAATATGCAGGGCTGCTTTAGCACCAAATCTGTGACAAGGCAAACTCAAAGGGACACAAAGCCTGTGCTCTGAGCTGCACTCTGCATCTCTGACAGCCAGAAGGAACGGTGCTCCCCGGTAACACTGAATACTTTTATCTGCAGTAGGTTTTCCCTTTTAAATTGAAACAATAAAAAAAATTAGTGGTACTTCTGAATGGAATAATATGCTTGCATTTACCTCTCAGCTACACAGCTAAGAACTTCTGAAAATAGTATTTACTGTAGAATATATATTGTAATTTCTCTTACATTTTCCAGGAGAATAAATATTTTCAGGATGACAAAAACAGTATTTATAATTATACAGCAATGCAAAACCCAATTACTTCATAACTAAACTGTTTTAAAAAACACATTCGATTTTTTAGTGCTCATTATTTAAAATTGTTTATGGTTCCTCGCTTCACAAACTAGAACCCTTGTTATCAACGGAGACCGAGGGTTGGCTAAAACACCTTTAGGCACTTGCTCGCATGCCATAGCAGAGCTTGCAGCAGCTTTAGTGAATCGAGCGGATCCTCCTGCTTCTTACAGCGTCGGTACACTAGGGGGACTATTTTCCTCCTTTCGGGAGTGATGGATGCAGGGCACTGTCAGAGCAAGCTGTTGTACCTCACACACAGGCCCTTTACTCTCCAGTTAAACATGCAAGACTCAGCCTTGAGCTCTTCGAAGGCTAACCAGCCCAATTCTACACGGTCAGTGGCTCTTCCTCCCTGTCTCACCCTCTCTATCCATCTCTGCCGAACAGATAGTATATCACATTTTGCATCTTCATTTTCATGGATGTGTGAGTGGGTTTTCCATATGGGCAAATTTCTGCTAATTCCAAAATAATTGTTTTGAGAGACGGTAATGGATTACAATTTCTGTCTGTGCAAGCTCATTCTGGTCAATCATTTTTACATTTCAGAGGGAATTTTGCTATTAAAAAAAACTGATGCTTCTAATTTCTCCTCCTCCAGATTTCACTAATGTATAAATTCTGGATTTCTCCCACTCTCCCAGAGCTCCACTTTGTGAAAACCAAACTACTGGGACATATTCACTCACTTCAAGAATGGCACTTCCTTCCCTTTAGAAATGCTTGACTGTATCATGGAAAAGAAATTCAGGAAAAGATGTTTCCGTGCCTAAATTTCTAGAAGGTGGCCTAAGCATAATCTACATTATACTCCTTCCTGTGCAGCCAGTGGGACAGGTCCCTTTCCATCACTGCTTATCCTTTACTGTCTAAAGAAAATGTCTGCAAAAAACCTTTCCTTCTCTTTGTTATTTTAGAGAAAAGAGGCTTGCTGTATCTTTGGAAAGGTGGGAATAAATTCTCCCCCTTTCCTTCTAGATCTAACAAGCTGATTTGATTGAAAACTTTTTTTTTGTGTCTCGGGAAGGACAATTGTTCAACAGGTCTTTCAGTTTCCTGATTAAACTAGAATTTATGTAAGATGAAAATCTAGGAAATGGGGCTGTGATTCTTCCTACGTAGTGGAAAGGCAGCACCTTCCTCCTCTATTCTTATGTAAAGTGATGGGAGGTGATTACAGCAATGATGATGGAATTTAGTTAATCAGAGGACAAACTAATCTCACACCTCTCTGTTTTGTGGTGAAACAGAATTGTGGAGGAAAACTATGTCAAGAGGCAAGATGGACTAGCAAGAAAGGGTGATACTGAATGGGCAAGGTTTAAGAATATACTTCCCAGATAAGGAACTACAGCATTCTAAAAAAGCCAAATTTCTCACATCTCATTGTGTCCTCTGCAGTATTGTTCACAATGGGCTTTTTAAGACATCTCCTTATTGGATATATCATGGACAATAATGGACATCCATATTATGAGAAGAACAGACTATATTTGGGTGAACTAATATCATTCAAGTGAGGCAAGAAAAAAATCCAAATGGGCGAAAAGGTGGTTCTTACACTGAGTGGAGTCCTCCTTTTCCAAAACTCATACAAAATCTTTGGCAGGATTTGGAACATGTCAAGGACAGCAGAAACCTCAAAAAATGAGGTACATTTTTCTGTTCATTGAATAATAGGAATTAATTAATGAGTCACAACATTAACTGTGTAACTCTTCAGAGCAGGGGAGAGCAGATATTTTCACAGTGTGTGTGATGATGATTAATGTCTTATCCACTGATATATTTGCTTTTATTTACTTGAGTTTTTACTTGCTCATCTTGCATAGCTGTTACTTCCACTTCAACATAACACAATGAAGTGACAGCATTACCAGAGAGAGAAAAACAGTGGAGGTGGATGTGGCAGGAAAGGTGTGTGGTGCCAGTGAAATCACACATTTCCCACACACTCCATATCCCTTCAATCCCCAACTCCTAAGTAAAAGCCTCTCTCCCAAATTAAAAAAATAAAAAGTAAAATGTATCCATATACCTGTGCTCCTTTTGCTCCAAGCACTGTAGGTGATGTTTGAGTATTTCATGTATTAAATGAAGGTACACGCTATGCAGAGAGGTACTTCCTGGCATTACATTAGGACATCTCTCAGTGAGAAATGTTGTATCTTCTGATAGTTCACATAATTTGGTTACAGACCTTATATCCTTCACAGGATTGCACAGGATAGAAAATGTGATAGGTTTCAGCTACCGAAAGAGCTGCCAAGTACTAATTGTTCCCGAGTTTATTTCATCTACCAGTAAACTATGTTACTTGCTTATGCATATGGGAAAGTCAGTAAGTGATGACATTTATTTTAAATGTAGTTAACAGAAAAAGCTATATTTAAGCTTATCTAATGTATTTTCCTTTAAAGGAAAATAAAAATAAAGTGTTTGCCAGACTTTAATGCTCAGACATGTGCTGAGGATCAGAAGCTTACATGGTGAGGCGGGATAGGTTCATGGAGGGCAATCAACTGATCAGTCAGTGAATACTTTGGCACCCTCTGGCTGCAAAATGTTGGAGGATGAAGGCTGTCAGGGCAGCAATTGCCCACTGCTCACTGAAGGTGGGTGAGCCAGGAGCTGCTGCTGACCCTTGCACGGGCCATGCCCTCATGGCACCATCCCAAAGGCCCTGGCCCACGTGGGCAGAGTCAGCAGCTGGTAGCCTGCTCCATCAAGAGCCATTGATACACAGAGGGAATGAGCCAGGTCCAGCCAGGGAAACTAGTTGTGAATAGCAATATACACCTGGAAACAGGTCTGGAGACAGAGCTGTATGATGGGTCCCAGGTCGATCCAGGAGACAGGGCTGGAGACAAGCTATGACCTAGGTCTGAGTGGTCCATCCAGGAGAGCAGCTCTCTTGCAGCTCTCTGTAAGATTCCATAACTGAATAGACATGCTCTGGCAGCTTTCTGCACTCCTTGCCCCAGCTTTGCAAACTCATTACCATGTGTGGGTTGAAACACTGTGTTTCATAATTTCATAAATGTCCAATAACTAAAAAGAAAAATAAGTTCCTTTGTATCTGAATGATGTTATCATACATTTTATCACACTGACCATCATAGGTAGTTTCACGTGGGTGTATAAAAACCACTCGTCACTCCTTCTTCCAGCTGTCTTCCAGGTGTGTAGGGCCTCTAAAGGGAGGCAGTTGCCTTTTATTGTGAGATGCCCACCCATCCAGCCACGTCCTTACCCATGACAGCATTACCAGCAACAGCTTTCTTCTTCACTGCATGCCTGAAGAATTAATTAAAAGGTTCATCAGCAACCTTTATTCACACACCTGAACAGAAAAGCGAATCCCCCCAGACAGCAGTGACACAAACTGCATTGCACTGACCCACCACTGTTTGGTGTCTTGTAGCTTTTTCAGTGTCTGGGCTGGTTTGGCATTTCCCTCTGTGAAACTTCACAAATGGAAGCTCAGATAATGCCACCCATGGATATCTTCTTTTTTAGGAGGCATGACTGGTGCCATATCCGAGCCCACCCACACACCCCATCTGTGGCTCAGCTGGATGAGCTGCTTGTGATGATGTGGAGCTGGAGCCCAGCAGGCTATTGATGGGTGGGAGCCCCCTTGACACATCTCTCAGGCTCCTCCCTTTGTGGTTTGCTGTCTTCAAATGTAGGAAATAGGGAAGTTAATGCCCAGGTCTTTTGAATTTAGATTGCAGAAAACCATCCTTCGAGAAATGCAGGTTTCCCTGTACGCATCATATTCTGGATTTCATGGCACCCATGAGGCAGACGAAGCTCTAGCTCATGGTACAGTTCTGCAGCCACCAACCTCCCCATCACTTGAGGCTCTGCCAGAAGAGACATCCCCTACACGCTCCTTGTGTGAAAGGGTAGAAATAGGTACCACCATGTCAGGTGGAACAACACAAGACTGTCCTCCTTGTTTGGAAGCACTGGAGTAGGCAAATGTTCCTGGAGACCTGAGTAGACCACAGGGTGACTATGAGCCATGAATGGGATTGAGGCACAATCATTCCTGTGTGTCAGCCAAGAAAGGCAAGCATTGTGCAATGTCCTGGTGAAAACTCACCTGTGCTGCTGTGGACACTTCTCATTCCTCGGGTTCAAAGCAGAAAAATTCCATTTGGAATGAATACAGACAAAGACTAAGCAGCTGATTTATGGACATGGATGGCCTCCAGAAGAAAAATGATGACTGGAAGGAACAATGCAAAGGCTGAGAGGACTGCCATCACTTTCAAGAAAGGAATCAAGGATGAAGACCAAAACAGGAAAAGAGCTTTGGAAGTGCAAGGAAAAATACAGTAAAGAACATAAAAACATGCAGGACTTCTTTTTAAGCATCAAATGCCCCTTGATCCATTGGTGAGGAATGGTGAGGAAATCGTGTGCCCTTTAACATCTCTGCAAAGTTCATGCAGACAGAATGAAAACTCCCTTTCATTTCTGGCATCATTCAACCAGTGGAATGTCTTTGGTATAAGTGTCCTTATTTACATAGTCTGAAGGTGCACACCAATTTTGCACCACTGTTCAAAATTACAGTAACAGTACCTCTCTTAATCTTTCAATACTCCAATTACTAAATCTTACAGAACAAAGAGACTTGCCAGGGTTTTAGGTAAGAACCAAACATCTTCCCACAAACAGAGGTAGGCAAATATCTCTCAGAAAGGTTAAAGGGAGAAATGAGCTCTGAAAGTTTTACCCCATGGCTGAAGAGTGCTTTGTATTCCACGTAAACATGGCCAAGGGGTGTGTTTAACAGAGAAGCTGCACATCTTCTCTTCAGTGGGACAAGGGGACACGACTACAGTAGCATCAATGAGCTGTTTCCCAGTTTGGAAGAGTCGGCATTTGCCTGACTGTGCTTTGGGCATGGATCCAAATGTTCAAGGTCTCAAAATGACTGACCTTTCCATCACACTAGTGTCATCTCTGCTCACTTGTTTTTCAGCCTGTATTAGTTCCATGGTGGTCTGTGGACGCTGTCCATCTCAGCCTATGGCTCTGGTTACACTTTGGTTTTCCCCCAGACTGCAGCTGCCAAAATCACCCCACCTATGCCCCAGGAAAAGGGTTTGTATCCAGTCAGATGAAGTCCCTGGTCCTCCTTGCTGCAGGACCTCATAGATGTGATGTTAGCTCTGGCATAAAGAGGGTCTGCCATTAGGGGTGGTGTCTGAGCTGCAGGGTTGGTTTCTGCCACGGTCTGAGAGAGGAGTAACAGCACAAGGTTGGCCCCCGGGAGCTGAGTGGCAGAGGATACGACAGGAATACCCAGCAGCTGTGCTCAGTGCATGGCCACCAAGGGCAGGGACAGAATCCTGGACACAGGCACTGCCTCAGGGCTCCTGTGGGCCGTTTTGCCTGCTCTTGCTCCATGAAGGTGGCCCTCTTGCACCTCATCCATGGGGAGGAAGCTTTCTAGACTCTCAGGGTGAGCCCCAAGTGTGGCCCCTGGATGTTGTGTTTGTCCTCTGTAGCACTGAGCACAGCCCCTTGTCAGGGCTCCTCTGGGTCTTGCAGCTCAGTTCTTGCTTGCTGCCTCCAAGGCACCACTCATGCCCTGGCTCTCTCTGGAGTTCTTTCCCACTGCAAGCTTGGAGTGGCAGCGAGCTCTGCTCTTGCCTTGGCTCCATCTCCCTGGGACTTCTTGCTTGTGCAAAACAGCCTGTGCTTGGAAGGGCTCCAGGCTTGTTCCCCCATCCAGAGCTGCCTCTTTTCAGCTCTCCCTGCCTGCAACACAAGCACAGGGCAGGCACAAGAGTGGTTTTCATACATCCCTGGCCAGGAAGCACAGCAGAAAAGCAAGTTTTGGAAGGCAAAAATTGTGCTTGTCATCGATACATGTCATGGTTTGTAAAATACCTCACAGTATCACACACTTCTTCTTTTGTGTGAGGTTACTACAGATCCTCATTCTTCATGTTCTCACCCTTCAGGAAACAGAAGCTGCTTGGCCTGTACTTTCTGTAGCTCTGTCACTTGCCTTTGCCAGACTACAAAGGATGTTTTTTAAAGCTAAACTGAACACATCAGCCTGCTCAGCATGCACATTGTGTTAATGCTTACATTGTGCTAATGTGTTACTGTGCATGATGCTTGTGAGCATCAGCTCTGAGACAGATGGAGAAAAATAAAAATTAAAATAATATCCTGCTTCCAGGATAAATGTGTGCATTATGTGTCCTTGAATGTGTCTTTGGAGCTGAAAGGTCCCTGACATTTCAGGAAAATAACAATCTCATTGTTACTTGACTCATGATGAGCACAGGAACAGAACTGTTATGCCATGTTACACCCAGAGTTCTGCATGATGAGCTGTGTGACCCAGGTCTGAGGGCTCCATCCCAGAGAGCAGCTCTCTGCAGTGCAGGTCCCAGGCCCACCCAGGAGACTGAAGGCCCCAGGCTGAGCTGAGACACATCCCCTGGGCCCTTGGCAGCAGACAGTGGGGGTCTGACCCTGAACTGTCACAAATCTGAGAAGCAAGAGATGAGTGAATGACAGGAGTCCTATGGAGGAGAGCCCTTAGGAGCCTTTGTCCCAAGGAAGGTATTCCCAGTTTCAAGATTCCAAAACTGTTATCTGAAATGACAACTATTTTTAATTGATTATGACATGCTCAAAGCACACTTAATAGGATGTGAATCATCAGAACAGCTGCTTTGGTGACACAAAATGCAGGGAAACCATTTTGATCCTATTTCACAGACCACGTTCTCTGTCACTTGCATGGCATGATCACAGCTACCCAGCCTGCTTTCCTGGGATATCTTTGGGGTTTAATTACCCTGTCAATTAGAGTTAGAGGTATTAATGTGGCAGTGAAATGATAGAGATTGCTCATGGGTTCTGTTCTCCACTTGTTTGTATTCATCAGTCTTGAAAGAAGAGGACTTTACACATTGTCTTGACATGGTTGCTAATAAGCCTATAATGAGAGATTCAGCACATCAAATAAAATAGGTGCCAGCAGCCATGAAGTGAACAAGCTGAGATAATGGCACAATGCAGTCCAGTAATAAAGAGGTGGAGAGTGTAGTCTCCTGGCTAGGGCAGAACACTCTGTTATTTTTCAGGGATGGATGGATTTAGACAGTGAACAGGTAAAAGCATTTAAGCAGAGGGGAGTGATGACAAAAACCAACCATGTCTGAAGAAAATGGAGCAGGATGAAAGTGCATTGTATCAACATATGCTCTATGAAGCTATAGAAAGCATTTAAAACTGAGTATTGAGTAAGTGGAGGTAATTTTCAACAGATTCCTGGACTAGGCTATATCAGAAAAGAATTCTTAAAGTATGTGAAGCTATGCTGACTTACGTCTCCTGAGACTACAAAGGAACAGACTAAGTCCCACATTCATGTGCAAAGCATTTTGGATCAACACTTTAAGTTTCAAATGATCTGGATTAAGTTGGACAGAGTGTAAAAATGAGAACTATTATTAATATTGTATGCCACAGGCTGTATCAGCGTATCAAACATGCATCGTTTTGTGCAGGCCAGTCCTCACTGAGTGCTTTCAGCATCTTTAGTGGAGCAAATGCCTATGGTGTCCCTGGGTGCTTAAACTACATTGGTTTCCAAGGTGAAGTAAAACATGCATAAAGTCCATACACTTCTAGATTATTTATTTTTGTGACTTGTAGAAGTCATATCATGCTGTGATTTTAATGAGTTCTATCTTCACATGTTCCTACTCCTGGAAGACCTTTATGGCCTTGCTCTGTAAACTTATTCCCTCAAGGTGTTTTATACACAAAATAGAACTGTTTCTGAGAAGTGGGGTCCTAAGATCTTAATAGATGTATTTGGGGGGAGACAAAAAAGTATAAGCAGTTGATACTGCTAGCCACATCAATAATAAAATTGAAAGAATCCTAAAATTCAGAGTAGTTCTCATTTTTATTTTGCTTCCAGTTTATAGACTATGATTTTTCAGGTTGGGCAAAAAATGCACTACTCTTATTCTCAACCAGTTTCTTGTGCCAATTTTAATGCACAATGACATTGGGCATTAAAGTACTTGTGCACAAGTACTTGACATGAAAACAGTGAAAGGAGAACAGTAAGAATTCACACCATGGAATTACTATTACATATAATCATTAGGTTTTATAAGAATGTAAAATATATGTGATATAAGAATATTCCTTTTCCCAGCATTTAGAACCTAAACCACCTCTCAGCAGTGCTTTTAAGAATTGCAATTTTTTCAATGGCCCTTAATATCAGTACAAGTTTCCTCACAGATCAAGGGCAGCAGATCACTTTAAAAGCATAGAATCTCTGAGCTAGCATTATGACCCCTCTGTGTTTATTTCAGCAAGACTTTCCTGTTGTTAGAGAAGCTTCTCTGGACTGTGGTAAAAGCATTATAAGCCTTCAGGGAGGACAGTTTCAAACACTGACCGAATACACATTAAGCTAGTATTTATTCCATACTTAACAGCTCGAGTCTAGGACTAGATATTACACCTTTGCAGTTAAATTGCACAAAATTATTAACTAAAATTCCTTGCAGATTGTTTCTTGGATGTCTTTTCCCCCTTCCATTTCCACTCCTCACATGAGAAATAGCTAGCATAATAGCTTCCCTAGGTTCTGGTGGAGAGCTCTTTGGAGAGCTGAAAAGAGAGACCACAAGCTTCAGCCTCCAGGAATCTCAGGTAGATGGATCAGAGAGCTCTGCTCTGAGGCTTCACAGAACCACCTCTCATCTCGCTCATTTGCAGGGCTGTTCCCTTAGCAGTACCACATGCTGAGAACTCCGAGCCTTGCCCTTCACCAGCACCTCCCCTCCCCAGCTCCTCCCAGTTCAGCTCATATAGCCCAAGCACCACGGAGCCTGATTGATTGAAAAAAAAAAAAAAAAAAGGAGGGATTTACCTTGGTAAGTTCCCACTTCCTGCAAATGATGGTCAATGTATTTAGAATTACATCTGGAAAAATCCAGTCCCATCATTAAAAGAATTGTACACTGCTCTTTTATTGATCTGATGGGATATTCTTATTCTCTGTTTTGTGCGTTGTAGAAGAAGTGAGAAGCACGTGGAAGGAATCTGGAAATTCAGAATCCATTAGGATTCATCACTAGCAGCCTCTGAGTCATCAGTGTGCTAGCCTTTGGGTTCCTGCCTTTCTCTGCATCTAGCCACATCAAACCATCAGTGATCAGTGTCGTTAGCCTGTTTCACAATAATCAATAGGAAAACACAGAGCCAGTAAATGTTCTGATGGGCAACAGGTTGATGGGAAACCCTTTCTGTGAGGATCATCCCTGCCCTTGGGAGGAGATGCAGATAGCACAGACCACAACTCTGGTGGGCAGCACAGAAAGGTGCCTGGATTACAAAGCAGGTGTACAGCATGTGCATTCGATCTAGCACATATTTTGAATCTAGATACTTCCCTGGCAATGTAATATCACTCTTGTGTAATCCTCTGTCTATTCCCAAAGTCTCACCCACCTACCTGCTTGTGCTTTTATTTTTGTTTTGCCCCAATCCAAAAAGCACCTGTTATCGAGACATCAAATAAAACAATAGCAACTGAATAATGTTAGCATTTGATGTTACAGAAATAAAATTAAATATCTGAAATGGAATAAAGCTACAAGATCTATGTCTTCAGAGTCAGAAGAAAAAAGAAGAATGTTATGGCTTTAACCTGTTTACCTGAAAGTATTTTCTCTGGTGGGATAATCAAAGTTTCAAAGATCTTGTCCTATATAATATCAAATCCTATTACTATTCAGCAAGGGAAAAGCTATTCCCTTAAAATCAAGGTGCTCTTTTAAGAGCTTTCAGCAGGAAAAAGCTTGTATTGTGTGCACAAGCACACACAGAAGGCATCTCAAAGGGAAATGTAAGCCTCAAATTAATTTCTGTCAGATTTGATTGAAAAACTCACACATATCTGTCCATTGGAGGTTTGTGACCTGACTCTGCCTGACTGGGATTCGGTAATCAAATAGAGACTCCTACAGTACATGTATCACTTTTGCTGGAGTCAAGAAATACAGCTGTAAAACATGCATCATGGCACCAAAATTAGAACAAGGAGAATTTTTGTGTGCAGGTTCATTTGCTCCCTCACTAAAAAAGTGCCCATAATTAGGGGAAAAAGCAAAATACAAATAAAAATAATTTTTAAATGTTCTGTTAATATCATTGCACCATGTATGGACCAGTTTGTACTCTTGAATGGACTTTTCCTACAAAGCCAAGGGCAGATCCTTAATTTCTTGTGCACTTTTTGTTGTTGGTCACTATAGCAGCTACTCTTAAAATAGGCAAGACCTTGAACGTTTCTCATGTGGCAAAATCTGAAAAACTGTGTATTAATCCTTCACTCGAGTTCTCAGAACTGCTCAAATTTTCTCTCAAATTCTTTCTTCCAGAACTTTACCATCCAGAAAAGAAATAGCAAAAAAATAAAATAAATCCCTTGACACAAGGTTCCCTTTTCCAAGCACGTCTAATGAAAAGGAGGTAGCTAAATGTAAAGGCAGCGGTCCCAGAGGTGTAACATAAATGACATTACACTGGACCCAGCCAGATCCTGAGCTGTGGTGGAAGCCTCAAACAGACCTGAAGAACCATAGCATGAGTACAGAGACACAACAAACCCACCCAGAATCCCTGCTTGCTGTCAGCCACTGCAAACAAGAATCTCGAATTTTAACGCCATTTATATCAGGGCTGCACACCGTTTTGAACTTTGGCCTCATTATATCACTTGCTTCATTAGGAGACTCAGCTTCTGACACAGAATTTCAGATCCAGATTGCTCATTATTTAAAGAGTGGAAAAAAGGAAAGACGTTCACCCAAATTGAACCAAGGCAGCTGTGAGAATGTCCTATTTGTTGGATCTATCTTCAGAAATTTTATTTAGTTTATAACCTATCTCATTTAAACTTTCTTTAGAGGATCTTTAAATGAAGGAACTTTGGAAGAAAGGCAAGCGGGGAATAAGAAACTGAGGGGAGGGAGAAGAAAAAATGAAACAGGAACTTTGGCAGAACAGCATGTGAAAAACAGGAAAGCAAAGAAATAGGAGATGGACAACTGAGTAATTGAAATGGACAGGAAGAAAAGGGGCAACAGCAGTCATTGGCAATAGATTATGAAAGACTAGAGGCTGAGAGAGTACCCCAGTTTCAGAGCTAGTAGATGATTATCTCAAGAACATTCCTTGGTTTCTTTCACAGCTTCTCTGTAGAGAATAATGAATCTACAAGGTCTTATGTCTGTGTGAGTCCAGTTTGGACAAGAGGACCTGCAAGGAATGAAAAGGCCTGACTCTTGGAAACTCAGTGGTGGATATTTGGGACAGGAATTGAGCTAATTTCCCTTATATTATTTCCCCCAAATAATGCTTCAAGCTTTTGAGGTCTGATGTGGAGAAAATAGTCGTTTACACTCTAGTGACCCTGACTAGTCTAACAGTAACATCACTCCCCTGCTATCTCTGCCTCCAAATGTAGATGTCCATATAAATGGCATGTTAAAACCCAGCAGAATGAACTGATTCTTTCCCCTATCTTTCATAGGATTTTTTTAAAGTCTAAAAAAGGAGGTGAACGAGAAGAACAACACCATTATAAGTTCAGCTGTACACTGGAGGAAGACAGAAAAAGTTGCAAGGACTGTGGCACCAGCACTGCAGCCAGACATTCAAGTGCTTGGGGCTCACTGAAAATTTTCAGTCTCTTCCCTATTGCCTCAGTTCATGTGTATTCTTTGAGGCATTTTGATTTCTGTAACATTTTCCATTGTACATTCCTCCTTTATCTTCTTTATCTACCAACCAGATAACAGTGTATTTTTAACAGGCATCTCCATTAGGGTATTGACTAAGTGGTTCCCAAGTCCTCTGTCACAAGTCACTGAGACAAGGAGATAGGTAAAGTAGTTATTGATGTTTTCTACTGCCTTGGTAGCTGACATTATTTCCAACTATTTTTGGAGGATGAGGAAAAGAAGGAGTATAAAAATAACAGAATAGGGTCACTTCAGAATCTATCTGCAGGAAATTGCAGCCACTTTCCAGTCCCCAAAAATTACTGTGGTGCACAAATACAGTTTCCTGGCTAGCATACCTTCACAACTCATCACATTTTTTACAAGGGACTGAAGTTGCAAAGCCTGTGCCTTTGGGAGGATTGATTTTTGAGGAATTATGCTGGATACAACTGAGTACAACATGAGCATTAATGCTTTCATGAAGTAAGAGACTCTTAAGGACCAGATTCAGAGGTATGAGTTAAAGCAGGAGTTAGGCCAGTTAAAATTGAGAGGTAAAGACCAAAACCATGGTAACATCAGAAACAAAGAGTGGTGGGTCACTGTTGATTACAAGATGAGTTCAAGAGAAGCAAATGGCATGATCAAGTAACATAGTACAAACACTAAGTGCTACTTTAAAGAAGAGCACGTAATTAAATCATGGAAGTTGCTACCACAGGATTCTATAAAAGCTGAAGACAGAAAATAAGTGCTATGGAACACAGTTGTCTGGTTGCGAAGCCTAAACAAGTTCTTCCTTGTAGGAAGTTAGGAGGATCACTTTACATTTACCTTTTTTAATTTTACTTTGCTAAACAACCAGGAGTGACCACTGCTGAAAACACCTCTGATGTGAAGTAATATGGCACTTGTTATATTCGTCAGGAAGGATGAATGGCTCACAGACAAATGTAAGAAGTCTTGCAATCATTGCTTTCCCTTCAGAATTCCAGATGCCAGGATTCTTTACTGCCTGGTAAGTCTCATATTTCATCTAAAAACTTAAACCTCTAATACTGGTATGTGAAGAGAAAGCTTGAAAATATGACCTTACTGTTCTATATGGCCTGAAAAAAAAGAGAGAACACAGTCATATGCACATTTAATTTCTTTAATTTAAGCCAGTCTCATAGTCCTGGCTCAGGATTTCAGAACACTTTGGGGACTTGCAGTTTTGTTCATGCTTCAGACTTATCAGTACAGTAAATATATTCTGTTAGGCAGAACATCGTCAGAAAAAAAACTATAAGACATATTTCTAGCCACCAATTATATGCAATATTGCATTGCATCTTTCAGATCTTCAAGTCAGTGCTGTCGAACTCACTGAGTGCTTGCAGCTTCTGCAAAAGTCTGGTCTAGGATCCCGCCACAAAGAGCCTTATGTATAACCATCCTCAGCACTGCTGTGTACCTTGAATACCAACAGCCTTATAACAGGTCAGGAAATACACAGACATTCAGGGTTTGAAGAGAAGCACAGAACTGTTCATTTAGAACTTGCAATGGTCTGGTGGGCTCACAGGCAGGCTGCAGGGCTGGGGAGGAACTCAGCCCTTGTTTCCATAACGGGTTCTGTAACCTGTGTTGACAGCACTGCTCATATCAGTCATCTGAAAGGTGGGCTGGGTTGCTAATAACTGATTTTCAAACACTTCAGCTTGGTAAGTCTCCTGAGTAGAAATGAACTGCTCTGGTTCAGAAAAAAATGCCAAAGGGGATGAGCTGTGCCTTTTTTTATGTGTGTGTGTGTAATTTAATGTGTTGGAAGACACAGAAGGCACTATTGGCATCACTGTAGCAACAACAAGCTGTGGCCCACCTGCTGTCTATTTTATAGGTCATTAAAAAAATACTCCAACATTTGATATTGTAGTAAATAAAGAAGGAGACTGCACAGATGATCTTGTCTAACATTTCTGTTCCAGTGCTGTCAGCAGTGAAGGGTTAAAAGCAACCACAGCCATGCAGTCTGGTTACTGTTCAAGACACCTGAACTGAAAGGTGGTATTTGTGGTCACAGCCAGCACTGAACCAGTTAAAAGCCTTGAATCTAATCATGCCAGTTCCTTGGAAAAGATTCTTCTAATACAAAAACACAACAAAACAAGGACAATAAAATAATATGTCTCTTGAACTTCTATTGCTGCCTTGTCTGTGGTATTTAAGCATTAGCAGAAAGTGAGCTAAAGTAACAATTCAAACCCATGAAATTAAAATCACAAAAGCCTTAGAGTGAAAACATCAGAACTTTTGTTTTCTAGTTCTTACCAGCATTAGTGAAATACATTGATTTTCAATTGTAAGATTTTAACTTTACTGAGGGTAAAATCTATTTTAATGCATTCATTTGTTGTACATATTTTTAGGTTTAAGTGATTATTTTTTTGCAATCTGTAAGTGACAAGTTTCTATGCTTGCAAGATAAAGTAATTATTTGTACCAAGTAAAGAGGTAAATGGCAGAAGAAAAATTTAAATACCCACTTTCTACAGGCAGAACAACTATCTTGTATAATTGCTTCTTATCTCTGTAGTAGCTTAACAGCAAGACTCAGACTTATTTTAGCTTTTTCCACATTCTAGAATCTGGTTAGAAGTTTCAGAAAACACGGTTATCGGTACTGCTCCAGTTCTGCATTTAGTACTGAGTATTCCAAGGGGGAAAAAGGATTATAAAATGGATGTCTGAAGTCAAATTGCAAATGGTTAAAAAAGTTTCTATTGCCACTTCAGAAAACACATCATGAACTTTTCTGTCCAGTCAACAATACCCATGTTTTAATTCCAAAAGCGTCTTGGTTTTAGTGACTAGCAAGGTTGCTTCTATAAAATAATAGTGAATTTCATTTAATCACTCCTCATTTTCAAAATCAGAATTATGGCTTTTCTGTTTCTGCTGTTTTAGCATGTACAAACTGCAGTGTCATAATGGACATTCCTGCAATAAAGCTGTGTTAACAGATACGGAAGCTTAAGACCTTCCCTTGTTTCAAACATGACCTTAAATTCTCAGAGCAGTGCAAGTCCAGAGATCGTAGAATCACAGAACCATTTAGGCTGGAGAAGACTTTCAAGATCGTCAGGTCCAGCTGCTAACCTATCACTCCCAAGTCCACCACAAAGGCACGTCCCTCAATGCCTAAGTGCCATGTCTTTCCAACACCTCCAGGAACGGCGAGCAGTCTGTCCCAATGCTTCACTCTCGTACCTGGCACGAGGCTACTAAAGCTAGTATTTCAGTGTTTTTTCATGGATTTTGAGTATATCACCACCTAGACAGACACAGCCTTAAGCTGAAGTCAGTAGTTCTGCACCTCAGAGCAGTTCAGATCAACGGGCCCAGCTGGCCACCCAACTCACCGGTGTAGTCTTTTCATTCATAGGCAGTCTCCGTACTCCTGCGCTTCAGGAAGCTCGCTGAGAAATTATCAGGCAAAGAATATGGATCTCCTGCTCTTTCAAAAAGAAGAGAAAGCATTTCTCTGGCTTATGGGAACAGTATTTCCCCACGGTCTTGAGCAGTGTGGTAGGGCTCATGCTCCAGCAAAGCACACTTTATTCAACACATGATGCCATCATCTCACCTGCTGACAAAGGCCAGCAGAGCTGGCTTGAGCAAGAGCACAACAGATGGAGCACAGACTGCTGCCTACAGTTGCCAGGACTGCACTCAGGTTTTGTTGTGACTGAACAGCAAAATAGAGTCCTCAGTTTAAAAATCTGTCTATAAATTGCTGAGATCTATGGGTAGGGTTCTGTAGAAACGCCTGTAGATTAATAATGGTGTTATTTTAGTTCAATTGCCATTAGCTACCATCTGTTTTCAAATTCACCTGCATTGCAATGCTGCTCTAGTGAGACTCTCTGCCAGTCAGTATTGCTGCAGAGCTGTTCCGTCTCTCTGATCTAAAATAGCAAAAGACCAAACTGATACAGCACCAGAAAAGTTTTTAATATAAATTAGCAAATGAGGCCTACACTTTAAAAGTGTCTTTCTGTAAACTGCAGCACTTCTATACAGGAAAGCCTAAATTGCATTTTGCAATGGTGGAGAAAAGAATGCAATTCTAAAATTTAATTCTCAAAGTGTACCTTGTCCCCTTGCACTGGGCATTTTTTGAGTGGGAGAACAGCAGAAAGGAGTCACACAAAGGTAGAAAATAAATGATCATTTAATTGCTTTCAGGGTTGCTTTACTTAGGTTAAAAACCCAATGAAGTAAGTCAGAGTGAAACTACATGAGAATTGTTTCTATTGACTTCAATGGACCTTAGATCAGACCCAAAGAAAAGACCAACCTTGCCAGTCTTACTTGACTAATGAGTAGGAAAAAATAGTACTACAGCATGATATAGAAAGAGGGCAGAGATTCTAGTCCGTGACCAGCAAAGCACAAACCCTCCCAGACTTCCTCATCTGACCTTCTTTGTGCTCCAGAATACACATCAGGTATATGTTACTCTGGAGCACAGTCCTTCCTGCACTTATCAGACCATACTTAGAAGCTGGTGCAGGAAGAGGTCCAAAGTGTCAGAAGCTCGAGAAGGAGGCAGACTGAGTGCTCCAGTCAGCCAGGAGGAGTTTTCTGCCTTCATCTCTGAGCAAAGCAATGAGAAACACTTCTGGAAGCTCTATTAACCTGTGGATTTGTCTACATGTTCTCTGGATGTTTCAAGCAGTACATGAATACTAAAAAATATTTGGCTGTAGTACAAAGATTTTCTGGGGCTAGTGAGCTCCCCCATCCCCCCTCCTAAACTGCTTTGCATTTACAATTTTCTTCTGGGGAAAAAAAAGGATATTAATATAGAGCTGTTTAGAATAGCTACTCAGTAACATCTATTTCATTACATATCTAAGTTTAGAAAAGCCACAAGGATGTCTCCCTATGAGGCCTGAC
The DNA here is from genome assembly GCA_013400415.1 of Scytalopus superciliaris. Taxonomy (NCBI): domain Eukaryota; kingdom Metazoa; phylum Chordata; class Aves; order Passeriformes; family Rhinocryptidae; genus Scytalopus; species Scytalopus superciliaris. Next base: position 263,751 of record VXBX01005899.1, on the reverse strand, counting down.
TCAGTGAGGTGGCAATGTCCCTTAAATGCTCAGCATGTCAGAAGAAGGTTCTTCATATGCATCTGCATTGCTCAGTCTCTGTTTAATGCACTACCAAGACACAGACACAGCCTATAATTCCTGAGGAGCTGAAACAACAGAAGCTTCCTGTGGTCCTGTATTGATGCTTCAAAGGGAAAAGCTGCAGGTGGATATTCACTCACTGCAGATTCTCATTCTCCAGCATGTGGCTGTATCAGTTATCCTGTACACCTCTGTCATCTAGAGACTTCCTGCTATTGAACTTGACCTTGACAATACTTCATACATTGTCTGCTTGGAAGGAAGGTCTTAGAAGAAAACAGATGCTATTCTCACTAAGCTTGTATCTTAGCTATTCATTCACTAGAAGACATGATTTTGAGCTTTTGAATATAACTTTGAAAGGATCATACTGGTGTTTATTATGCACTGTTGTGATCAGTTTGATACTAGAAATAGTAGCAAGAAGGATGCAGCAGAAAAACACTGCTAATCATGACTATGGCTATAACGGAACCTGTGCCCACCTGTCTAACATAACCATGTGTGTTCAGCAGATGCAGTACCACTGAAAGAGTGTGTGCCATATAATTAAAACCCAGGGCTTGCTAGAGGAGTGCTGCACAGTGCCCTGGGAGCCCTAACATTCCTAATACTGAGGGCCTTCCATCTGCATTTCCTGAGCTCTGTTTATTACAAGATCAGAAACCTAATTTTTGAGCCATTAACCATGATGGACACAATAGGTATTGTCAGTATTGCAGAGAAGTGAATCTGGCATGTGACATGCAAGGCATGATAAGAAGACTTCTACATTTATTACTGTTTTTGTAGAGTTTAGGAGGATAAGGTTCACTAACATATCTGTTGATACCTATATGAAATATTTTGTCATCCATTTACTTGCCTGGGAGAACCCATTCTACTACAGATTTAATTATATATTTATAAAACAGGACCTGTTATTCCCAGTTTTCCTTTGCTCAATCCCAGGAAGTGTTCAACACACCATGAACAAGAATGATACTGCACATTTAGCTAATGAAGTTGCTCTGCCCCTGACATTAACACTAGAGATACTTTCTTCCTGCCTGATGATTTATTCAAGCTCAAAAAAAATTAAGTAACTTTAAGGATCTGTAGAGTGAAAAATTAATCCACTGAGCATTTTATTCTCTTTTATTCTGATGCAACATCAGTTGAAATTGATGGCAATATTTCTAGTAGTTTTAACAGCACTGGATAATGTTCTTAAACATAAGAAAAAGTGCCAAAATCTTAAATGCAAACAATTCTGAAACACGAATTTGAAATAGAGAAAGCTAGTCCATAGTCTGAACAGCCTCAACCTGTACAAGAGTTTAGATATAAAGTTGGAATGTCACATTCTTCCCTGCAGTGCCAGTGACTTCTCCCTGTCAACTCAGACCTCACAAAAAGAAAAGTATATATTTATGTGTATATTTTAAAGCAAGATTATCAACTTTGGAAAAGTCTTCAAATCACTAAAATAAATTTTTTAAAAAATTAAACAGGAGAAAAATAGCAAATATCCTAGGAAAGGGCATCTAGGAACAAGTCCAGTCTGATGATATCTCATACTACTATATGATGTATTCCCACTTATTTATTCATCTTTATTGTACTACAATCAGTTTTCTGGATTCAGCTTGATTAGTAATTATAAGTGGATCCAGTGCCGTTAAGGACATGACTCTTATTTAAAAGTGTTTATGAGTGAGATGGGGACTGGGCTTCTATCTGCTTTTAGATGAGTGGTGATGGGTGTGATATTGAACCAATTAAAACTGTGTACCCAAAGTCACATGGGATAGAGTACACCTTGTAAGAGGATCAAGAGGCAGAGTTCACAGAGAACTTTGACAATGTGGGAGCAGGATGAGAGAGAACACTGAAATTTTACAAGTGCACTGGAATTGAGCCCAATAATCAGGCAACAGCTGTCCAAGTTTCTCCAAATAAGATCAGTGACAGACATAGAAAAGAAAGTGATTGTGATTTGCCATTTATTATAAAATCTTGCTTTCAGCTTGGTAATCAAGTAAAAAAGATAGCAAGAGAGATTTTATTGTACAGTTTTCAATAGCATCAGCAGTTTCAACCATGGTGTACATCATCCTGTTCTGGCCAGAGCTTAAGAAATAATAAAACATCTAAGGCTCTATTTTGATGTATGGTCTACATCTGGTTAGAAGGTATGCACTCAAACCCATTGACTAGCATCAGGTCTGGGCTCCAAGAGAAATAACATTCAGCTAATTCCAACAGTTCTCTGACAGCCAAAGTCCTAATGGAAGCAAAACGGAGTTTCAGGCTCCTGAGAATTTAAGCTTTTTGCAATACAAAATAATGATCTGGCAGAAGAGAAAAGGCTTCTGGAGAGTGACTAGCTGGGATCAGGGTTTTTAGTTATAAATGACTTTTCAAATTATTTGAAAAATTTCTATTCTAAAAATCAAGAAAAATAAGAAAATCGAAGACTTAAATTATTTTTACATCACATGAAGTTTAATAAATATAAATTTAAAAGTTTCCAGTAATCACCAGGCTTCTGAAGTGGTGAAGAAAGATATACAAATGTCCGTCCCTATGGTATGAATACAATTTAACAGATACCTGAGCTGAAGCATAAAGAAGCCAAGTGGCATATACAAGATGCAGGGAATATACAGCATAGCAAGAACAGAATGTGTATTTTCTGGATCTTTGACTTTAACCAGAGTGTGGCTATTTCTGCTTTGCCAACAGCTAATTCTTTCAGCTCCCAATTATATATATACACACACATACATCCTGAGAACGTGATACATCACAGAAAAATGTACTGAAGACAAGTAATGCCCTATCACAGCTAATAACCTTTGAAAGCTTTAATGTGAACAATAGCATGTGCCTGTTCTGCAGATTTTTCATTAAAGTACATAGACCAATTCTTGAAGAAAAAAAAAGAAAATATATTTGAGGAAGTAATAACCCAGAGGTTAAAAAAATATTGATTAGGAAAAATGTTTTCTTCATAAAGATAATATCTCTCTTTTAGCAAAAAGAAGCAGCTTAGTCTCCAGAAAAAAAAAAAGAAAACAGAGTATGTTCTTATGGCACACGTTTCATTTGTTGTGAGCTTTGTTGAATCATGAGCAAAACTGTCATTCGTCTTACAACCTTCTCTCACCTTACCTATCACACTGAAAGATTTAAAATTATTTTGGAAAGTCTGTGCCATTTCATTTATTACATTGAAAAAATTAAACTTCAACTTTTAAATACCTTGGGGGGGGGGGGGGTGGGGGTTTTTTTTTTTTTTTTTTTTTTTTT
>VXBX01005899.1:124147-248063 GCA_013400415.1 Scytalopus superciliaris | reverse complement strand
TATCCTGCTCTGATCCCCCCGGCGATCCTCCTGCCAGGCCGGGTCCGGGTCCGGATCTGGGTCTGTCCGGCAGGGAAATGTTCCGAGCTGTGTCTGTGGGCGCTGTCCAGCCGAGGTTACAGGGCTGGGTGCAGGGCCGGCCTCCCTCCCTCCCTCCCTCCCTGCAGGGGACGGGGGTGACACTGGTGAGCTGTGGTTCCCTAAAGCTCCCTGTGCCTAGACCGCTCCTTCCCAAGCAAAAGAAAGGAAATAAAGAAAGAAGTGCTGGCCTTTTCAGATACATTCTGAGTGTGTCTTTGCTGAGGCAGAAGTCGGACACCCAGCGGAGCTGCGGGATGTTTGTGTGTCTTGAATGGCCTCGGGGAACTGGGCCCAGTTAGAGACTGGCCTGTGGTTTCCACCTTCCCTCCCCCCTGTCCGGGTGCTGCTGGGAGGGGCTGCCTTCCCCAGGGCAGGCTTCTCTCCCAGGACTGGGGAGTTTTTGACTGTCGTGGCCTTTTGAAAGAGTTCTCAGGGTAAAACCAACTCTTGACAAGTTGCTAATAATATAAGAGATTAAACCAAGCCTGTATTTTGCCCCTTTTGGACTCTGGTGGGAGAGTTGCCTTACTTGTTTTAGTTTGTCTGCTGTGGGGAGCATGCACACCTCTGCTGAAAGGGATGTGTATGTTGTGCATGTGTGTTTCTTTAAAACTCAAGCTTTGTGGCTTTTCCCTTCCATCAGCTCTAAGTTATGGGCCCAGACTTACACTGGATGGTATTTGATGTTTGTAAAGGCAGGGAAGGGAAAACCCTGTATTCACCATACGGGAAAGCCCACTTCAGAATTTATTGAGAAGTTATGTTGGCTCTGTTAAGTGAGAGGTTATAATGGTGGGAGATTACTTCACGTTTCTGTGGTTTCCTCATCTGTGTTCCCTTTCTCCATTCTTAGGCTACTTGAGAAACAGCATTTGCCAGCTGGCTGAAGTGCACTGCTGATTTTCCCCTAGAGTCTGAGGCCTACCAGTGACAGCTATTCCTGCCTGAGTTGGGATTCTGGTTGTCTGCAAATCCCTGTTAAGGGATTTCCTTTTCACAGTTACAAGGCTACTGAAAAACAGAAGTGGGGGATAATCTTCTCAGTTCATGCATTTGGAGGGAAGGCAAGGGAACCTAACAAAACTCCAGGGCAATCATAACTACAGTTTACTGTTCCAGTTTGCCTAAGCAAGTGGGAGAATGTAGGGGGAAAGGTTTTCATAGTAAGTTGCTAGCAAAGTGAGTTAGTAGGTAAGTGTCAATTCTAAGCACCTTCAGCTAAGTCCTTGTCAGGGAACAAATATAGTTTCTGCATTTCTTTCCTAAGCCAAGGCTCCCTCTGAATTTTTGAATGTTATTTTCTGCAGTAAAACACAAAGGCCATGCAGCATTTACCTGTATTTGTGTCTCTTTCATGAAATTTAGTATCTGGGGTTGCAGTGCCTTGTGAACACAATCAGGCTAGATGTCCTAAATAAAAATAGATTGATATTTACTTAGTGCACAGGGTTGGATTATTCAAATCAACTTCTGGGTTTGATTATTGAAATCAGCTTCTGGTGTGCCCTGATTTTGCAGTGCCCAGTATTTTCCAGGGGTGCCTTTGCAGGTAACAACTTGCAGATCCGTTGAGTGACTCAGGTGGGTGTGAGGATCAGCTGCTGTCTCAGCAGGTGGGCTGTTAACTCCACCCTGCTGGTCTGTCTGCATGGTGTGGCATGGTGAGCTCATCCTGAAAATTATCATCACTGGCTTCCCCTTTTTCTCCTGAGTAGCCAAAGCAATTGGAACAACGAGGGATGGATGTAGGTGATGTAGCTGCACTAGAAAGTCTTGTGTACCGGCAAAAATGTCACTGGCTGTAATTGCTTATTTTGTTTGGGAGAGCTGATCTTTTTAGTTTTTTAAAAAAAATTATTTAATTTCAAACTATGTGAATTATATCAAAATATCAAGACAGTAGTGCTAATACTTTTGATTTATTAAGGAGCTGAGTAGGCAACTCCTGGTATTCAGGAAAGAAAGTCAGGTTTTTTGTTAGGAATCTGGTGATACTCTGCATTAGACTTTGTGTGTTACTCTAGCTCATCCAATAAGCTGGCAACATAACAGCACACTGCTTTAGTTCTGTCCTCATTTGGTTATTGTTAAGTAGAATTTAAGATGCACAAGGATTCTGTGTAACAAAATTCTAATTTCCTGAAAGGTGACTGCAGCTTGTGATTAGAGACTGGGGGACTGACAAACAGTTGTACCTGCAAAGTCAGACTTAAACTTGAAAGGGTGTCTGGATTTTACTCCATTTTCATCTCTCCTTGACTCTCACGTTCTTCCTATTTGCAATTTGCCAACTCATGTCTCCAGTGTAGACTACACAGATAACCCTTCTGTGGGTTGTGTGTTTTGGAGGGGGGCCTGGAGGAAATGGAGGAAACAGATGTCAGTAATCATGACACCACCTTGCACTAAGCTTCCAGTGGCAAGCAGAAATGCTGCTTTTCTCCCATCTACTGCGATGTATTATGGGGACCATGACGGGCACCAAGATGAGCCTCCACTAATGCAAAGGAGGCATTTGCTTTTTGCCTAGAGATCACAATCGGGGTGTTTTATAAACATGGAAAATAAATAAATATGTCAAAAAAGTATACTGGTTGTCAGTGCATTAATTTTTTTCCCTTTCCATTTTTCTCTAAGCTGTTGGCAACAGTATCTTTTTTTTTTTGTCTTCTCTGGTGAAATTCTCTACCTATTACTCCTCCTGTCCAAAGACTACTTCATAAGATTTGAAATGCTGCCTTCTCTCATGCTTGTTCTTTGTTTATATCATATTTTATTGTTAAAATGCTTACATTCACTGCCAGTGTATTAGCTATAATCCTTTATTGCTATTGATAAAGATAAATACGTTAAGTAAATCTTCATTTTGCTGACCTCTTCGAGGAGGCATTGCATCAGCAGATTTTCTCAGTGGACAGACAAGAGATGAGCAGGAGTTGACTTAAAACACTTTTTTTTGTAGGGTAGTAAGAATCATTGCCTTGCCAGAGAGAGATGTTTTAAAGGTACAGTTTCAAAGCCAGGAGAAAGCCACATGTCTTGCATTGACGTGAGATGGGAAGGAGAAAGTCATTAAATGCTGGAAAACAGTTTGAAATTTTTGAAGTTTAAAATAAGCCTATTAACAGCTGAATACTTGAATGGCAAAACTAGTTGGTGGATAACTTGAGAATGCTATTCTGCCTTGGAAGTCAAGATATGGGCAGTTTCTTTGCAAAACTTGCTATCACTTCTGGAAGCAGGAAAGGTGTCACAGGGGCAGATTCTCAGGTGATCCCATCACTGTTCCAGGGTAACTGACAGCAGTGTCACAGTGAACTGCTGCCCCTGAGTATCAGGGGGGCACTGGAGTGCAAGGGCAAGCACAAATTGGTTATGAACGGAAAGGATGGAAACTCTGAACTTTGAGTTGCTTCTGCTTTGTCTTTAGTTTCTTAATAAAGGTTTAGAACTCCTTTTAAAAGGGAAATACTGCTCAGTTATGTATGCACTTAGTTAATTACCCCTTTTTTGTTTGTTTGCTTTTTAGGAAACCAGATCTAATGAGGAATCAACAGATGAATCTGAGGTAACCCTACTTAAAATGCTTCACACTTGAATCTGTGTCAGTGCTAGTTTTTTGTCAGTATGGAGGGAAAAATACTATCTCATTGGTTTTAAAAGTTTGTTCAGTATTAGGTAGCAAGGAATGTTAGTCTGGGCTTAAATTAATAAAACAAAGATGTAATTTGCTACTAGAAGCTTATTTGTATTTAAAAACCCTCTCAATTGCCCTATTAGAGTAACATGGATTATGTTGAGAGACAAATTCAAGTGTATGCGCTTCTGTTTTGATCAAATGAAAATTTGTCATTGTAATTATATATGCAGTAATACTGCACTGAGGTAATTACTGTGTTATTAAAATAACTTCACAGTCTAGGCTTAATCAAGTCCTGTAGACACTCTGTTCTTGAGATGATAATATTGTCAAAAATTGTCTCATGTTCTGGAGAAGCCTGCCTATCCTGCTGTAGGTGATGGGAGAGGGGGGTTGGGTGTGAAGAGAGGAAGGGAGTGACACAGGGTTCAAGAATTGGTCCCTGAACAGTAATGTACCAACCCCAAACCTGCCATCATTGAGGGAACCATAAAATGTCTGGAAAGAGCTAATTGCCATCAGGGTGGTCTAGGATGGCTACAAGAAGCAAGAAATAGGGGTGGCTGAGCAGCTTCAGTTGTGGCCACCAGCAAGGACAGATGACAGAAAGAGGGGCTATTACCTTGACAGAGTAATTTCACCCATTATGTATCTAAGTCAAAGTGACTTCTAGACTTACAAAGCTTTAATGAACCTGCTGTTGGGGAGATTTTTCTGTTCTTTACTCGGCCAGATCTTCATGCTTGAGTTCTGGGTTTAAGCACTAAGCAGACAGACATCCTAATTTCCATGACAGTGGATACTGCAGAGACTATAGTGGTGGGTCCTGGAAGTCTTTTTGCAGAGGATGGTGACTTTGTTTCTCGTGGGATGGTTTTCTTCTCTCTGCCATTCATGAGTGGCTGTCTTGCATGGGGCATTACTGGTAAGAAGCAGGGCTTTCTTTGGGCCTTTAAAATTGCTGTGTGGAACAGCTGCCTGCACCAGACTTTTTTTGCCCAGTGTGAAATGCTTTCATTCTGGATAGTGCTTTGTGATGTGAAGTGCCCCTAGACAATCACTGGGCAACAGCTCAGTATTGAGTAGAACAGTGTTCCTCTCAAGGCTTGTCATTCACATGATAGGAAATGCAAATACTTTCCTACTTGGTTCTTGCTTTAAAGCCTATTGCAAGTGAAAACTTGTTTTAGTAGTATTTTTAATGGCCTTTCAACATTTCAGCTGGTAGTAAGTAAATATTTACAGCAGAATTAATCAGAAATGTGTTGCCAGCTTGGTGGGCTTTATTAGTTTTTACCTTAAGTAAAAATAGGCATCATGCAACTTCCTCAAAATTGAAAGTCCTGAAATTTCAACCAGACCTTTACTAAAATTTATGGCTATTTTTAATGTTAATTTCACGTGCAGAAGTAAGTGAAAAGGAAATTTATATATTGAGAATGTAGTTGCTGGATATAAAGAACAACTGTCATTGTAATGTATGTGAAAGTGCTTTTCTTTAGTTGTCTTTGAGTATTAAGTTTAGTCTGTAGTGTCTTGATCATCAGCAGGTAGCTGATGAAATGAAACTCGTTAGACTATTTATAATTGTCATTCAGATAAAGCAAAAAATAGTGGTAAAAGCACAAAATATAAATGTTCTTAGTGTTTGCTTATATTATATGAAGTATGGTCAGAGATAGGATCAGACTGATAGCTTCAGTCTTAGTTCTTGTGATCATAAAATTGTAGTTACTTTTTTTGGGTGGCCCACAGTTTGACTGATCAGGGATGGATTTTATTGTGATGGTACTGGAATAAGAAACTCTTAATTCCTGCAGATGTGTCCAGTTTTATGGATTAAAAAATCTTGTACTTAGGGCATTACCATAGTAATAATGATTTTTACATATACAATTACTCTTGCACTTAATTTAAATTCTCCCCATAAAATTGAATATTGTTTCTATGGTTTCAGAGGGCACATGACACATATCCAACTTACATTATAGAAGTATTTTCTATTACAAAGGAATACAGTATTAATGTTCTTGATTTTGAGGAAGGGATGTCCCTGTCTGAACTGGATATGTTAAAAAAAAAAAAAGATTCTTTTTTTTCCACTGATGTTTTTCCTTATCTTAGTAAGGAATCATAGGTTGATTCTATTTCATGCAGCAACTCTCTTATTATCATTCCTTCTAGCTAGTAGCTTTTAGCAAATAAGATGCTAATTCTCTTTTTCTACCTGCTTGATTTGTTTTGAATGACAGGCTCTTTAACAAATGCCAGCATGCTTATTTGTACAACTTGGTGGTAGAGCTTAATAGCAGGCCTCAAACGTGGGGGTCTGCAAAAACTGACTGTCTCGAATGGATGTCATCTAAAAGCTTGTCATTGGAACTTTGGTTCCAGCTCTTGCTCCCCAGGAAACTGAGTTTCTGAGGCTGCCTGAGTGTTTAAAACTTTTCAGCTGTTTAAGTCAGAATGTGTAAAATGCAAAGGCGTTAATTAGCAGAGGTTGGTGCATTTGTTCAGATGTTAAGCAGATCTTTCAGTGTAGAGTTAGTTGTAGTTACTTGTAGAAATGCGGCAGATCTGTCCTGGTACCTCCAGTACAACTGACATTCTCTGATATTCTTATATATGATATGGGGTGTTACACGCTTTTTCTTTTCCTAGAGACAGACTGCTATGTGTTATACCATGATGTGGTGGGGAAGCTGTATAGCTATGTCTTTTAACTCTTAGGAGAAAACTACTGCACAATTATTTGCTTTTTGTATCTTCTGGCTTTAGGCATTCGGTTTTGGTGGGTTTTGGAGGGTTTTTTTGCTTTGTTTTTGTTGGGATTTTTTAAATTGTGCTTTGGAAGTATATTTGCTTTATTTCTTCCAACCTTATCTAATCATCAAATATGCTAAATTGGGGCTGAATCTGAACAGGTTTGTTGGACTGAAAAGTCCTAGTATAATGTATTTTCATTGGCTTATTTAATTTTATTGTACAGCACCTGAAGCTACGTGTTTGGACTGTCACATTTGATGAGATCTTAAAAATAGACAGCAAAGTAATCTGACTGTTGGCTAAACTGTGGAGGAAAAAAAAAATCCATAAATTATGTACAGCCTGAATCTGAGTTTATTTTCAAATTATTCTTCTTCCTTGCAATGTGTCTGTTTCTGTAAAATCTTACTTTTCGCAATTGAGCTGCTTTTTGTCAGACAGATACTTGTGTTTTGCCAGCTAATTAGCAAAAGATGATGCTAATAATTGTGTAAGTCATCAGTATTGCATACATTTCCCTTCTAGCACTTCCACTTTTATGTCTTCTTACCTTTTTCTTTTTTGCTGCTTTGATCATTGTTACCCTGTAAAAGGGGCATGTTTGTTTATTTATTTTATTCTTCAGTTATTTAGACACTATGTTAAAAAATTATACAACAGTTTGTAGAGAGAAAATATTGTAGAAATTCTTCATTAATCCAGTTCTCAGTTTATGATGGTTTAGAAATATCCTTCTCTGATACACATTTACCACTGGAATTGGTAGTGGGTTTGTTCTTTAAGGTTTTGAAAACTGATCAGAGCAGGAACACAATTAAGGAACGTGTAAATCTTAAAAAGAAACAACTAAAAAGCCTTGATATTTTCTTTTCCTTTTCAGTGCACTCCAGATTTTAGTCTTGTAGGTTGGGTCTGGATTAGGTCAAAGCAATTAAATCATTTCGAGTAAATAAAGCATCTGGTAAAAAAGGCTCCTTGTCATACTGTGTTTCCATCAAAATGTTCTGTTAACATGGGGTGTGGAGCATTGGGCTGGAAGAGGTAAGCTCGTCTGTGGATAGTAGCTTTTGAAGGGGCATCACCACTGCAAGAAAAATGGATGAGGAGTAGATTTGGCTACTGTACCTCAGCCCAAGCTGCCTTTTTTCGTCTCCCGTCTGACCTTTTCCAAAGTACTTCTCATCGTGCCTCCTTTGCTTATTGTTGAATAGTTCTACACTAGGTATGTTAAAAATGTAAAATGAGAGGAAAAAATCTCAAAAAGCATATTGTGTTTCACATTCCTGAGCAGTTTGAAGAGAGATTGCTTCTCTCTGCGTGGCTTTAAATGAAATTGGCCTTTTAAACGGGGAGACTGGAAGGAAAAGTTACATAAATTCCAAACAGAAAGTTCTCTTCCCTATTGATGAGAAAATGTATCGTGCAAATAATTTATCAATTTGAGTCAGGAGGATGAGCACAGTAAATTATTTATTGACATTTAAATGGAATCTTTTCATACATTAATTTGAAAAAACAGTTTGGGATGACTAGTAACTAACATTATAATATACACCGTTAGAGGATTGACTTGCAGGAAAAATTGCATTATTGCTATATTCTTTCAAGATGTTCTGGTTTTGAGTGAAAATTAGAGACTTCATTTAATGAGCTATTAATATTAACCAGAAGTGCCTGTTCTATCTGTGTGTTGTGGAATACATAAAAAGTAAAAATGCTGTTGTGCCTACTACACAGATTAAATGTGGCTTTTCTAAAACACTAAATCTATTCTTACGGGTGGAATAACACTCTAGGCTGGAAAAAAGGAAGTAGCAGGGAAATTCAGCCCTTCAGTGGGTGAACTTTAAAAAGTGCTGTTCCCAAAACTGCACTGTTGGGTTTTCGTATGCAATAGATCACAAGGTGGCAACTGGGCTGCCTGAGTAGTGTTACAGGGGAAACAAATGTTTGCCCAAGTTCCTTACTCAGCAAAAGGAAAGTACAAGTAGAAATGTGGAGCCTTGTTGAGATTTGAACTGCGTTTGGATTTTTCCGTGCTGGAATTGGAACTGGATTTGGACATGGAAGATAAAACAGCCTGCTCTGTGCTGCCTCTGTATGGTGCACTTGGTGTTGGATGGACTCACACTGTGGTTTTGAACACTGAAGTGGATTTTAAAGTTTTCAGGTGATCTTTGTCATGCACAAAACTACCTGTAAAATAAACTGATGGAAGTTGAAACCAGCTTGTACTATATGGACTTTTTACTACCTATTTTCCTTTTTTTATTTATTTTAACTTGCTATTTATGCTTGCTCACGTGCATTATGTCATCTGTATGTTACTTACGTTTCACAACTTGGCTGGTGCCCAGCTCCTTGAAACCTGTAGGAGGGAATCTTTGCTTGCTGTTGTGCAAATACAGTGTAACATTCTGTAGTTCACAGCAGTTTTGCAAGGAAATAAAATGCTCTCTGCTTTGCCTTTCATCAGTGTGTCATTTCGTACTGTAAATGCAGCTCATTTTGATACATATTCACAGACAGCCATATCACCTTAATTCCTTGCTCCTGGTGTATATCTGCATTTTCCCAGGGTATTAAATAAATCCCATGGAAAATGCATGGGGAGAACAGAAAACTGCTGTGTGAAATTTTACCATCCTAAGCCGTATTTACCAATTTTACAGCCAAGTGTGCTGGGAAAGCATTGTTGCTGTGCCTTATGAACAATTGTAAAGGAACTAGATGGGAGTTTATTCACTTCTCATTTTTCACTGACATTACTGTATTTTCACCGTAGAATTAGGGGAAAATACTTTAGCAGAGTAAGTCACAAATATGCTGTCATGGTTTGGAAATTTCAGTCTTCATGCCTTTTGTTGTCCTGTGTAGCAGTTGCAGAATGGAAACTAATTCTTGTGCAAGTTGGAGACTTGAATGGGTTTCTGTCTTTTATTCACTATTGCTCTACCTGCTTTTGAACCAGTGACTTCAAGGTGAAATGCCCTTTGCCATTCTGATTCTTAAACCAATTTGGTTTTTTTTCTGTTTAGTTAAATTTTTTCTGTAGGAACAGACTGTTTAATATGAAGGTAATGGAGGAAAAGAGATTTGTGTTCTCTCAGCCAGCTTCCGAAGCATCTGGTAAAGTCCTCAATATTTAAATCCAGCCCAGTAAATAAAACAACTTGCAATAAAATTTTGTTCCAGTTTTGGTGCCATTTAGCGGGCTGGGCTTGTGAAAGTTAAAGGCCTTAGTCTGAGTTTTTCTTGGCATTCCTTTAGTGTTGGAGATTTGATTGCATTGAGAGAAATTGAGTCAGGATCCTAATCCTGAAAGCAGTGTAGGTAGTCCCTTTAACACTGAGGCAGGAACACAAGTGTGGAAAGCATATCCTAGGGAAGGAGAAACAGTAACAGTGAAGCTGCACTTTGTAATAGTTACACATCCTACTACAATAATTCTTGTTTGCTCTGTGGCACTGGATTCCTCAGCACATGTATCTTCCAAACCTGTGAAGGATACAGTGCTTTCTTCTCCTTGGTTCTGAATTTGTTTTTTTCTTTCTGAAATAAAGGCAGGGTAAGACCCAGAAATGGCCAGCAAGCAAGGGGAGGTATTTGCATCCCTTGAGAGCACATAATTCTTTTTAAAAAACAAATATGGGCAGATCTCCTTGGAGAGCTTTAGTACATGGCTTTGACATGCTGTCTTTTTAAGGATGGAATGAGTTTTTGAATCATACTTTGTGTTTCTTGATTGTACAAAGTAACAACCCGCTATGGTTTTGCAACAATGCAAGCATAAATTTTGGCCAATCTTTGGTGTGAGTTTCCAGCTTTTTTATCAGAAATAATGATTATTTAAATTATTTTTCAAAGCCACTGCATAGGTTCCACTTGGTGTGAGAAGAAGCAGGACTTGGGCTAGGTTTATTTCTGACTCCCATGTCAGGATGGCAGGCAGTAGGTTGTGGGCAGTTTGTCTCTGTTGGTACCATCTTTGAAGGAAACACTGAAAAAGCCAGATGTTACAATGGAAGAAATTCGAGTAAATAGCTGCCTCTTTTGCAAAGATACTGCTGTGTCCTCTTTGCCCCCCTCAGTAATTTGCATCTTTTGACCAATTTGACTTGTAAAACTTGCCAAATACCAAACTCCCTCTTCCCCTTCTTTCTGGCCAGAATTGATCATCATCTTCAAATAAGTTTTTCCAGGTGGTGCTGAGGAAGAGTAAGACTCTACTGGCATGCACACTTAAAGCAGTTAATAGCAGGTCTGGTTGCTTGAAGTTGCTGTGAAGTGCATATTTGCTTTTAAGGTAGAGGGAAGTGGACAAATGTTCAAAAATATTCCTGTATTCCTTTGTACATCAAATAGATGATACACCAATTTAATATATAGGGTTCAAAGCTTTTACCTCTCATCTTTAAAGTACAAGTGATGTTTTGATGCCTGTAGTCATAAGACAATAGTAGCATTTATAAAGACTGAGTATTTTGTGACTATGAAATGGGAACATCACAAGGAAGGGAGGAGAAGGCAAATTTACGTTATCACAGATATAACCCAGTTGTTACTGTACTTAAAATTGTGAGCATTATAAGCCATTTAGTAGGTACATACTATAAGTTTTTCTTAGTTTTTATGTTCTCAAAAAACAAACTGAAAAACCTATTCAGTGTTATTATGAAGTAGTACAGGGATTTGACCTGATCTGGGGTGGAAGTCGAACGGATCTCCAAACTGTGTTGTGACATTATGATGTCACTTCCTTAAATTCATCAACAGACATTATCAATTTGTTACACCTTGCCTTTTATTACTTTCTAAAATGACTTTATGAAAGTATCTTCCTGCATGTGCTATGCCATGTGTTGCATGTGATATATTCACTTGAGCTTGAATGAATGGAGATAGTTGGGTCCTATCAAAGGTTTGAGAGCTGAACGGGAAAGGATAAAGACTGAAAATAGTTATAATTTCTTTATCGGGCCAAAAGAGGCATAACAACCCGTGTGGTACAATTCCCAGATGGAGTAATGAGGTGAAGATTTAAATAAAAAAAAGTATCTGTATCTTTTGTTGGGTAGTACTTGTCTCCTCATGTAAATCTTGTGGCAGTTATCCTTAGGTTTGTAAGGTACTTGTTGGGCCTCCTTGTCCAGACTGAGGTTTGCATAGTGCAAACCTGGTGCAGTCCTGCCCTCTCAAACAGTGCTGGAGACAGGAAGGGTTTGCTGGATTTGGATGGTGGGAGAACCCCACTGATGATGACCTTTCATAGGAGTCTGGTTAGAAGTCACCCATTCCTCTTCTCAGCAGGGCACCAGCCACTCAGATAAGTAGTCAGATAAGTACTCCCATGTCAATTAGGGGATTTGTAGTGGAAGGATCCTTTCCAGCCCACAGTCCTACAGACCCTCAAAACTGAAACTGAGACAACCAATCAACCCCCTGACTGATTTCTGTAAGGAAATCAACAGAGATGGTTATCAAGTCAAGATGTCAAGACCAAAAAAGGTAATAAAGTGTCTTGGCCACTGAGTTCTTGGGTATTTTGAACTTTGTGCTTCTGTACATACAGCAGAGAAGTAAGTAGTGCTGGGGCTTGAGGTCTTTTTATGTTGTGGGGTTTTTTCTTTCTTTTCATATTTGTCACTGAATTTCTGTAAGAAATGAAGCTACCCCCAGCAGAGCACTAAGGATGTGTTTTTTAATTTTTCCCTAACAGGATGTTGTGTGAACCTTTGTTTTAACTCCAAAGTAATTTGAGTTGGTTTCTTTGGTTCTACTGGAGGTTTTGATGTACTCTGTAAACTATTAACACTGGTGCTCCAACTAGTTAGTTTAATTTTTTCTTCTGTGTGATAATGATGAGTGTTTAAATAAATAAAAGTGCTGATTTCATACTAGGTTCTACATGGATTTCCAAAGGTCTGACCTGTATTAAATATCAAAAAATGTTAGTCTCACAAATTGCCAAGTAGTCTTTTCTCACTTTTTAGTAATGTTGGGCTTGCATTTTTGTTTTTTGGGGGGACAGTTTGTTGGGTTTTTTTAAGTGAGATTTTATAATGTGTCCTAAACACTGAGTATTCAGATTCGCAGAGGCAGAACACTTTCACCTGTAAGCTTGGAGGTGTCCTGATTTAGGAACGTACTCCCCAGTTTGGTGCTCCCACTGTGACTCTCAGTCCACACTGCTGCATCCAGAGAGGAGAAAATCGTGGGTTGAGATAAGAACAATTTACTGGAAACAGCAACGAGATAAGCAAACAGTAACAGCAGCAATATTGCTAACAAAAATGTATAAAAGAGAGGGAGGGTGATTCACGTGCAAAACTGCTCAGCATGGAGCTCGAGCCAGGCTGCAGCTGCACCACCTTGTCCACTCCCTCCAGCCTGGGACCAGCACTGCCCCACTGTTCCCTCTGCCATGCTTGCCCAGAAGGAACCCCTTCTCCCTGGAAGAGACTTCAGTCCTTCCCTCCCTCTGCCACCCCTGCCAATGACATGAAATGGTATAGAATAACCTCTGGGTCCTGGCCATGCCCACTCCTGGCTACTGCAAAAATTAACCCTGTCCTGGATGGAACCAGGAGGAAATGGGCTAGTTTAACATTTTTCTTAAAATCTCTGAAATCAATGTGAACTTGGAAGAAAGCATGGAAAAAAAAAGAAAAAAAAAAGAATATTAGCTGTAGGAATTTTTGTTGTTTTATCTTTTTTGTTGGTTTGGTTTGGTTTTTGGTTTTTCCCAAGTCATGACCTTTTAGGAAGGCCTATGACACTGGGCCCTTGTTGCAGTAGGGTGTGAGTGTGTCTTTGAAGTTGCTTGGTGATGGATCTCAGGTATCTTTGTATTGGAGTTTAAATGCTTTGCAGGGTCAAAACGTGCAGGGATAAACGAGGCTGGAGTGGCCACTTATAGCAATTGGAATTCTAGCTGGGACTGGACAGAAGATGTGCAGCAAAGGGGAAGGACTTGCCTTATAATGTATGCACCGTTTATTTCCATAAGGGCTTTGAAAAACTTTGAGGGCAAATCATGTGGGAAGGATGACACTTCGCTGTCAGTGCCCGTAACATAATTAGAGTATCTGCAATCAGTAGAGCATGTAGTTCATGTGACAGACTGTCCTGTGGGCAGATCCTCTGCTGCAGGAGCAAATGTGGGCTAATGGAATAACTCTGGGAACTGCCCACAGGTTCCTTCTGGAAATTTTCTTCACAAGGAGCGATTTCAGATATTTTTTTCTACTCGTGATTCCACCGCTGTAGTTCCTGTAGGCAAAACTCGGAAAGACAGGGCCGAATATCTGAAGAAGGTTGTGAACCCGTGTTTAGAAAGGCAGATGAGCATCCCTCGCAGTGGCACTGGCCTCCTGAGAGGCTGTTGCACATTTGCAGCTCTCCTCAGTTTTGTAAATCTGCTCCTGAAGAGTTGCTAGTGAATAGTGCTGGGTGTGGGAAAAGGAATTTGTTTTCATTTCAGGAGTGTTCTGCAGTGACAAATGGAAGAGCTCTGAGTAGGAAGGGGATTGTATTAGTGTTAGTGGTTAATTACAGTATTTCGTTCAGTTGGAAATGTGCTTTCAGTGGGAAATGTTTATACATACCTGTTCTTTACAACATAATTTTAGCTATTTGACTGCTGGCTTTAGCATTAAAAAGCAAGTGGAAAATTAAATGAAATACGAGTTTTAATTTAGCATGCCCATGGTTGAAAAATGATCATTACTTATTTTACAACATAACAAAGGTAGCATCCTCCTGTCAGCTCTGTGGGTTGCCTTCCCTTTCAAAATTTAAGGCTGCCATGTGTGGAGTGCTTTACACATTTTGTGTAATATAGATTTCTGTTTCTCTTAATACATTTATCAAGAATCTCAAAATTCAGTGTTGTTTCAGATACTTTTAGGCAGAAAATATGGAAAAAGTGCTAAGTGGTGCTACAAGAAGCAATGCTCTAAAATTTATTTTCAGATGTTTAGAATCCTCTAGGATGGTTTAAAGGACTTTAAATGAAGGTGTCATACACTTAGTAGAAATCCATCTTAGTTCAGCAATTGATTTATTTATTTTTACTACTTTTTCCCTTAAAAAAGCAAAGCTGTGAGTTCTCTTGTATGGGGTAAATGTCACTCTGTTTATATCTTAGCTTTGCTGCAAGTCAGGACTTGTACTATTCCTCCAGGTTGTCATAGAAACGCATCTAACTGACATCTCAACTCAGGCTCCTGATGGTTTTATTTGTGGGTTTTCAGGATTATTAAAATTTAACAAAAATTATTGATTTGCTTTTATTAACACTGGGTTTTGTTTACTTTAGAAGTTCATACTGCATAAAAGCTTTTCCTGATAGAAGAATACCTTTAACATTATTAAACTCTGATACTCTAAATAAGATCATCAAATGCATTTAATATATCAGAGTTTGAAGCAGTAGAAATCCTGAGTTTTTGCAAATCACCTTTTTCATTTCATTTTGTTTACAGTAAAGTGCCCCAACCCCATTTCAATTCACCTTTTAGCTTGACTTTTACTTAACGTAGAAGATACCTGTCAAGAAAGCGTGAAATGGGTACATCATCATGCCTAATATTTGGAAGTTTTCATTTTATTTACTTATTTTGAAGCCTGGCAGAACGCTTCGGTGCACTGACTTTTGAAAATATATAGTTTTTGTATATGCATGTGCAGGAAGAAATTACTTAGTTTCCACTCATAAATAAGACAGGCAAAACTTATTTACAGTAACTTTATCTAATGGTCCATGGATGAATGATTTTATGCAAACTACTCAAGAGACTAGAATTAACTTTTCATGTTGGTTGCACACTGGATGTCCAGACCCCAGCAACATGTGGGATCTTATAAAAACTAGATGACTGGAGTTCAATTTTTACTTTTATGAATTTATTCAATGATTGCCCATGCATTTCAAGTTTAATCTTTGTAAGGAATGTATAAAATGCAGAAATGTATTAATTGCTGTAAAATGGACACATACTTCCTTACGCCCTCCTTCCATCGCATGTATGCTTTTTCCTTTGACTTTACCACCTCCCTCTACCTTGTAGCCATTTATTAAGGATCTGTAGGCACGAGGAATTTGACTGATTTATATACAGGCCTGTAATTTGACATTGTCATTCTGTCTAGTAACAACTTTGTTCAGTGTTAGATTTACTGAATAAAATTGTTTCTTGGTGGACATTTTGACACCTCACTTCAGACTCCTACGTCATGCGCTGCTGACATCCCTGTATTAATCTCATTTGTATTCTGTCATCAAACTCTCAAACAACACTTTAAAACAGACTCTCTCTGCAGCATTTTTATTTAAGCATGGGGCTAAATACTGAGTGTTTCCATATGTGCATATGGCTTATTAGTGTTTTATTTGAGGTTATGTACATATTACCATGTATATGATGGTATCACACATGGTAAATGGCCATAGTATTTAACTTGGGAAAGACTGGCTTAAGTACCCAAAGGCAATTGAAACAAAATAAGTTTTATTAACCAGTTAACTTGTGATTCTTCCAAATTTGTTGTGTGCATCATTAGCTACAAGAAGATGTTGCACCAATAGAGTCCTTCTGCCTAGGCTGATGATGTGCATTTTTAGGGATTGGAAGGCAGGGTTGGTGGGAAGTAAAGGCACTCCTTTAAGTAGAGCCCTGCACTGGTATATTCTGGTTGCTTAGAAATGGGAGACATTTTATGTGGGCAACATACTCAATGTTGGTATGTTCATTAGAGCCAATAGTGAGTGTGGGAGAATATTATTGCAGGTATACTGTTCTCAGTGAGGACCAAGGGATATATATGGGTTTGTGTATATATACATGTGTAGTATTAGCCGAGACTTACAGGAGCCTATGGAATCTCTCCCTGGCACGGTACTGCAGTGGACCAGCTGTTACAGGGAGATGTCTATGCCCAGAGAGCTATTTTGCACCTTGGGTTTTCTTTTCCTGAGAGATAAACATGTGGGGTGTTCTTTGATGAATAAATTTGCTGCCTTTTTTTTTTGTTTGTTTAGTTTCTTTTCTCTTCACCCTGTGCCCCTTGAACCATCATCTTACTTTGCATCTACGTAGTAATTGGGTGATAATACCTAACATGCTTGGAAAAAAAAAGAGAGGAAAGCTTCACTATTTACCAGAGAAAGATCCTAACATGCAGATGATAAAGTTGATTCATAGGAACATGCTGTGTCCAGATCCTTTTCCCAGACAACGTATTTATACTATTTATTTTTTAACATAAACCCATTGGTGGGTTTTATACAAGTAACTTATTCCTAGTGGATTCTTTTTTTATTTTTGTTCACAGCATTTTGCCTCTATCCTTCCTACAGAGGTGCAGCATCTTGTAAAGGTTGTGAAGTTTCTTGTAACCTGCATGCTTCAGCTTTCAGTTCATTGTGGCTACAGTGGCACACCTTATTTTATCATCATTCATTTTCATATCCATCCTTTTTGTATTTTACTTCTAAATTGCAAATCACTAACTTTATGTAATAAAAGTACACATGTACATTTTTTCCTGCTTTTTAGATATCAACTAAGTGCCTCTTACAGCTGAATTGATATGCTGCTATACAGTCTTTATTTGCACCCAGAACTCTGGAGTAAAAAGAGAAACCAATAACAAAAAAGCACAACCCAAACCCCCTCAGATGATAAAAATGTGAGAGTTTGGCTTTTGATTGTAATGGCTGTTGTGAAGAGGTAGCAGTGATCCATCTTCGCCTGTTGCTGTGTGATAGTTTTGGGGTATCTTTTGTTTATATCTAAAATAAACATCTAAATGCTTTTGTTGTTTTTTTCTCTCTTGCTCCCTTTTTCTTACACTTAAAAATTTAGGAAGATGAGAGTGAAGAAGAACCTAAGCTGAAGTATGAACGGCTTTCTAATGGAGTGACTGAAATTCTCCAGAAGGATGCAGCCAGCTGCATGACAGTGCATGAAAAGGTATTATGTGACTTAGTGGCTGAGATGAAACTTTCCCTTGTTTTTTATATTTAGCTGTTCTTATAACGCATCAATGTATTTCTGTGTACAAGTGATGCCAAATCTAGACTTGCAGTGCAAGACAACACTAACATAAACAAAATTCACTGTAAGCCTGTATTGAACAATCCCTGTTTTCTCAGTGATAAAATGAGTAGTTGGCATGGTTCAATTAACAGCAGATCTCTCAGAATCAATTCCCTTCTTGTTTGTATCAAACATTTTCTCAGTGAGAAACACATTTTCTCGCTGAGAAAATGAGTGAGAATCCAAGATGCAGTGATTTGTTAGATGGGGTGTTTACAGAAGCTACTGGAAAAATGCTCACTCAGTTTTAATTATGGACAGTATTATGAACTAGAATTGGAACTTTATTCAGAAAGGAAATTGGTGTACACTGTGCTTATTTGTACAGCCTGAATCACTGAAGACAGACTTGATCATGCCAGGAACTGAGTATATATTCACTTGTGGAAGACTGCTGAGTTTAATACAGTATAGAAGAAAGTAATTACAGTATTTTTTGTTTGGTTGGTTTTGGGTGGTTTTTTTTTGAGTGGCATCATACTAACACTTCCCTGTTCCCCTTCTCTGATTCAACATATTAAAATCAAGGAGAGGAAAGGCACATGCTAAGGTTTGTGACATACAAGAGAATGATAGGGAGAAAGTGGTGGACAATGCAAAGTAAAGAAATTTTATGAAGAATTATTCCTTTGTTCTTAAAAAGAAGAAACTTCATATGCCTTTTTAGTGTTGTAAACAATTGCTTTTCTATTTATGAGTTTTCTTCTCTTTTATAAATACTGAAAAACATTTTAAAATATTGAGGCATGCTGAAGAGATCTGAAAGTATGAGTTAAGGATTTGTCAGCTATTAGTATGTAAAACATAACAGCTATTTTCTGAATGTATAATTTTTCATCTCCAGTAATATATCCTTAACAGTTATTGTTGAGGGATCTATCTTTATTATTTGGCTATATTTCTAGATTGACTTGTGCTGTGTTTCTTTCCCTCAGAGGACTGTTGCCATGGCTCAAGAGGCTCTTAAGATGAAGCTTGTATTTTAACTGTGTGAATGAAAACAATAAGTCTTTTTAAAATGTTTTTGACGACTTAGAATTACACAGATATCTGGAAAATTGGCAAGCGTTTCCTCCTAGTCTGTGGCCTTTTTCTGTTAGGTTTTATTCCCGAGTCTCAGGGAAATTTTGAAAGCCGAGAGCTGAACAGGATTTTTCTGTATGGATGTGCACAGATTTCTTTTACCATAGTGTCACAAGGCATGACAATACAGGAAAACTGTTGAAGTATCCCAGCTCTTTCAGTTTTCCAGCAAACTGGATACACTATTTATGAGAAGGATCAATATTGTTAGAAGGCAGGTACTGCAGTCTTTTAGGAATAGGTCTCCTACAACAGAGAGCTTAAAAATGAAGCCGGGTTATAGGTTTTGCAAGGGTGTTTCTGTTTCATTTTTGTTGCATTTTTGGGGATTTTTTTTTCCCCCTGCAAGAGCAGGAAAAGCCTTGAGAAATTGTCATCATTAGCAAAATTATGCAGTAATATGTCTCTGATTAAAGCAGTTAACTTTGCTGGGAATCCTGAAAGCTGGCTTCTGTGTTCAGACTAATTTCCCCGCAGAATTATTTTTTTTCTTTTTGCTGCTAAAGCATCATATTTTCACCAGGCTTGCTGTCTGCACTGGATGACTAATCGTCATGGCACCTGGTGCATTCAAGCAGGCCTGTGCAGTGGAATAGTCATACCTAGTTATGTCTGCACACCTGATGTTTTATTAACCAGTATTGATTTTTTTACCCGGGGGACTTTTTTCTTCCTGAAAAAAGGCAACCTTGCAGGAGTGAAAGGCATTGCAGGGAATGAATTTCTAATGAACCCCTTCTTTCCCTTTCTTGACTCCTTTTAATGTAGCTTCATATTTTAAGTGCCTGAACTGAAATTTCATTTTAAGCAATTCCATTTTGATAAATCCTTTTAAACCTTGACTTTCTGTAAGGTTATTTTTTAAA
Organism: Scytalopus superciliaris; assembly: GCA_013400415.1. Classification (NCBI taxonomy): domain Eukaryota; kingdom Metazoa; phylum Chordata; class Aves; order Passeriformes; family Rhinocryptidae; genus Scytalopus; species Scytalopus superciliaris. Next base: position 228,525 of record VXBX01005899.1, on the reverse strand, counting down.
GATTGTGCTGCCTGACTGACACGCTTAGCAGTGCCTGTAAATTTGAGCATTTCATTATAGGTTGCAATGAAGCATGCTCACATGCAGTGAAATACAGAGAATTGAGTAGCCTAGACTATTTGAGTAATGCTGAAAGTGGGGTGGGGAGGGGGCAAATAAAAGAAACCTCTGTCATAAATCAAGTACCAAAGTTCTTCCTTTTCTGTTTAGGTGTAGTTCACATGGTTCAATTAACAGCAGATCTCAGAATGGATTCCCTTCTTGTTTGTATCCAAATAAGTTTGTGATGGCATGCATTTTGTGGGCATTTCTTTATTTTGCTGTTACTTGTTAGAATGAAACTCCTGTGGAAAACTGTATTTGTCTTAGTATTCAATTTAAGAGTGTTACTATGTGAAGAAGGGCAAACCCAGTGGTTATTTGTGTGCCTAAGTGCACTCTCAGAGACCTTCCATAATTCAGCTGTATTTTACCGGTGGCTTACGTGGCCTTTTGCTGTGTTTGAATGCTTTGTTTTCAGGTTAATAATGAAGGAGAATTATTAAAATTACAAAGGAAATCATTGTGATGGAAACAAAGCTGCGGAAAGGATCTAAGAACTATTTCAGATCTCTCTTGGTCCTTGCTCTCACGCTGCATTTTTAATTTGCTGCCACAGTCCATCAGCCAGTGTGTACAGACTGCAGACACACCATTAGTTGTCAGTGGATGAGGGTCCTCATGACTCATTCTGACAGCTAACTTGCACTATCACAGTAATATGGGCTTGAAGCCCTGTTTTATTCTTTAGGTATAATTAAAATAACCTTTCTCTGTAGAAAGTGGTGGGCTTTTTTCTTTTCCACAGTGTTGCTAATCATTAATCTGCTAAAGATCCTGGAGTTCGTTTAACATTGCTGTAGTATTGGTGGTGGTGTCTTTGTGTTTATGTAATCAGTGTCTTTCTTTTACAGTTTCTGGCACTGGGAACACATTATGGCAAAGTTTATTTACTTGATGTCCAGGGGAACATCACACAGAAGTTTGATGTCGTAAGTATAACATTATCAGAGCCCATTTACTGAGATGTAAAAATGCTGCAATGCACTAAGAAGTGAGTAAGTTTACACTGGTGTTATACCTGAAATTACACTAATGCATTCCATAGCCTAAGAAGCACTGTATGGTCCTTGCAAAAAGAAGTTATGCTGGATGGGTTTGTGATGAGCACATCTCAATTTACATACAATAAACTTTTTCATGAAACAGAAGAGGAAATACATATTTATGATTGTAAGTGGCTGTTATTAAAAATGTAAGCCAGAAGCTCATGACTTCCATAAGGCGTGAACCTGTTTGTTAGGTGACTGTTGTCAGTTACTACTGTTTGCACTATCACCTTACCTAGTTGCCACAAGTAATTGAAAATTGATTGATTACCTTCCAAGTTCAGTTTATCTATTGCAAATATATAATGCTAATATTTTATGTAAATGTTTTGAAGCTTGAATTTGTACGGGATTGTACTGATTGAAGGAAAAGAAGCAGACTTTTCCCTTATTGTGGTTCCTGGTAGTAGAAGATGAGTAAAATGCTAAATTTAAAGCTTTGTACTAGAGTATTACATGTCCCTTTTAGTTGTAGATATTTGTTGTTTATTTCTAAATTCCCTGTCTTCCTTGGGAAGTGGGTGGAAGAGAATTAGCAATTTTTTTTCTCCTGATTTGTCACAAAATCTAGTAGCCAAACATTGTTTTTTCATACCAGTCTAAGCATTTGTCAGAAAAAACCATCACAAGATGTGGACATGTTTGCAAAAAGAATATATGTTCTAAAGCTGACACAGCTGCATGGGAGGGGTGAAAGGATTTGTTTGTATTTTGGAAAAATCTGATTACGAATTGTGCAAGGAAGTAGGGGAGTAAAGACTCCAGGCACAGCTTTTGGAGGAAATTTTAGGTTTAATATTGGTCAGATTGACGACAGTGACCTTGTTGGGTATTAATTAAAGTCAAGCTAATTACGGTCTTCTATTTCCTTTGATTTTGTACATTCATCAGCCCTGCAGATGAAACACTGACTGCATTTCAAAAGAGGAAAAGCTTTTGGTGTCTCTGTTACAGTCCCAATTACTTTATTTGCATCCTACTTGATAGAGTTTCTCTGTGAAGTGAAAGAAACTCTATTTGGGCCAAGTCAGATTAAAGTGGACCTGAATTCTTCTCTTTCTGCAGTAGAAGACTGATCAGAGACTAACTCAAATGAAGTGTAGATTTGCTGTTGAGTCCAGCACGAAATGCCCTAGACTTGTATTTCTTCCGGTGTCTGTAAGGTGTTTTCATTTGTAGAACTGCCTTTTTTTTTTTACCTTATGCAAGCCAACAATGCCTTGTTCTCTCCCACTGGTTCCAAGAGATGAAATCCTCTTTCTGTAAAGGCCTAGGGCACCGCCTAGGTGCAGAGCAAGGAACAAAGGGACCTGTTGGCTGCTTAAAGACTATAAAACAAAGTCCCTGCACCTTCCCAGATCTGCTGTTCTTTTCTTTGCTTTTCCTTAATGAAAAGTCCTATCAGTGCCTGCTGGGAGGGTGGTTTCTGAGGTTAAGGTTGGGCTGTATAATCTGATCTACTTTCTGCTCTAAGGTGCTTACTTTTCCAAACTTAGCCTGCTACAGGATGAAGATTTTTTGTGCTGTGTCTCCTTGTAGAGATGGCAATTATTTCTTTAAAACTATTGTTTGAGTACAAACTACTTTTTGAGAGGAAGAATAGGAAAAAGAAATGTTTCTTGGATTCTATTCTTAATGTTTATGTCTCTTTTTGTAATGTACGTGTCTCCAGTGCAACAGATTATATCATGGATTAGGTGGAAACAGTGCTTCTTTTTTTCTTTCTTTTCTTTTTTTTACTAGTTTGAAGAAGAATTACTTTTTTTCTAGGGCCACTTGTCTTTAAAGGAAAAGTTTTTCAGGGAACTGTTGAGTGTTGTAGAACAGAACAGGCTGCCCGTGTGAGAAGCAAGAAGCTCTGTGACATACATGGCTGCTGAAACTGAGAAATTTTCTGAATTAATACTGTTGGCTGCTGAACCCATAGACAGGTTATTCTGAACTGGCTGCTCAATGTCAGAACATTATCCTTCAAACCTGAACTTTTCAAGATGTTGGACTGCAAACTAGAGGCATCACTATCAAAACATTCAGTGGGGTCTTCCTTCTGTTCTCTCCTACCAATGCCTGTTCACTGTCTTTCCTCGTGGGGAATTTGAATTAGAGTATTGCCATGTAGTAAATCCCAAATAAAACCTAACTCTCTCTTGAGAAGAAAGTGAATTACTTCCTGAAGTCATATAAGGATAAAGCATTCCTTGTAAATGTGCTGGGGCAAAGACTGTTTTCTCTAGTGGTATTTTTGCTGGCTATTTGTTTTCTCTAGTCCAAAATGAACAAATTCCTTCTGAGAACCCTTTTTATTGGTGCAGTGGCAGATACGGTTTTACCTTGAAGTTGTTAATAGGGAAAGTATCTGTTGTTACTGATTATTGGAAAGTGGTGGTCTACGAAAGTTGTTCCAAGTAAATAAAATAAAGTATTACCACTAAAATATTTTCATTGTTGGCAGTAAACTGTACATGGGGAGTGTCTTTTACATGCTTTTCTTTCTGAAAGGCTCTTTTTAGCAAATGTTGTCTTATGACATGGCAGAAGTTAATAGTGAGGATAACAACATGAAGCCCTTTGTCTGGAAGAAATACTTATGTAATTCAGGGACTTGTTCTGCATTTGGGTCTTTATTTTTCAGGGTTTTAGTTGTTTGGGTTTTTTTAAAGCAAAGTTGGGGAATAAAAGAATTAATTACTTCTCTATACATCTGTTAAAAGTGTAATGAGCAAAACAAAACCATACATGGGAACTTTAAAAGCCACTAGGTCTGAAATACTGTTAGTATGTGGAATAAACCAGAGTGGAGCAAGAGGTTTTTATTTTAACCTTGTTTTTTAATTCACTTTGATATCAAGTTCATATGAAATATATGTTGAAAATACCGTTGCTGCTCTCTTAGTCCTCTTGATTTCTATTTTTATTTCTTAATTCCAGGTAACCATGTTCAAAAATATAAATGGGCTTGGAAATTGAAAAAATAGGACTTTTGCTTTTATTAAATCTTTTATTTTCTGTATTGATTTACATCTGCATTAGAGCCAAGTTGTAAAACATAAATCTCAGGATCTGCAGCAAAATGAGGGAGAAAACTCATCAGTATGTTGCATGAGCTCCAAAATGGCCAAGTTTTAAATGGTGACGCTCCTGTTTGAAGACGGAATGCATTTGGCATTTTAAGTTGAGCTAAAAACAGCTGTAAGATAGACTAAAGTGTAAAGCTTGGCATCCCTAGAAGTTCTGCTTTTGTAACACACTTTTTTGTTGATTGTTTAAAACAGCTTTTACAACTGCACTCCATAATGTCCATAGCAGCAAATCAGTGTGGGTACCCTGGATTGCAAATACTGGCCCTAGTGCTGCAAAGACTTAATTGACTGCTTGACTTTGACCCTGAAATATTCACGGAGGCTTCTGTGAGACTAAGCAACTAAAAACTATTTTCAGAATCAGGTCTTGCTCTCACCCAGCTCTTCAAATATCTGACGCTGACTCCCGTGCTAGGGGGACAAGGAGTTTTTCAGGTTTGCGACTCTTGTCCACAGCAGTGGAAATGTGTGCTTGGAAATTGCTGTGAGAGACGTGGTTTGGGAAGAATTGAGACAGGAATCTAGGGGCTTTGGCCCTGTATGTTGCTGGGTATCTCAGCAGCCATGCCTGTGCTCTCATGATCCTTCTCCTCCTTGCCTAGTGTGTTCTTACCTCTTGCCAGCGTGGCTGTCTGTGACGATGTCAGCTGCCTGAGATTAACTGGTATGCATCCTCAAATAACATATGTTTGACAAACTGGTGTTCTCTTGTATTAGGGTTCAGTGCATTGAGTGAGATGAAATGTGTCAAATGCACTGAAAATTATTACTGAAAGGCAACAAGAAGAGGGGGAAAAAAACCTGCTAATGCCACTGACAAAGGATGATGCAGGACTGATTCACAGCACGTTAATTCCAAACATCTCTCCATCTTTCTTTTCTTCTTAGACTGTCTACAATTTATTAATATAATTATTGCCTCAACTGACATCTTGTGGATTAAGGAGTTGTAGATATGAAGAAAGCTGTACAAACATGTTTAGTTAAGTAACAAATCAAAAACCTTTCGAAGGGCAAGAAAACCTGTCCCCATTCTGGTCTTCTAATAAACATCAAGCTTAAAGCAAAAGTGGTAAGAAGTCTTGGCTGGTGCCAGTGATAGTCTGTGAGAAGGGGAAGGATTGCCTGTTTTATAAGTAGGGGGGATTTAAATGTTTAATGCATTGAAGGTGTGTCAGAGGTGATGTATGATTCTAGAAAACAATATAAGTAGTATTTTTAAGCTTCTGTTAGTGCAAAGAAATGGAAGTTCTTTTAGCATGCAACATCTGTGAGCTATTCAAGACTGCTGGAATTTCAAAAATAACAGAATCTCACAGCATTCCTTTTTACCATGAATTTCTTTTCTGGCCTCACCTTTTTTTCCTGATTGCCTCACACTGTGTAGCACTATTTATTTGTTAGTTTTTTAATTGGAGTGGTAGAAATCCTAAATAGGTAGGTCATCTCTGCTACCTTGAATAATTGAGAGGGAGTTCCTTCTGTGGTGGTATTGTTGCCCTTGAGTGTAGTAAAGTTACAGCTGTCACCAGCCTCTGGAGCAAGACCTTGCTTGAAGGTCAGTCTGTGGCCTGCTGGTTTTGCTGATAATTCAGCAGGTTACAAACAAAATCTCAGAGGTTTCAGTTGACTTTGTGTCCCTTGGCAAGAGTTTAATTGTTAATGAGAAAAAAAATACCTCTAACGAAGGAATGGGTGTGTTAAGCACTAAATATTAGAAATCATGCAGAGCCTGCTAACTGAGAGATAATGCTGCATCTTTCAGTGGGGAAGGTAACTTTTAGCATTTGATTGTATAATGAAGTTGCTTTGGATGGAACTTTGCACAAGAGTTTGAGACTAAAATGATATAAATGTCACTTTGACAGGCTCCTTAAAATTCTCTACTACTTTTAACTACATCATTTTAGTTGTCACTGTCAGACTATGAAAGAAAACTTAGTTGGGAAATGAAGTGAAGCAACACAACTTAAAGATCTGGGTAGCTGTGTGTTAATATTTGCAGGGTGTCACTGTTGCATGTTAAATTTGAAGCTGAATGCTGTGCTTTGTACAAAATCAAGCAGACTGTAAATGTAGGTTCTAAAAAACAAAAATAAAAATTAAGGTTTTGATAGAAGTCAATGCAAGGGACAGGTTTCCTTCCCCTCCATGGGACCACCCACCCAAATGCATTCTTGTTTCCTAAATGCCTTAAGCTAACCCTGAGCTCTTTCAAATGGAGAAACCAGATAGAAGTGTCATCTTTTGGGATTTTGCTCTTAGGACTTTAATGTCTACACCAAATTTAATAGCACTTCTGCTTCTCTCTACCTGTCTTTTCATTTTAACTGCAGATGATGTGGAAATCCAAAGGTTTTTACAGTAGTTGTGGGAATAACTCAGATGGCCTTTTGAGTCGCTTTTTGGATGTCATAAAGGCTTGGAAAGTATGTCTTATGATGTTTGTTCTGGTACTGTGCTTATTAGGTTGTTTGTGACCTGCAGCGTTTCCAATGGAACCTGTGGAGCTATTGAAGATTAGGAACCTTCCTTGGTTTGAATCACGGTGTGCCTGTGGTACTTTGCCTGGACCACCAAAAGCTGTGGTGTCATGGTTGTTATTCTGTAGATCTAGAAAAATTTCTTGTCTGGCAAAACTGAAACAAGAAGAAACAACCTCTCATGCATGTTTTGCACATCATCTTTGTACCACTGTATCTGACTTTACTTTAAAGGGAGTGTTGCTTAAATTTTTGGTTAACCAGAGATGGATGTGGAAGGCATTTGTTATTACTAAAAATGTTGCTTGGAGTATGGATGAAATGTGGGAGTTTCAAACAACTTTGGGATCACGTATGATTAATTTTTATAAGCTCGAAACTGAGGCAAGCGTGACCATCTCATTCAATTATTCTGTCAAGCTTGCAGCTTCCATAACTGTAGCTTAGTGCAGGATAACGTAAAAAGTTTAATTGGAAGCATGGGTTCAGCTGCAGAAGGGCTGCTACAGTCTGGGCATTTCTTTCTTGAATGCTCTTAGCTCATACGAGCCAAATGTGTGCTTGTGAAGTAGCAAACAGTAACATGTACACCATGAGTCTAATTTACTTCAAATAAAGTATAAAGCCTATGTATTTTATCAGCTATTGCTGGAATGGCAATTGTTACTGCCATCTCTTTTGAACTCTTCACTGGCAACTACCTCTTTTGGAAAGAAATGTCAGCCTCATCCTTAGACTGAATGACCCTTCTGCAACTTCATGCATATTGTTTTCTTATCTTTTTTTGAGAGAGAGGAAAGGAAATAGGAAGAAATTTCCTTTTTTGTTCTCCAGTATCAAATCAGTCTTCTACAGAGCGGGTATCTGTTGGAGAACAGCTATCCTGTGGTCTGTCAGTTGCATTTTATGACCAGCTCTAAGTGTACCTTAGCAGGTACCTTAGCAGCCCCTTTTAATGTCTCTGATTTCAGTGAGAGTCTGTTAATGTCACCATTTAATGAGGTAAAGGGCTGTGACTGAATACTGTTTTGTCACAAGAATCTAGACATAGAAATTAGTTCACTTTCTCTTGACTTGGTAGGGTGCTATCATATTCTATGTGTTTTTTCAAAACCCCTAAAGTATTGAATATTCTAAGGGAAAAATATTTCACAAGGGGAGAAAGCTAAACATGAAGGACATTACTACTGTAGTATTTAATATAGCATTGTTGGTCAATAAAAGGGCAAAGTTTCTAGAGTTTCCTTTTTTGTCCAGACTTCATTGACTCTTGTTTTTGTGAAAGATCAAGTGGTTCTTACTGTAATCCTGCTAAGAGAATTTACATTTGTCACTTTCAAATATTTTTGAAAACATTTTTTGTGACATTATTAAGATACATCAAAATCATCAAAACTATTTTTTTCCTTCTAATTCTTTCACCATCCAGCTTTAGTAACACATGCTGTTTGAATGTATACCACATCCTGTTACTATTTAGAAAATGTAATTTGTGTTTGCAATGATTATTGACCATTTCTCTAAAAAATTGCCATATGCACCGTAATTTGGCAACTATATTAGGCAGCAAAGTTTATTTACTTTTAAGAAAAACACAGAAACATAGTTTCTAATTTCAAAGACATATTAACCAAGCACAATAATATTTTTTTCATCTCTGAGTTAAGCAAAAGTTTTCTAGATTGATTGACTCCTAAAGCTTGAAGAGACTACCAAAAAATTTCAACCAACTGTTAAATAAGGGACGTACTCTTCTGTGCCTTCCAGAGGCTTAATCCCTGACAAGAAGGACTAGATGCTGCTGGGTTGTTCCATCTTCTAGTGGGTTTTGGTATTTGAAGAACCACAGATTTTCACCATCAGGGATGTCTCTGTCCTGCTGGGAGCTTTGTGGTTTGTCCAGATGATGTGGACTGGCCTGAGACACAGGTTTCCTTTTCTCAGCCATCTCAGCAGCATATTGTGTCACATCTCCATCAACCCGCCCTAAATGCTCTGTGCTCATAGCTGGGCCACTGTACCAAGCTGTTCTGAAGTTTTACTGGCAGCAGTGAAACAGCTGGTTTCAGCCAGCACTGATTAAATATTTTCATAGAAGACTGATAACTCACATGTGTGTTTTCTAAACCCTACCTATCTTTAAAAGTACAGGGAGGATTTGGGAAGGTTTGATTCCTAAGAAGCTAGCATATTGCTGTTTCCTTGGGCTGTTTTCCTTTCCTGGATGGCATTTTTGTCCATAGGGAACACAGGCACTTATGTGCATATATAGAATAATAGCAGTTTGCCTGTCAGAATTATTAAGTGTTCTGGCATTAATAAAATATTATTTACACTAGAAAATGTTTTCTTAGTTGGAAGAACTGAGTTCTAGAGGATAATGTTTTTTATGCAAGTTGACATTAATGATAGAGCTACAGCCCTTTGTTTCCATTAACAATAAAAATACAGCACTATTAAAAATACATAATGACACAACAGGGGCATAATATAAACAAAACATGAAGGCAAAACTTTGTATTTTCTCCCATGGGGGAAGATATTGATAATGAACTTAATAAAGCTGATAAAGATTCCTTTCTGAACGATGAGACTTACTTATTTTAGAAGACATGATGGCATATATAGTGCTTTGTTTATTGCACTCCTGATGGAATGCTAAAGGTGGACAGCCCAGATTTGACCAGTCTCAGGTGTTAATGCCCTCAGAGTGGCTGCTGAGAACAGTAGCTGCTGTCAAGCTGGCCATGTCCACTGTGGTGCTGCTGAGAGAGAGAAATAAAGTAGAGGAAGTGCCAGAAATGGGTATTTTGGTGTTGGAAGGTTCACCACTGTAACCCGAAAGTGGCTGCTATTTGAGGTCTAGTTGCTGGAGGTCTTGGCAGTTTTATGGACGGCAGCTGTGAAATGTGAGCAGTGTAAAGATGGAGGAGTGAGTGAATCTGTTGGCTTTTTTGATCTACTTTAAATAAAGTTTATGATATGCAATCAAGTCTACACTTCACTAGTATTGAAATAGAGCCTCTTTGTATGTAAATGCATTGAGCAACCTGCACAGGAGCAATTCATCTTCACATTTAGCTTTCCCTATCTTACTGTCACCGTGAGGATCTGGCATACAATATGCTGCTTGCAGTAAGTTACAGGGCACTTCATGATACACAGTTTCTACTTGTGTAAGTACTTCCCCCTCCCTCCACTTTAGTTTGCATGTGTTTTTAAGATCCTGTCAAGAGTCAAACACCCAGCATTGATTGTTGTGGAACATCTCTGGTGGACTTGTGAGACTTTCCCAGATGTTATAATTGCAAATAAAGTTCCACAGTTGGTGTCCAAAGAGAATACAATGCTTTGAGTAATCAGAAAAAGTGTCTATTATTGCCTATAGCTCTGACTTATGCCAGTCTGTACCAGTGTTGACAACTGAATGTTTACATGGAAAATGACACTTCAGCTGTAGCTATTGGCTGAACTTCAACATTGATCAACCAATGTGATATTTACCTACACCAGGAGTATGACTGCATACGTCATTTTCAGCCAAGAAAGGGAATTCATTCCCTTATAATATTTCTGCATCTGTCTGATTCCATCAATGAGACATCTTTTCACTGATTTCAGTAGCCCACTGGGTTTGGATCGTTGTCTGTAGGGGAATGGTTGACAAGCAAAAATAAGTGGAAAAAGTACTTATTGCAGATTTTCCTATCAGGAGCTTATAGAAAATAAGAAAAATATGTAACTACAGAGAAAATACTGGCTATGTGTGGAATGCATGGAGAAGCAGGGTTGCTAGGCTTCATATGGTGGTGTCTTCTATCTTATGTTAGCTCAGAGAGCAGGATGAGCATCATGTAAAACCCTTCCTGGAAATGGTGCATGACCCCTGAGAAGAACAGTCAAGAGCCTTTTTTGCTTCTTTAAAAGTTGTTTGGTTGAAGCACCAATAAAATAATCTCTAAAAATAAAACCTGTCTTGACAAGAACTTGCACTGTATGACCTGATTGGCCTTTTTCATCAGTCATGTCTCTGAAATTTGGCTTATCAAGAAATGGAGTAAAATCTCATACTTTCCACTTTGAGGATGGAATTCTACAGAATCCTGTTAAATACGTTAATGTCAATGATAGTGGTATCCTGTTTGAAATCAGCTCTAAAAGTTGTTGAAACCCTATAGTTACACAGAGGATCGTAAAGGGGACCTGGGAAGAGAAGGAAATGGGAGTAGTTTGTTTACTTTGGCACAGAGTTCCCACGAGGGTATCTCCTTACCACGCCAGTGTTGTAATAGAAAAGAGATTCTACTTTGGATCCATCAGGAGTTGGCTAACAGTTAAACTCTGCTAGGAAGCGGTGTAGGCTTTCAGTACAGATTTATTTTTGGTAGTAGTTCCATCTTTCCTAGACAAGCATTCTGATTATTTAGCAACTACTACAGATTTAGGGAGATCCCTTGTTATTTTTTTTTTCCTTTGAATGCTTTTGCCTTTTGTTCTTAGTACCTGCAGTTGACAAACAAGATTAAGAGATTCACTGATGTGGAAAATACTGGAATCACTGTAGGCTTTTTGGTCTTTCTCACTGTCTTAGACTATATATGAGAGATTTCTTGTCCTTATATTCCCTTAGTTTTAGACAAGCTTGTGAGATCTTTCTTTTTGTAGGCAAGGTCTGCCTTCCTGCAGACAAAATAAAAGTTAATGTTGTTATTGTTCTGTGTCCCAGACCTTTGTCACTCTCCCAGCTTTCCCCCCTCCCTTTTTGTCTAATCAATATAATCTCCCATTTTTCGTTTGGAGAATGACAGATTCAGGAGTGTTATAGGAAATGCAATGGAGCAGGAATCCTCACTTATGAGAATTTCGCTGCTGGTATTGTTGAACTAAACCTCTTTGGTGTGGTTGTTAGCAAATTTTCATCAAATGAAAATTTAAGTGTTGTAGATTCAGAGTGTATCACTTCCATAGCAGGCAGTGGTGAACAGCTTTTTCTGTAACTTTTACAGATGCCATTTCAGTTTAAGTCTTTGTTTTACTGTGCTTTGTTTCTCAGCTGTGTATAAACACAGGGGTGTGTACTTTTAGCTTTTTATAGGTAAATCATGATACAGCGTCAGAATTTGGTTTCCGAGGTTTTTTTCCTTCTTATAACAATAAAACTCTACAAATAGGCCAAATACGTGTAAGTCAGTGCAACACTGCAGCATCTGGGGCAAGAAAAGTGCATGGGTTCACTTTCTTTTTTAAGATATTTCCTGAATAGGGGAGATCTATGGGTATCAGTGTTTTGAAGTCAAAACAGATGGGACAAACAACATGTAATACGCTTGTGCTTAGCTGTCTCTTAAGATTTGGGGTGCTATCCAAGGCAAGTTCTTCACACTCCCTAGAGAAAGGCTTGTATTTTGTGAGGATCTTAGCTTAGCTGTGACAGTAGCTGAGGTGGTTTGTGTTTGCAAATCAGTACTTTGCACTTGGATACCTCCACCGTGGTGGTAGTAATACAGACACAAATGTGGTCATCCCTGCTCCAGGTAGGCTGACACGTAAAACAGTGAGTTGGTTGGTTGTTTACATGCTTGTTTATGTGAATGTCATGGAGATGAAACAGAGGAATAAGTGAAAAATAGGCACTTGTAGGAGACAGGTTTCTTGTTACAATTCAACTGTGTACATACGGTTTGCCTTACTGTGGAGAGCGGCTACATAATCATCCTGCAGATCCAGATGGATATTAATGTAGCAGAAAAGACCTATAGGTGTTTTTCTTCTTTGTGTACGAGTGTGTATGTATACATAGATAAATAATAATGTTTGAATTAATTTAGGAAAAGTTTCTGAAAATTGGTTTCAAAGAATGGATGGAAGTGCTGATAAAGGGGGTTACATAAATGGTGGGAACCTCGTGAAGTAGAATGAGCTTTGCTGTAAGTATAATTGAACACTGCTTTGCTTTTCACACTCCTAACACGAGTGTTGCTTGCCTGCTCACCGTGGCTAAAAGGCATGAAGTCACAGGCAACTAATAAAACGTTTAGATTCCTGGCTTGTAAATATTGCATTTCTCGCAGAATTGGAGTGAAATCCAGTCTTAGGTTTCCTGTTCATCCAGTTCATATCCATTGGGATGCGGCATTTGTGAAAGAATCAATTATCCATTTGTTAGTCAGGGGAGCTTTACAAATTATACATTAGCAGATTGATTTCTCAGGTTCACCATTGGGGGACTGATTGTATAAGGTGGGTTGATGATGAGTGTCAGGGGAAAAGGAGTTGCCGCAAAGAACGCAATTAAAAGAAGCTTTCTGAGTGGCAGTGAATTTACTCCTAATTGAAGAGCTGACATAATCCATACTAAGAGCATTTATTTCAGGCATTTTACATTAGGTAATTGATTATCACGTGAGGCACATTTGCTGCTAGATACTTGATTTTTCTTTCCTTTAAATTTTGGATTTTGCAAAAGCCTGCATTTAGATCTTTATGTGCAAGGTGTCTGCTAGCTTTCTCTCCTGCTCCCTAAACTTATCTTTCATCCATTAAGGTAACATTTTTTTTGTTCTATAGTGTCAGCTTGACATTATTGATTTTGAACAGTCAAACTTACTTAATGTTGTCCGGAATTCCAAACATGTCTCCATCAGAAAGAAAACTGCAGCTAATGGAAATTCAGCTGAAGGCATTCCTTCCTTCTTTGCCACAGTGTATGAAATTCTGAAGCTGTTCCCAGGTTAATCATTTAAGTGTATTTCCATTCCTAGCAGGATCTTCCTTATTGCCAGATTTCAGTTGTATTTCTTGAGAAATACAATGCGTATTATTATCATTTATACAGTACTGGAAGTACCATTCTGATCATAAGGAAGTCATGTGTTTTTACTTGATTGGTCTAATGCTAGGGGTCCTGATTAGGTAAAAAAAAAAAGATTACCCAGTATAATGCTAATACAATAATTAATAGTAGTTTCCTCAACATTTTATATGCAGCCACCTGTGATTTTATGGCATGGGGTTTAAGATTAGATCCTCTCTTAACTGAGTAGTATTTACATGGATTATATGTTAGTAATTTTGAGATTCTTGTACATTTGACTGTTTTTTTCAGTACCTGTTTGAAATATCTGTAAAACGTTCAGCTGACCAAACCCAAGTGCACATCCTGGTTCCAGCTGTGTCAAATGATCAGTCCTTCAGATTATGATGAGTTAGTGAATACCTGTGTCCTCTCTAACCTTGAGTGATTCTTCAGCTTTTGTCGACCCGTAAAGGTAGATCTTGCAGGAGGGGTATTTATTCTCTGTCCTGTAAAAACCAAGGCCTATTTTCTTTTGCCAGGCAAATAAACTGTTCAGTGGGTTAGCAGGAATAAGCTTAAAAAAAAAAACACAAGGGAAAAGGCAGTTATAACTCCATGCCTGAGTTGATAACATTTAATAAAAAAAAAAACAAAAAAGAAAAGCAGGGTGAAGGAGGGTAACCCACAGTGTTATCTGTGGTCTTCCTTTCTGAAATACCAAAATTATCCATAGGGTGTTGGTAGGATATAAATGCAATTAAATTTGAAATGGTAAGTAGCTTTGCTGACTGCCACAGAAGTATAGTTATACAAATGGTTGAAATGAAACGATGAATTGGAGCTGATTTTAGAAGAAACACTTCAGTTTCGATAACACATGACCCAGTTGTATCTGTGGTCTTTTATTCCTGATTTCCTGGATAGTTTGAGATCTTAAGCAAATCCTAAACAGCTTTAGCTCTGGAAATGGTAGGCTTGACTGTCACGCAGCTCTGAACAAGAAGATCCTGGCATTAGCAATTCTTCCTGAAAATGTATTTTAAAATGCATGTAATATCCAGCCAGGACTGTTCATGGTCTATCATCATTTTCTGGGCTCCACAGAAAGTTCTGACTTGTAAAGTCAGTGAACAGGCTAATAGTCAATGTGCCAGTTCGACTTGAGTGCTGAAAAAAATTACTCTGTGCTTGTGTTGCCTTGTGTACATCATCGAGAATAGCATCTCCTGTTGGAACTTAGCAGGAGGTTTGTGTAAGTGAACAGCTCTGCCTTTAGTTGAATTTAGATGTTTTCCCTGATTGTCATCTGTGCATGGTGCAGACAAAAGGGAAAATAAATACTAGGAGAAAGGAAAAGTTAAAAGCAACTGATAGAGGTGTTGGACATGCAGAATGCTTGTAACAAATTGCCAGTTATGTACACTATATATGAAATACTGTATCATCCATCTAATCTTTTTTCAGCAAACAGTTCTGAAGTATTGTGTGCAGTTTTGAATGTGGAAAAAATGCAAATACTGTGGAATCACCTTTTCCCCCACTGACATCAATCCTAGAATCATAGAATGTGAAGGGCTTGGAATGGACCTTAATTATCATCTATTCTCAAAGCCCTGTGCTGTGGACAGAGGCACCTCCCACTAGACCAGGTTGCTCAAGGCTTTATCCAACCTGGCTTTGAACACCTCCAGGGTTGGGGTATCCACAGCTTTCTTGGACAACTGTTCCGGCCTCACCACCCTCACAGTAAAGCATTTCATCCTAATATGCAACCTAAATGTCTGCTTTTTCAATTTGTACCCATTATTCCTCATCCTAGCACCACAGTTCCTGACAAGGAGTCCCTCTCCAGCTTTCCTGCAGGCTCCTTTCAGATACTGGAAGGTTGCCATGAGGTGTCCATGCAACCTTCTCTTCTCCAGGCTGAACAGCCCCGACTTGCTCAGCCTGACCTCATACGAGAGGTGCTCCAGTCCTCTTGGCAACTTTGTGGCTCTCTTTTGGACTTGCTCCAGCAATTCCATGTCATTCTTATGCTGGGGGCACCAGAACTGTACCCAGTGCTCCAGGTGGGTCTCACAAGAGCAGATGAGAGGGGAAGAATCATCTTTGACCTGCTGACCACATTCCTTTTGATGCA
The DNA here is from genome assembly GCA_013400415.1 of Scytalopus superciliaris. Classification (NCBI taxonomy): domain Eukaryota; kingdom Metazoa; phylum Chordata; class Aves; order Passeriformes; family Rhinocryptidae; genus Scytalopus; species Scytalopus superciliaris. The sequence continues at coordinate 212,878 of VXBX01005899.1, read as the reverse complement.
GCCCAGGATCCCATTGACTTGTATGTGTATAATTAGAGGTTTTGCCTGGACCTTATTATATGACCCTGTGCCAAGATGGGGTATTCCAGAGGGACTTTTTGTCTTTGCAGGTGCAAAGTAATAAAAGAAGAGAAGAAACTTCATGAGAAAGTTGTGACAATGGCAACTTAGATACAGCCCAGAACAAAAAAGCCCATGCCATTTCCATGATGAACTCAGCTGAACTTTCTGTGCTTGGCCTTTCAGAGGGCCAGAGTTGTTTGTGATTGTAGAGGGAATGGTGTAGACATGCTGGCTTTCCCTCCCTCCCCCTCCCCCCCCACCTCTAGACAGAAGCAAAAATCTTCCCTTGCACTTTGATGAGCAAAATAGAAGTTTAGAAAGGCCTTTTTGCAAGGCAAGGCCAGAATAAAAGTGCATGATGGTTATGAAAATTCTAGAAGGTCAGACTGATGACTGACATACCTTGCCTCACTCAGCATCCTCCAGTCCTGGAATTAGCCAACTCTGTGTGTAACATCTGAGAGTAGAGCTTTTACAAGGATGTTGACCACACCATCTGGTTGATGGGCTTGAGCTCTCCTCCTCTGCTGACACCCCCCTAAGTGTGTTGGGAGAACACAGCTGGGGAATGTGCACCCACTGCCTGCCCTGCCAGTCATGCACTTGAGTCTCATCTTGGAATGTAGCAATTCAGCATAACCACTCTGTTGGCAAATGAAAATACTTCTGGAGTGCAGAAGTCAAAAAAAAAATCATTTGACTTCCCCCTTAGCAGTGAACTTCTTGGAAAATTACACACAATGGAAAGACCACTTTGTGATGGGCAGTAATTGTGATATTTCCAGGTACCCTTTTGTGGTGACACAAAGTGAGACCAAGACTGGTGTCTTCTGCATGCAAGGAAGCAGGAAAGCAAAAGCGTAGCATCATTTTCCCAACTCCTCAGGCAGCTGTTGCAGTGCAAGGCTCTTCAACCTTAATTGAAAAGAAGATTCTAGAAAATGAAATGTGGTTGGGCATATATTGTTTTCAAAGGCGAAGAGAGAAAAGCTTGCTTTCTCTGAGTTGGGATTTCTTGTGTGTGTGAAAGACTATGGAGAAAAACGTTCCAAAGGGGGTGAGAACACCTTGGTTTATCTCCTGTAGATTGTCCATCTAGACAGGGTGTTTTTATATAACTTTTTATTACGTACTTTTATTGTAATTCCAACTGCCATGATATTTCATACACAGTTGTGTAACATCTGATGTGACCCTACAACTTCAGCGCTCTTCCAGTGGCACTTTATTTTTGCACAAATATGTGATGGATTTCTTTTATCATGCTCAGAACCACAGACATGAGTGGATTTGTTGTTCAATCCATTCAAAATTTTATGTAAAGAAGAGAAGCTGTTCTTAAAAGTGTGAGAGACTGACTTGTGTGAAGATCCTTCAGTGATGCTTGAAATGATGATCAGAGGGTGAAATTAGCATTGTGATACATACATAAGAAGGTTCTTGGTACTTGAATATAGTTGGATTGGGTTTTGTATGGCAGAGGATATGCCTCATCCCAAATGATGTTGTGAGTTAGTTCTCAGCACTTGGGGGAAGAGTAGCTGTTCAAACTAAGTAAACAATAACAGATGCTCTTTAACCTGATAGGTTAGAACTGAAAGTATGTCTGCATAAGTAAAGGAAAATTTACTAAATTGGGGCAGGTTTCAGGCATTTCTCAGTATTTGTCTTGTTGCCTAAACGAGTACACCTATGTTGCACTTCAGTACCTTCTAATACTCACTTCTGAGAACAGTATTAGAGCCAAAAATGAAAGCAAGAGAAGGGATTTGGAGAAAGAATTAATTGCCAGGATAGCCACCAGACCAAAACAGAGGAGTTTTCAGTTGCCTTGATGTCAGTACAGTCATTGTATTTTATCCTAATTTTTCATAGCAGGAATTAATAGCTGTGGTACACAGGCACAAGTGCTTAAAACCTGGAAGCCTGGCACTTCATGAGAGCTCCAGAGCTCTTATGCCAGTAAATGCAAAAAGAAAGTCAGAATTTTTGGATTAGGCAAAAGGCTGGAAAGAAGGCTGTCTTTTGGCTTTGTTCTCTGTGGGTTTTTTTAGTTATGCAGCTAAACATACTCAACCATTAACACTTAAGTCTTGTGAAGTGTGAGGAATGTTAAAGCATGTCATTGGTAGTGTAACTTTAAAAGTCTTTTTTCTTGATTTTCCTTCTCTAGAGCCCAGTGAAGATAAATCAAATCAGCCTGGACGAAAGTGGAGAACACATGGGTGTTTGCTCGGAAGATGGCAAGGTACAACAAATCCGTTTCTATATTTACTGAGGTAGCAGGTAGTCCTCAGTATCACACCTGAGATAATTGTGATACCTGTGGAGTTAATTCCTGCATTTAGCACCACTCCTTTGACCATACATTTTGAGAACTGAACTCACCTTTGAATACTTGAAATTAAAGTCAAATATATTTTGCGCAAATGTGCCGTAGGAAAAGTAATTACAAGAATGTCAATAATGTAACTGGTATTAAGCTGATTAACAGCTGTGGCAGGAGGACATGTCACCTTAATCATTACCGCTGTGCCAGTTATACTTCAGTGACTACTCTGCTGTTCCTGCAAGACAGTACTTTAATGCCTTTCTGCTATAAATCCACAAAATTGGATTTTGTGGGCATGATTTCTGTGGGCTGGTGGTTTTCATTTTCACACACTTTATGAATGTTTCTCTTGAATTATAGAATCTTTTGATAAGCAATCATAGTTTATCAGAAGAATAAAGTGTCTTACAACAGCCACATTAAATAAATGTAAAATCAATATATGTACAGTTTCCTAAAAAACTGGCACCTACTTCCTTGACTGGGGACATATATCATTTGTGCAGTGTATAACTAACAATTATCAGTGCTTCTCTGGAATGTTGAGCTGTGACATTTAGTGGTTTTGGTGATTGATTTTCCACTTATAAGAATGTCTTTTTTGTTTTTTCAGTCAATGGCAGTCTTTCCTAATGTTGGTTTGCAATGATAAAATTCTAATGCACAGGGTGTATTTAAACTTCTTTTTTTATATTGTGCTCATATACAAGTACAGTGCATTAAAAATCATTTAAATAATTTCACAGTATCCATCTGACTTACAGAGGAGAACCTTTCTTACACAGTAGACTTGGGAGAGGAGGAATGTTAGTAATCCTAATGGTAGCATCCCATTCAGTAGAAGTCCTTCAAATTATAAATAAATTCAGATTTTGCAGTAGGCAAGGTGGGGAAACAAGCCCTTAAGACTGTATGCATTTGTTTTTTTTCATTGCAAATACATTGTTTTTTTCCTCAACAGACAGGCCCGTTTGTGTATCCAGGCCCTTTGTTTCTGAGAGATACCTTGATGTCAGTATCTTGACACAGTAATTGGGATCCTAGTGCCTATCAAAGTGGGTTGTAGAGTTTTACAGCCTGTGAGAAACAGCACAAGAGTGTCCTAATTGTCTGCACAAGATAAGGCAAGGGTCAGTAATTGTTCAAGGTAATAAAACTGTTGAGCTGGCATTGTTGGTTTAGGTGTTTTCCGTGGTGTTGGGAAGCAGGCACTTGCTCTTGCTGTGAGGGCTCCTCAGATGTGACTGGACTACTGACTCAAAACACCTGTGCTGCAGTGAGACTGTGAGCCATGCACATTTTTCATATATTAAAGAAATGTATTTGATCTGAGGAATATTAAAAAAATCCATAATCCCTACTCTGGGGTGGCTGTATTTGAAAAGGCTCAATAGTTTAAATGGTGACTGTGTCTTCAGTTAGTGAATTGTGCTGTTGTGGGTCCAGTGTGTGACATCACGTGCTGTACAAGGCAGTCTCAACTACGGTCCCGACACCAGGGCTGATTCTGGCAATATTTCTGACACAGTGCTGGAGTGTCACAAGTACAATATGCAACATGTTTGTATTCATGGAGTCCAGAGACACTGATGCTTCACCATATTCTACACTGAAAAACTCAGCTGGAGGTCTGAAGCATCTGGGTGTTTTAGAAGTTAGATTTCCACATCACAAACCTTTCCCAGAAAGGTCTGTGAAAGAATCCACCCTTAAAATCAGTTAAAATGCATACTGGTGTGTTGTGCTACTCTGTAAGAAAATGGTAGATATCTGGCTGGATAATGTAGCACTTTTAGGTTCTGGATCATAACAAAAGTGTATCTTTACACTCCTTACAGCTTTTTCCTTACTACAGTGGGAGTGTTGATATTGTAAGAAGTTAAAACACCTGTAGAAGTAGTTGCAGAGTCTTTATTAACTTGGTTAAATAAGTAAAAATAGTGAAATCTCTTTTTAAAGAAAACACGGAAAAAAGAAGCCATGAAACAGCTTAGTTTTCTTAAATCAGTTTTAAACAAAAAAGGGGCTATAATAAAAAGACCTGTGAATTTTGAGCCAGATGGAATGATGTTAGAATTTTCTACCAATTTATAAAGATATGTCCTCTTTTGCAATAGGCAGAGTGCATATCCAGTGTGGTAGAGATGGAAACCATTTGTGTTCTTGAGGGAAGGCCTTAGGATGAGAATCTCCTGCTCACATCTGTTCTGATGTCTGATCTATTTCATTTTACTACTTTTACAGAGTTTTCTGGAGTCTCAAACTAGAGTTGATCTAGCTGTGTTGACTGGGAGGAGAGCACAGCAGCACAGTACAATTCTGTAACCCTGTTCTTGTCACTCAGCATCCAGTCCTGATGTCAAAACCTGGCACCTGCAGGTCGTACATGCCCAACAAGTGCTTTGGGTGGCACTTGCAGCTTTGGTGTACTGCACATTTGGTTCTTTGAAACTCTTCCTGTCCGATGGACTCAACTGCAGCTGGTCACCACTGGCATGGAAAGGAACAGGAATCAAACCCAACACCAGCCCTCTAGTCTGGCTTTGAAATGTTAGGGTAAAAGAGAATTTTGGTGCTCAGAGAAATAGAAAGGGAATCAGGCTTGCAGCTTCAGAACTGTGGAGATTATTTTGGTTAGTTTTTCGTGTGTTAGTTTTTTATGTAGTTAGTTATATGTTGTCTTGAAAAACCTGGATCTGACTCCCAGTTTTGCTAAAGCTCTCATGTCATTACATAAGAGCAATGTAATTTGCACCCTTACTCTGGCTTGTATCCTTTTTTATATGAAGAAATATAGATTCTGTTGAAAACCCATGTGATTGCATGGTTTAGTGTCATCTTTAATGCCTGTAACAACATTGATGTTAAGAACATCCATGAAGTATTACACTGATGATTTTTCAAGAAATGTGAGTTGTAGATAAAATGTTTTTGTTTGCCTGCCTTTTGATCACTGAAGGTTGGTTGCTTCTTCCACCTGTGGAAACAAAGACACAGCTGTGTCCGGATGCACTGGATTGGTGGGCTCTAGATATTTAAAATTGGACAGGACCAGGAAAATGTAGTGGAATCACAAAATCCTTTTTCCAGCTACCTAAGAGCATCATGAGCAGAGGAGGCATGGAAAGTAGAAATAGATAAATCCAATATATCAAAAGAATCACTTTCTTTCTGAAGAATATAGGCATTAGGAAGTAATAAACCATTATATGATGTCCCTAGAGTAAACATAACATGTATTTTATGCCAAGCTATTTTTTCCTCTTAACTCACTCCATTTTATTTTCATACTCTTCAAAAAAATATCATATTGCCATGTTTAGAGAAGTATTAGGAAATGCTGAAGGCACTGTTGCTAATTCTGATTAATTAGTTTTAATTTGAGAGGGCTGTTTTGTCATTTTTTTGAGGATTCTGCTTCCACAGAATTTGCAGTGTTGTGTTTTAACCGTGTATTTTCTTTTTTTTTCTTCCTCCTTTCTTCTCTCAGTCTTATTTTCTCTTTCCTCTCTTACTTATTTTGTGTAGGCTGTTGCATTGGATATGCTGTGCCAACTGATGAAAACAAAAACCCAGAAACCAAAATCCTCTAGACCTCAGCCCAGAGGTTTTCTAGGCTTCCAGCCAGGCCCAGCTCAAATACAACCCTTTGGTTGGCTTACATAATCACAGCTTTGTGAGACATCTCACTGTCTCCAAATATTGATTTTGCTAATCCTTTGGAGCAGTAGCTCAGCCCTACACAGTGCATGCAGGAGTATTTTTAAAGCATGTTGGTAGAGGTAGTATATTTGCTAATGAGTAATGGACCGAGCTGATAATGCTGCTTAGGAGATGTATCCAGGAGACAAGCTTGAAAGGGAGAGGAGGTGGTTTGAGATGTTTTTAACTTCCCTGAGACTGCTGAACTTTGAGCCACTCTGAGGCTGGCTTAGTTCTTCTTGTAGTTTATCTCAAGTTTAATATTTTAACTCTGTCTCCTTGACATCCTGAAGGAATTGTGCGGGTTCTTGTCCCCTGAACGGATCTTTTTAGAGCCATTAAGCCTCACTTTTTGTGGCCCATAACTGGCATTTACTGATTTTGTTCTGCAGGTCTTTGTCTAGGGGGAGTTATATTGCTTTTTTTCTCCGTCCTCCCCATCCCCCCCCAAAAGAATCATGATAGGGATGGGGAGAAAGAAATAAGGTTAAAAGATCTTGTAGAGCTTTTGAGTCCAATCTGTTGAACGTGGTGAGAAGAGTTTCTGAAGGGATTTCCTTTTCCAGAAAAGAAGGCTATTTTCCAGAAAATAATGAGATTTTATCTGAGAGCCTTCTGAAGCAGATTTGCTGTCACATGCAGTTTTCCCACTGATTGCTCCATGGGATGTGCCTTTTCTACCCTTTTTTCACCAGTGGTGTCCATCCCTCATGGGATGATTTTGTTTTAACAGCTTGTGACAGCAGGTGGAAACCTTTTAAAATAACTAAGAAAAAGCAAGCCAGTTATTATTCTCTGTGGAAATCATTAGTAAATTAATTGCTAAGTCTTGGCTGTAAGTCTTCAGCCCTGTTTTAAGTTCTGCAGGAACTGGATTGTCAGTCTGAGAACTTGGGAAGGGAATGTTGTGTATTGAATGAGGAGGCACAAGTCCAAAAGAGGGTTGCAATTAGAAAATTCTGTAGTCATAGCATCTAATCTAATAGTACTTGATAACACTTGATACCTTTGTACTTGTTCTGTAATTAAAGGCAAGAAAACATTTTAAAAAATTCTGTTAATTCTCTTGATAGTAGAAACATTTTTTTAATTTGATGTTGAGGCTTCTTCAGATGGATTAATTCTAATGGATAGTCTGTTTGCCTGTGGTTACAACTTCGGTGCTGACTGTTTAATGTACTGATACATAACATAAATGAGAAGGAAGGAATCTTCAGAGAAAGACATTACCACTGGTCATGGAATAAAACCAAATAGCACTGAATGCACTTGAGAGGAGGAGAGGATGCCAAGAAATACATTGTACTTGCATTTCAGGCTGGTTTTGCTTTATTGTCACAAATTTCTTTTCTTATGTAAACCCTGTATTGCTTGGAGGGGAAAAAAACAAAAAACCAAAAACCCTACCATTCTTTCTCAGAAAGGAAGAATTTTTAATTTATCTTCTCCTGAATGTTATTATGTTGCTCTTATTGTACTTAGGTTACTGTCTGTTAAACAGATTTGATCAGCCAAAAGCAAAAGGAACTTGCATTTTTTACTGTAACAGAAAAAAACCCACTAAACCAAACCAAAACAAAAACAAAGCACACACAAAAAAATGGAGGAAAAAAGATTCAAAAGAGTACTTTTGCACTACTGGAAATACTTAGACATCTGCCACAACAGAAGATCAAATTGTATCAATTAGCTCTGAATTGTTAATTATGACTTCTTTTCCATTAAGAAAAAAAGATGTAACTGTTAACATTCAAATTATTCTTCTAGCTGTTAGATTTTTACATTCAGTGTTATGTTAATTGTCAAAAGGCTATTAGGTAAATATTTTTGGTTTTTCAATGTTCTTTTTCAGGTGCAAGTGTTTGGATTGTATTCAGCAGAAGAGTTTCATGAAACATTTGACTGTCCTATTAAAGTAAGTGCTTATCTTAATCTTCAGTAATTGTGGTGGTGTTGTCTTTTAATAACAGAAAGGTCACATTCAATCTAAATGAGAGAGAGGGAGACCACTGCCTTGAAATGTTATTCAAGACACTAGAAAATAGTTTTCTAGCTGAATATAAAAGCTTGTGATCTGGTTAGGTAGGAGGAAACCCCATCTTGGTTTTGTAAGGAGTATTACTGAGTTTTTCAAATACAAAAGCAAAGAGAGAAATTGTCCTGTTTCAGCTGTTGCCTGTCTCAGCATATTTCTTTCTTTTTAGGTTTGTAATACAAATTCTGAGGGTTCTGCTAAATGTGAGGGCAGTATTTTGCAACCAGATCATATCTGTTAAATCTATCCCAGGATAAGGCACTGGGAGGTGATGCTGATGTACCCTGTCTGACGGGAAGGCTTGAGTTTTACCCTGCTTTAGAGATGTGTGTCTGCCTGGCTGTTGAAAAGGGGACATGCAATGCATTTTAGCAAGAAATATTTCCATATAATATGAAGATTTTTCTTTTCTTCTAGGAAAAACAAAAAAAATGTTGAATCAACTAGGCTGTACCTCAGAGAAAGAATTCAGCTGTAATACTTGATAAATGGCAAAGGGTTGTCTAGTTAAAAAACTTGTGGTGCTTCATGTAAACTCTTATTTAAACCACAATCTTCTCTTTCCCCCTCACCCCCAGATTGTTGCTGTTCATCCTCAGTTTGTAAGATCCCACTTCAAGCAGTTTGTAACAGGAGGAAAAAAGGTAAGCAGTTCCAGTGTCCTGAACTTTGGCTGTCTTTAAATAGCTTCTTGAAATAGCTCAGAAGGCTGGGTATGTGATGTTTAAAATCTAGAGCAAAGACTTCTGCTTTTTCCCTTTTATTTATGCACTGTATTCTAATGCATTCTTAATTAAGACTAATTCCAGGAGAAGGGAAAATACACTTTTTATGTTAAAAACATGTTGGAACAAGTTGAGCTTCAGAGTAGAAATACTTCTGTCTATATAGCCTGAAAAAAAATGTCATAGATATTTCCTAGTCCAGATTTTCTCCTTTTCAGTTTGCTGAAGTGGAAACAAAAGTTTGGCCTTACTATTGATCATTTACAAAGCATGTTGGTCTTGGTGTTTAGGATTTTTCTTTTGCTTTACCTGGGGGTGATTTTTTGTTTGTTTTTGAATTTTGTTTTAAGGCAACAAACCCAAATATCTTCATCAGTTCTTATTCATGATATGGGGGTTTTGTTTGTTTGTTTTTAAAGGAATTAAGGGGAGCTTTTGGTAGAGTAGAGCTCACAGCATCCTAAGCACTTATACCTCTGTAGGCAGTCTTCTGTTTGGATCAGTTCTTATTTTACATGTGTGTCAAGTGTCTTATCAGTGTAGGATACAATTCTGACTTTCAGATTACAGTTGCTTCCAAGTCCTACAAGTATCTTATATCACATTGCATGTTTTCAGTCAAAATATAAGAAGTTTTATTTAGAACATTTTCTTGAATTCATGGAATTTTCTGTTGCCTTCTCTTAGGAATTGAGTATGAGCAAGCCTCACTTACAGATACATCAAACTAAACACCATGGCTCTCCCTTGCCAGCATATAGGAAATACAGACTCCCAGTGCTGAGTGCAACTTAATTTTCATTAACAGTTGAATATGTTTCAAAGCATAGCTGTGCTTTATTTATTTAAGTGGCATGTGTGCTTGACAGCTTTTTCTGGCTGGTGGAAGTTGGTGTTGTCCTTAAAATAATGCACAGTCAGTGTATGTCTGTGTCAGCCACCAGTTTGTGAAGCTTTTTTGTGCTGATAAAAGGGGCATGGAAAGAGAGAAGCAAGGAATTAATAGAACCAGTCTCCATCAGGTGGGAAGAGAGCTTGCATTCACCTGATGCCGAACAGAAAAAACCCATCAGGGAGTTAACACATTCTCTTTGGTTATCTTTGATTACTTGACAGGTTGTTTTATATTCTGTCCTCTGGGAAATGGTATACTCATTCTTAATACGTTCATTTTTTGCTGAGGAACTTTCTCCTTCAGAAAAACTTTAATTGACATCTTAACATAAGGTATTTAGCATTGAAATAAATGTCCCTCGACACTTGTAATTTGATTTTATTGGTGCATAAAACCAACAAATAAAAACTGCAGCCTTACGGTAGAAACCTTTCCCCTTTTCTCCTTTCTTTCAAAAGCAGCAATATATGCCTTTATAAAACAACAAAATGCTCTTTGAAAATTTGGAAAGTTAAATTCTGCCTACTAATATGTGTATGATTTTTTTTGTTTTGTTTTTTCTGAACGTTTACATTTCTCCTTAACTGTAAAGCCAACGAGTAGCTGGGGGCAGCAGACAATGGGGAGGCTGAAGCACACAACCTCAGGCTGTGGACCTCCCCTCTCTCTCCCCATGTCTGGAGATGGTGAAGTTGGGTGAGCTTCTTCAGGGGGGTGCCAGGACTTCCTGTGGCTCCTGACATCTCTGTGCTTTTAGCCTTGGCACAGACACAGTGACTTCATCCCTGATGGCTGGCAGTGGTGGGAGACATGCTGCATGTCTGCCCCACACACACCAGGGCAGGGCTAGCAGTAAGGGTATCCTCATTTTGGATCAAGCTTAAAGAAAGGATTTGTTTAAAGCTCTCATGCTATCACAGAATCCCAGACTATGCTGTTGGACTCATTGAGTCCAACCCTTAGCCATGCACAGAACCATCCCCAAGGTGTGCCCAAGAGTATTGCCCAAACCCTCCTGGAGCTCTGGCAGCCTTGGGGCTGTGCCCACTGCCCTGGGGAGCCTGGTCAGTGCCCGACCACCCTCTGGGGGAAGAGCCTTTTTCTAATCTCCAACCTAAACCTCCCCTGACACAACTCCACGCCATTCCCTGGGTCTGTCACTGGTCCCCACAGAGCAGAGATCAGTGCCTGCCCCTCCTCTGCCCCTCCCAAGGAAGTTGGAACTGCAGTGATGTCTCCCCTCAGTCTCCTCAAGCTGAACACACCAAATGCCCTCAGTGCCCTCACACCTTCCCCTCCAGGCTCTTCCCTGTCTTTGTCACCCTCCTTTGGACATTCTCTAATGGTTCTATCTCTCCCTTCCATTGTGTTCCCCCCAGCCTGCCCCACTATTGCAGCTGAGGCCCCCCCAGTGCAGAGCAGAGCGGGACAATCCCCTCCCTTGCCCGGCTGGCCATGCTGGGCCTGATGCCCCCCAAGACAGGGATGTCCCTCCTGGCTCCAGGCACTGCTGACTCGTAGCCAACTTGCCATCAACTGGGACCCCCAGGGCCCTTTCCATGGCACTGCTTTTCAGCATCTCATTCTCAGTCTGTCTGTCCATCCAGGGTTGCCCCATCCCAGGTGCAGAATCCAGCACTTGACCTTCTTGAAATCCATATGGTTGGTGATTCCCAGCCCTCTGAGATGCATTAGAAAAACACAGTGTGTATTGTGTGAACCCTTCATCTCAAGGGTTACTGGACTTATCTTTGTTTTTGTTGTTCTGGGAGATTGTGACACAATGTAAGTTAGCATTTTAAAAGTTGAGTGGAGATTTTTTTAGTTGTTTGCTGATTTGAGCAGATAAAAGAAATTTCATCTATTTCTCCAATTCCCTCTAGTTCCATTACAAACATTGTTGTCTCAGAATAGGAGGAGGATGTTCTTGATTTCCTGCTTGAATTTCATACTGATTTTGGTTTACACTGAAACAAAACAAAGCCAGATCGCACATGCACACAAGAAGCAAGAATTTCACCCCCTGACCTTAACAATGTTTTGTCTCATCTCAAAAAAATACGTCAAGATCTGCTTAAATTTATTAAATTAATTAATTTTATAGCTGAGCATTTGCCTCAGTACAATGCATAATGATTGGGGCAGAGCTATAACTGTAAATTACCACCTCCTTAATTTTTTGAGAAATACACCATTCTCCACAATATAAAATGTGTAAAAAGTACACTTTTCAGTTCAAAGCCCCACTGCAAGCCCTCCTGGAAATATTCAAGAGAGGCAGAGGGGGGAGAAATGCCTAAGTGAAATGCTTTGGGGCTGCACAGTGCAAGGTGCCAGGTCCTGGCACAGGTGCATGTCTGGAACTTGAGTGAGTTGTGTGATACTGAGATTTGCCACAGCACAGAAGCTCAGCCTGACCTAAGGCTGACTTAAGAGTGGTGCTCACTGGGGTGACTGTTTAAATCATTGTGGGTTGTTGCAATTTTAACTCTACCATTCATATATTCATTTGGTTGCCTAACTAGGCAGGTACTCAAGTCCTTTAAGAGTGTTTTTTCTCTAAATTTTTATTGGAAACTAATTACCTCGTTTAAATTGTTTGCTTACTAGTTTTTAAAAGTAAAGAACTTCCATTAAGGTTGAGATAATATCATTGCCTTCTATTTTGGGTTGGAAAAGCTTATTTCACCCCCTTTTTTAGTGAATGAATGTTATCTCTACCTAGAAATAAGACAGGTACTGTGGAGACATTGACACTGTCGCAGTGAGAAGCAATAGGTATGGTACTAAAAAGAGGCGCTTCCCTCCTCCCCTCCTCCTTATCTCTGCAATTAACCACAGCACCATTGTGCTGACTTGGCAGATGATGGTAACCCTGAAATAATAATATTGTGTATTGTAAATAACAGGGCATGTCTGTCCAGAGCAGACAGCAGAGCTTCAAAGCAAGGGGAAAGACAAATACTGTGCTATTGAAGGCCATAACCTTCTACCTTTTAAAAAAGGGTCTAATCTCAAAAAATAACAGGGTAAAAGCCAACTAAATGAGGGTGCTAAAGCTGAAAACAAGGTGTTCTCGATTTAACTGTTGGAATGCTGGTCTTTCCCAGTACACCAACTAAATGAAGGTTCTTGTAAAGTCCAAGTATCCATTATGGCCTGAGGGTTAAAGAGACAGAACTAACAAAGAAAGACAACTGAAGAATATTTCGGTTCCAAAGTCAAGGTGTATCAGCTACTGCATCCTATGAAAAGATAGCTTAGGAGAGCAGGACAACTTGAGGTTCCTCTCTTAGCAGAGGCATCAGTGAGACTCTCTATTTCATGTTTTAATTAACATCAGTAACTAGACACATAGGGTTTTGTAGTAAAATTCCTAGGAGAGTGGGTCCTCTGGAGTGATTGAGTCACTCTGCTGAATATACTCTAATGAAGGGGCTTTCTGGAGCTTCTCTGCCCAGCATGGCAGTGGGGACCCAGCACAAGTTAAGCAAATGAAGCCAGTATGGGAACAGTATACTCAGTATCTCAAAGGATTGGGTCTCCTCATTTGCCTGGGATGTGCATTTTGTGTAATAAGTATTGGTTTACATATCTAATCTGAAACATTTTGAAGGATAGAGAACCAAGATAAAACTGCACGTTTACCCTGTGACTGTCAGCAATCTCATCTTTAAATCTTTCTGTGTCTATGTCTACGTACTTATGTTTTATTTTATATATATGGTGGAAATATGTATAAAAACATAATTTAGTAGTGTTTCTTTGGTTGGAGAAGATACGCTATCAGAACTGGTTTTCAAATACAGATGTGTCAGATCACGTTTGTCCCCTTTATCCTCCCAGGATTAACATTTGAACATATCAATACTTGCACTTAAACATTTTTTTCTTTGTCTGTTATAAAAGCAGAGAGAATTTAGTGTTACCTGGGGCAAATTTCTCATTGTAAAAAAAAAAAAAAAAAAGTACTGTTTCACTGTCAGAATTCTGGCCTGGACCAATGGTAACTGCTGCCTGAGATACGAAACAGGACAACCTGAATTCCTTCTCACTCCAGGTGGAGCAGCAACATACATAGAGAAAGGATAGTGGCTGTGAACACTATGAGCACAAATGGGAAGAGAAGTGGCACTCTTGGGGGTCCGTGACTGCTCTTGGGCTGGTGCAATTTGTGTGTTAAAGTCAAGTCTGCCAAGGAATGTCTCAGATTTTTATTTTTTTTTAATTGTCTGCTTTTTAGTGTCAGCAGATGCACTTTGCTTGGTGAGTAAGTAGATGACCTTTACCTCTGAACCCTATGATATGTACTTCATAATAACTGGACTACTTTGACAAATTATTAAATTGTCAGGATGCTGTTTGCAGCACAGTCCATTTTTAGAAAGCAGATAGTCAGCTGTTTGGCATTATGTTGGGCAGAAGAGTACCAGACAAGAAAGGCGTATTGCTTTGTAAGCTATAAAATGTCAGTCAGTAAATGCTCAAAGGTCTGATTTAAGTGAAAAAAGAGTAAATACTATGGCAATTTCTGTCCACACATTGGATAATTTACCATAAGTAGGAAACAAGCTGTAGCAGCAAGCAAGCCACAATAATATTGGTCTATGATTTCCTTGCTGCAATGTATAATGCCCAGATGTATCCCATATTATTGAGCAGATGAGACTTTGCACATACAGTATGTGCTGTTCATGTAATAAACTTTTTCTTTTTGCTTACATTTCTTGTTTATGATTATTTGGGTGTGCATTTCTTCTTTATCACTAAAACAAAACATTCTCCTTGTGCTATAATAAATTTGGTTTGTGCAAAGAGAATGGATCATAGTCCTATGTGCATGTAATCTATAGTTGTGTGTTTTGCAAATGTCTGTGTAAAACACTTTTTTCATTGCCTGAGGAGGCAGGCAAAGGGGATCTAAATATAAGAAATGTGTCTTTCTGCCTGCAAGACTTCAGGATTTGCTTTCCAAGGTGTTAATTCTGTAGCTCTTTGTGAATAGGCGACAGCTGGAATCTGGCAGTTGAGTTATTAAAAGTACAGCCTAATAAAAGTCCTGTGGCATTTGTTTGTATTAAACATCTCAGAATTTCTGCCTTCTCTGTCCATGAACCACAGCAGTAGCTCCTGCTTCATCTCACTGTTGCCATCGCCTAGCTCCCGACGCTGCTGTCTGCCTCTGCCTCCTTGCTTGATTTCCCCTGACTGCACCTGCTGCCCTCCTCTCTCTTCACACCCCAGCTCCTTGGACAACACTTTAAATTTTGAAAGCTCATCTTCAGTTGAAATCTTGAGGTTTACGTTATTCTCTGCCTCGTTTGAGCTCATCCAGTCCATCAGCTGTTCCAAGCAGAAATGATAATTTTTTATTGTTGCTGTATGTTTTTCTAGGATGCACTAGGAAACAGTAAGTCTTCTTGCAGCTTCTGTGGTACTGTCTGGTGTCTGTTAATCTTGGCTGTGCCCATGAATGTTGGGTTTATGCTGAAAGCAATAAATAGGTGTAGTGGTCACTTGCAACTGTGGAAGTAGCACTTCAGGCTTTTGTGGTCTTGCCTAGCTGAGCTGAGTTGGTGACACAGGTACCAAAACCTAGAACAAATGCCACAGGTAGGCTCATTTTCCCACTTAGGCAGACGCAGAACAGGGCAAGAAAATTACAGGGACTTTTTTCTAATTTTTATTTTGTGAAATGAAAACTAATCAAACAGTTCTGCAATAAGGAAGGGACAAGTGGCTCTTCAGTCACAAAATGAAATCTCAAACCTTTTCTTCTGTAAAACTCCTTCAGATCTTTACACAGAAGGTGCTGTGTTAAAACAAAGTACTGATGCTGTGTGTGGTGCTTCAGTAAGAGTGCGTTTCCTGTGCAAGTTCCATGAGCACAGGTATCTTTTATTTCAGTATTTTGAAGGCAGTAATTGGTAGTGAGATGAAATTGAATTGAATGACTTCACTGTGTTGATACTACCAAAGCTGCAGTCATTGGCCTCTTTGTTCAGAGGATTGGGAATTCCTGTACGTAGTTTAAAGACTGGGATTACATGTAATTAGTGTTAATGCTAATTACCCGACAGGCTCCATTAAATCCAAGCACTCGTCTATTCTCTTTAGCAGACACTAAAATAGAGTTTTGAGCTCTTTTTGGAGTAGGTTAATCTCCTGTTAGGGAAAAACACAGAGAGATGTAATCACTAATCCAAGAGAAATACATCCACTTGTTTTTAAAACCAAAACCTGTCCTGCTCCATCCTCTTGTCTTGTATGTTTCAGTGTGTCATTTTTCTTAATGATCCAGTGGACAAACATAAGCGGTTAAAGAAGCTTCACAAAGTAATCAGTGAGCGAACAGAAGATTGCAATTTAAGCAGTGTGTGTGGGGACCCTTGGAGTCCAAGTTTGTTTTATTTTAGCTGTATTATCAAATTGCAGTGCATGCAAGATACACTGGAAGTGTGTTCTAAGCACTACTGTATTGTATGTGGCAAAGGACTAGAAAGTTTTATGAGAGCAAATGAAAAACGGGACAAACAAAAACTCTGTTGCAGAGAATGCAAGAAAGAGGAGTTTGGGAAGCTGTTGAAATGTAAGTACTGTGAATGCTGACTGCCATAATATGGGATTTATGGAAAATAAAGCCTCAAAATATTTTTCCCTACCAAAAAGAGAGAGAGGTGGTAGGAGAAACCTCTCCAGAAACTGGATTTTTTTATGTCTCTAGCTTCTTTTGAAGTTTGAAATTATTTTCTGGTACAATAAACATTTCAGTGTGAAGACAGAAAGGAGGACTAAGAAATAAATGAGTTTGCTTATTTTGAGAGAGATACATTCAGGAGATAACAGTTCCAAAACACACAGGGAAGTTCTGGGCTCACAAGTTCAGTTTCCAGGTGTCATTGTGCTAAATAGACATAATGTGATTTATTTATTCCATTAAATAAATATTAATAAAATAAATCGTGTTATGTATATCAATAGCATGCAGATAATTGCAAAGAAGATAAACTGGTAAATCATATTTTGAGATTACATATTATTTTTATTTGAAGCCACAATGTTGAGTGTCCTTTGGCCTTAGTGTTGGACCTGTTGCACTGGGAATATATCACACTGGGAATTCGGGCTGTTGCAGTGATTCAGATTCCCTTTCCATCTTTTTTATAGGCAGTACCAGCCTGTTGTCTTCTACTGCCTTGTTCTGAACATTTCATTAAGCATGTGCTTAGAGTTGAGCATAGACTGAAACAGGGTTTTTCAAATTTTTTCTCCTCACCAGTTCTTTCTCAGAAAACTTACTTTCTTTGCAGCTTGTGACGCACAGTCATGAAAAAGCACACTGTTCACAAACCACAAAGGGTAACGAAAGATGTGCAACGTGTCATACTAAGTTCCTTCTTGAGTGTAGTAAAAAACTTAAATCCGGATTCAGTCCCAAGCAGAAAAGATTCAAAGTTCAATTCATACAATTGATGTCAGCAGTTTTAACTGTTGACATCATCCACGTCACTTTTGCAGCATTGTCCAGTAAGTCTCAATTAAAATACTATGTATTTTGCTACTGTCTGTGTTGGATGGTATTGAAAGAAGCATCCAAGGAAAAGTTCCTTTTCTGTCCAGCTTCTCCTTAGAGAAAACTAGGAAAAAAGTAATTTTCAAGTCTGGATCAGCACAGCTCTTAGCCTTTAATGACATCCTTAGCTTCTGCATGGAGCTAGTTTGGGCTGAGCTGCTGTGCTTCACATCTACCTACCTACCTTTCTGTTGGAAATCCTTCTGCATGGCACTGCCTTATGGGCATAGATGTTACCCCTGCTTTCAGGGGCTGGCCCTGGCTGCTGTGAAATAGCACGTTCTGTAAGAGTAGCTGAGAAGTTTGATGCCTGCAGGACGCTTCACACAGAAGTTTCTCAATAGACTGTCATACCTGGTGACTGCTTTAAACTGCTGGAGAAAATACTTGTCTTCTGGTGCCATCTCGTGGCTTTAGGAGACAGAGGCAGTCTGTGCAATTGCCCTTATATTTGCTAAAAGATCTTACTTCAAACAACTACTGTCCCAGCATGTGACATATTTGTCCAAATACAAGTGGCAGGAAACCGTATGTGAAAAAGCATTTACAGCTGGATTTAGATGGGAAATATTAGCAACATGAGTACTCCATTTAGGTTTTTGCCTTGCAGGCAGCGGTTTCACACCTTCCCGTGTGAGAAGTGAGTTTGGGTCCAGCTTGTGCATGTTTGTTATGAGGGTGTACTCGTGAAAAAGTTGTCAGGACTGGTGCCTTAGAGTATGATCTTCTTAGGTGCTTCAGCTTCTTGCTTCGGTATCCCTCCAAGTGCTGCACTTTGCATCTCTCATAGTGATTTCCTGTAATCATACTAAATAACTTTCTGAGACATACAGGAACCAATATAGACTTTCAGACTGTCGTGCAAACTGTCTGCATGTAGTTTGTAGTTGGGTTTTCTTTGCTTCTGCAAAGCATCTCATAACATCTCCTATGCATTTAGATATTCTAAAATACCTCCCTTATTTGCTGCAGAACCCGGGATTAACAATCACACAAGTTTTACAACCCGCGGCACTTGTGGTACGGTGCAGTTGGCACATGTGGCACTAAAGCACAGCATCTCCAGAGCCCTGTGGAAGGCTCTGTAGTCCACGTGGAGCCAAGCAAAAGGTCACAGGCTTGGGGGTCTTTGGTAATTTCCTTTGGCTGTCTGGGTTTTGGAGGGCAGAAGGAGACGGTGATGAGATTGGTGGATGGGTGTGAGGTGGCCTGGTTTCCTTACCAGCTTTCTGATGTGCTGTCACTAGTGCTGTAGGCTTAGGTTCTGAAATGTCTTAATTTCTTTATCTTTAAAATGTAAATAATTATACTTACTGTTCTCTGGAGAAACTCGATGGAAGGCCTTATTAATATTTTTGAAGTTTAACTGGTATTCTGTAGTACGCAAGATTCTCAATGTATATGTGCTGTATGAAAATATTTGGTTGTATTTGTTTTGTGGTAGGTGTGTATTTTTCATTGCCCTTAAATTAAAAAAAAATGTAAGATGTAATTGAGAAAAAATACCCCCTGTGTTTGCATACAGCACTGTGTCTCAGAAATCTTTACTATTATACTTTTTCACAGCTGCTGTTATATGAGAGAGGCTGGATGAATAGATGGAAGCCTTCGGTTTTACATGAAGGGGAAGGAAATATAAGAAATGTAAAATGGAGAGGACACTTAATTGCTTGGGCCAATAATATGGTAAGTATTTGTCACCTCCATTAAATGAACAAAAATATCTCTGTGTTATGCTGATTATTGAAGTTTTTCAATCTTTATTTCCCAAGTATTCCATTGAAAAATGGTGCATTTGAGGAGTCAGGTGTAAAAGGCATTGAAAGATTGTGGGTTAGATGCCATTTCTTCATAGACATTTCTTACAGCATTTCCTGCTGGCCAGTCAGTGTTGTCCAATATGATTGCCACTTCTGAAATCAGGAAAAGTAGCTCTCCATCCCACTGTTGGGAATGGTCATTGCCGTGTGCTACTGTATATCAGAGTTTGGGCCAGTGCAATGTATTGAAGCAAACTGAGGAAGGGATGCCAGTGTAGCTGTTACTTATATGAATTAATAGAACATCACTCCCTGAAAAAAACCCAGCCTGTCTGGATTTTGTAACTTGTCCTGAAGTGACATTGCCATGTGCACTTTCAATGTTACAGATTATTAAAAAATGAAGTAATAATTTCTCATTTTCTTAGGCTACTAGAAAAGGCTAGACTTAGGAGAAAATAGGCCCCATTTGTTCTAAGTGTAATTTATATTTTAAAGGAAACCATTGCATTAATTCTGTGTGTTGCATTTCACCTATCACTATATATCTAATTGATGGGTCAAGGTCCATGTTTTAAAGCTCAGCAGTGAGGGATATTTTTTTAAGTGTGTATCATGTCTAAATTGCAAAATATTGTTTTGAATGTGGTGAAAGTACTTTTGAAACACTAACTTTTTTTCCTTCTATTGTTATATCATCCTAAAGGGAAACATTTATTAAAATATTTTTAAGCCATTGTTGTTTTTTATATCTTCCATATAAATTTTTTTATCTCTTTGGCATAAAATTGTTAGAGGTGGACTTTTGTTTATTTGCTCCCCGTTAATAACTCTATTAGAATGGAAGCTCCATTGAGGGTTTGATTGACGTAACATTAGCTTTTTTGAAGGTTTTGTTCTTTTCAGAGCCATACAATTAAAATATATATTCTAGGTGAATCTGCTGGGGATGGATAGGACAGTTGAGGAGAGCTATCCCTAGAGATGATGTGCCACATCAGAACACAGAATACTAATAAAACGTTGAGAGCCATCTGTCAGAGACAAAAAGCCATGGTCAGGGCCTATCTTTCAAGGAAAAATGAAATGACACTTGCCCTCCAAAAGATTAATATATTTGGTTATTGGTCTTTCCCTTCCCCTTTGCCTTTTTAAAATTTCCTCCATCCTCTACCAAGGTTTTGAGTTACAATTTTTTCTTCCAAAATCAGAGAAAAATGTTTTAGAGCCTTAGGTCTTACTCTCTGTGTGTGGCTACCTATTTTTTGTTTTCTTAAGCCCTTTTTTGGGGGGAAGGAGCACACTGTATGAGAGGTTTTTAGACACTGGACATTCTGAGGTTATTTAGTCAAAGTCTAATTCTGCTTGTCAGAAGCTCAGGTAACCCATGTTGTTTGCTGCTATGCCCTCTTCTCCTTCCTCCACGACAGAGAGTGTAAAGTTTACAAACTGAGACATCTGAGGAGCAAGTCTTAGAGGCATTTGGCTGCCTGACTCCCATTTGAACAGTTTTTAGGCTCCTTCATGATAGGAAGTTGACTTTGGAAATCCTTTCAGCTCATGATGCAAATGGCATAGTCACTGTTAAAGGAGAAGCTGCTGCCCAAACATTCTCACACCATCCAAGGAGTCACACACACCCCACCCCAGAGTTGAACTGCAAGTTAAGTCCCTTCACAGTGGGCAGCTCCAGAGAGGAGCAGATGCCCCTTTGGACCCTTTGCTCACTTCTTGTGCACCTGCTCCCTGGTAGAGCATGGGAAATTAAAAAGTCCTGGATTCAGAGTAAGCACTACATAGCAACAACTGAAACACCAATGTGCTGGCAGTATTATTCTCAACACTAAATCCAAAACACAGCACTGTACCAGCTAATAAGAAAATTAATTAATAATTAATTCCCAACCAAAAGCATATCTAGGTGTAAGCTTGCAGCCTAAGGCTCATGCTAAGCAAGTAAACCTAAGCAAACAGCATACTACCTCACACAATACTATAACTTAAAGAACTTACTCTTTTTTAAAAGTTATTGCAGTAAACAACTAGTGTGTGTCACCACCTATAACTATAGAGGATCCTACACTGTTGGTTGCAAAGGCACTTTAAACATAAAATAGTCTGTCCCATGTGAGATTTGCTTCCTGGTAGAAAATAGAAGTTGCACTATGGGTCACTTTTACCTGAAAATCATCCTTGAAGACAAAGTAGTAAGATTTATAAAAGCCAACTTTATTAAAATACAGTTCAAGCAAGATTACAAATTTTATCAAATACGTATAGAAAACACAAAACTTTTTGTTTATGTTTACCCAGAGATCTGGGCTCTGTACTTTGCAGATGGGATGTGCAAGTTGTTGTTTGTTTTTGAACCCTTGATGACTGCTAACTGAGGAGAAGTCAAAAGGAGTGTGTTCCATGCTCACAGTTCTTCAGTGACAAAGATCACAGAAAAACCCCTTCACCCACCCTCATACCACTCACTGCACCTTGTGATTAAAAAAGGAAAAAGGAAGGCAAAAGCTGGCTTAGACATGACCACCACATGTTGAGTCTGGCTGTCAAACAGTTGCATCTGTACAGCTGGGGACATAGAAACTCACAGTGCAGGGAACAGAGACAGGGGAATCTTTTAAATCACTTTTGTCCCTAGAAAAACCCTAACCTAGCATGGCGTCCTGGACACTGACCTTTCAAGGTCCTTTCCATTCCCTTTTCTGTGATTCTGAGAGTTGTTCTTTAAGCTCAGTGAGCAGAAAAGAAGTACCTACTGAAATACTTTTATTTTGCGGATTTTTGTTCTAAATTACTAAGAACAAATCATTACTTAACATGAAATTAATCTCCATTTTGCTATTGGAAAGGTTATAGCTCACCTTGTCAAAATGGCATGGAAAAATCTGATTAATGGCTCTTTTTTTTTTTTTTCCTCTGTCTCTCAAATGACTTTAATCTTTCTTTTTTTAAACTTTTTTTTTTTTTTCTGTTAGTTTAGGAGATTCCCTGAGGAGGTGGTGAAAAATCACAGCATACAAAACCAAGCATTGTTTAAATATACTTGCTTTTTTATTTTAATGTAAGAGTAGAAATGCATTTCTTGAGACGTTCAGATTGGATTCATTTATCTTAATGAGTTGTTACTTCACATCTTTTCCAAGGTGGAAATTTCTGCATCTCTACAGGGGCTGTGGTGAAAAATCTGGGATTTCTTTTGTTTCTCCAGGAGCAGCACCAGCCCAATAAGCCGAACTGTTCATGACTGGAGTTGCTAATCTGTCACTCATTCACTTATTATGTCTTTTCACTTGGCATGTAAATTTAAAATACCTAAATTACTCTGATCCCTTTGCTCCTTTTGTCACCTCCTCGGTTAGATGGGTCTTTGTATCAACAGTTTTTTCTGTCAGCACACTTGGCCCTGAAATTTGTGCTGTAAACCACATTGAGTGCCTTAGCATGGTGAGTAGGAGTTTGTCATGCTAAATAAAGTTCTCTTGCATTTAAACTTTCAGGGTGTGAAGATACTTGATATGATCTCCAAACAAAGAATTACCAATGTGCCTCGAGACGACATCAGCCTTCGCCCGGATATGTATCCCTGCAGCCTTTGCTGGAAGGATAATTTAACACTGATTATTGGCTGGGGAAATTCAGTAAAGGTGCAATTACCTGTCTTTGTAATAAATGCTTGCTGTTATCACAGACAAACAGAGGATTATTTCTGAAAAGCAAAGGCAATCGAAAAAAATAGAATTTGGTTTGACTACAGTGTTCAGAACTCCTGCTGCCTTAGAAATGTCATTGGACTGACCCTTGTGGGGAGGAGGAAGTGACAGACAGCCAGCGGTCAGACAGATCCCTGTGTGTGAGCATGCAGAGAATGTAATCCTCGGGGACATTTCGCTCCTCTGTGCCTCGGAGAGATTTCCCCTTTTGAAAGCTTTTAGTGTGCTGTTGAATTCATTTCTTTTGATTAGCATTAAGGAAGAACAACTTACCGTGAGGTATTTTTGGAGGGGATTGCTTTGGGGGCTGAGGAGGTTGTGTCTGCTAAAACAGCCACATGATTTTGGTCAACCATGGGAAAAAAAAAGGGGTGGGGTGGGAGGACAGGCTGCTTTGGGTTTTGTTCTCTTGCAGCAGGGAACTGGCATTTCAAACTTGTGTGCTGCAGACTGACTATGATTTGCTCAAAGCAGCACCTGACATGAGTTTGTCACAAGCCTGTTAGCTGTTTTCTAATAACAGACTGCTGCATCACTGCACAGTGGGAAATTAAAAGTGCTTGGTAGGAAGAGATGGAAAGGGAGGGTAAAGTGGGGTAAGTGACGTGTAAAAAGCTTTTGGAGCATTAAACTTAGAGTTTACAAATGAGGAGGTTTGTCCTAAGTTTGGCATCTGTCTTCGCACTAGTGTTTGTGTGTGCTTCACAGCAGTTTGGTTATTTGCATTTCTCTGTATGCACATACCCTCCTCCTGTTCCTGGGAGCAGCAATAGCAAACTCGTACTGAAATTGTAAGGTAATGAGATGCAGAGTGTGAGAGGACACCAAACCCAAACTCACACGTGATTCTGCGAAGAAGTTGTAGTGGGCAGTGTTTTCAGATTTCTTGTGTGTGTTCCATCATCCTTCTCCTCTCCCAGCACATCTATACTACAGCCACAATTTTCCTATGTGTTTTTCTTCTTCGGTGATGCATCATCACTGTTTCATAACTCGTGTTTAGCAAAATAAAGAAATGCACGTCCAAGAAGTCCCAGAAATTCCCTTTCTAATTGAGGCAAGGTTATATCATTTTGGGGTTTGTTCATGTAATGGTCCAACTCTCTGTTTCCTAGATTTGCTCAGTAAAAGAACGGCATGCCAGTGAGATGCGTGACCTTCCAAACCGCTACGTGGAAATAGGTATGGTTGTGTGAATGCACTCTTTTTCAAAATTAGATAAGCTTTAAAGGTCTGCTTCCACATTCTAGCCTGAAGAAACCGTTCCAGTTTGCAGGCAACATGTAGTTGTGACATAAATGTCACCTCATTTTTAGTTGATGAGGTTGTCATAGGGCCTCTTGCATAGCTGTGAGGTTTTTTTGTTTTATAGAGAGCCTTAAGTTCTGCGATCATCTAAAATCAGAGATACTTGTGTGAACAGTGGATGCCTGAACTTTCCCTTCATACAGGTCCCTTCAGAGAACTTGGTGGTGGTTGGTGTAGTAGTAAGGAGAAAATGGATACTACTTTATTTGATTATGTGTTGTTTGACTACACTTCTTGTAATTGATTTCTCTATTTTCTTCTTAAAGTCTCTGGTATAGTTCTAGTAAATTGATTTGAATTTCTTTTTGTTTCCTTTTTTGGCTTCTGAATTTTATATTCTCCTTTGCTTTCTTATTTGTCTAACTAATGTGATGTGAATAAATTTCATTATTGTTGATCAGTAGAAAAGGTCTTGACAAAACATGTTTATTCAGGAAAGCGCAACTCGAAGTAATTTGGAAGGGAAGTGGGGATGTGAAGAAAAAGTCACAACTGTCCCCAGAAGCTCTGTTGGGGAAAGGAAATATCTATGAACAGATAGTGCTGAGAAGATAAACAGGCCCTCTGGGGCTGCAGATCAGAGTGGGCAACAGTTTGTAAACTTTGGTGCTCCCTTGACTGTAATAACATGAGATTGTAGATAGTTGTGTTCAAACAAGATTCTGACTTGTGTCACATTGGAATGGTGCATGGTGTGGGTGTTATGTATACTCTGGTTTCTGATTTCAGGAAAGGACCATTTTAAAATAGCTTCTAAATCAGCCAGGAGACTTGTTAAACTCTGTGGGGACTCTGGATCCTGAGAGAGGGTGGCATGCCTGACACAGTTACCTGAGATCTGAGGGCTGTTTGTTGTTTAGGATTACGGAGTCCAAACAGATTATTTGGCAGTAGGATTCTAGGATATTTGAGGGAATTTTATCAAGAAAATGTTCAGTCATGAACCTCAGATCATGTATGTAGTGTTTTCTGTACCTGTAAGTAGCTTTTTGAAAATAACTAAATGGTATTGTTTACATAGTGACAAGTGAACAGAGGCAACTTCTACTCCAGCCATAAGGTGTTTATGTGGAGGGTGCTAGCCTTACCTGACTGTGCACTGGAACTTCATTTAAAAAATATAAAAAGCTGTCATCAGGCTCTTTAGGTGCAGACATGAAGAAAGAGATTTTTATGGAAGTAACTTTTTCATCTTAAAATTTTTAGTCTGCAGTCTTCTCTGTGCTCTCGAGGACTGGTGTTTTGTATCACTTAACTTGTTAACGATGCACTTGAGGCTTTTCTTTCTGGTTTCAGGTCAAAGCACTGAAGTGGTTCTGCCAAATGCTGTCAGCAGCACTCATTGGAACTTGGGTATTAGATTGAGAGGGAAAAGAGGAGACGTTTTTTGTTCAAGCCTCAGTATAAATTAAAATAGCCTATGATATAGTCATATGGAAGGTCTTCTTGACAGCGGTATGTCATGCCATAACATCTGTTTCTATTTCATATCAACTTTACTTTTCAAAGGCATAGCTAGAAAGTCTAGTATTATACCAGACCTGCAACCTGGATAGTTCTTTTGCAAGACCACAAATATCCTAAGTGGGTGCATAAGTTGATACACTTTTGTAAAGAACTTACACAGGGCAAGAATATCCTTCAATGGCAGGATAACTGAGTATCCTTAAGATATTTTGACTCATAACATCTTGTCAACATACTTATTAAGCCCTTAACACAGTGTAACTTTTGTTGTGTTTAGTGGTGTGGGGTTGGGGTTTTTTTCTCAATTTTTTCCTCAGTGCTTTTACAATTTTGCACCTGGAATGAAAACCAGAAGTGGACTTGAAAATTTCATCTTTGCTTCTCTGCTCATCAGGGTAATACATATGAAGTCTATGATACCACAGTGTTTTCTCATGTCTCAGCAGTTTCAGGTTTGTGCTGTTTTAGAGCCATTCTGAGGGCCTCAGAACTCCACGGTGGTATCATGGCTACGTGTGATGGCATTAGGAGATCATGAATGTTTATTCAGTAGTTTGCAGGCGAGTGAATAAGGAAAGAGAGTATTTCCTGCATTGCAAGTTAGGTGTGTAGGATCCTGTTTAACAAAGTACCCTCTCATCTTCCATTTCTGTCTTAAGAAATAGCTATACTTATTCTAAGGAGGGAAATAACTATGGTAGCTACTGTGATGCCAAACCAGACAGCCCATAATGTGGGAAAGTTACACCACTGAACTGTTCTGGCTGCTTTGTTTTAAAGAAGATAATGCTGTGATTATCTCTAAGAGAAAACAGATGAATTACACAGGTCTTGTGCACTGAGATCTGTGTGACGTTGCTAATTTTATTTACATCTTTCAGTGCATTAATGGTGCTTTTCTTCAGTAATCTTTTCCACTGTCTCTGCTACAGTTCGTTGCCTCTGTGTGTCTTCATTCACTGTCAAAGATCAGCTCCAGTAAATGTTTCTATTTTAAATGTATGTTAGCTGAGCAGATCCTATCAGTTTAGCTCTGTCAGCTACCGCTGGGAAGTAGTGTATTGATTAGACAGTATTGGTATTGAATTACAGGCTTAACGTGGACTAAATGCTGTTGTGATCCTTCTTAAAGAGTGTTTGACTTCTGTGCTCACTCCTGAAGTGTGTACCAAAGCTGTAATGCTGCACAACTTCGGGTCCAAACAGGGAGCCCTTCCTCACCTGCTTGCTAAATAGAGCTTTTCAGTTAATACAGTGCCTTCAAAGGGAAATGGACCATCTAGTCTTCCTTGCCTTGTCAGGATTTTGTATACCTTTATATGGAGAAATACTTTATCTCTGCCTCAGGTTGTTAATGATAGCAGAAAATAGAGATTAACACTGGAAGTCTGTAAAAGACTTCGAGTCAATTAGAGACTTCCTGTTCAGTTTGGTTTTGCCTAAATTTTATCTGAGAAATCCCAGCTCAAATCCATCAACCAGGCAGCAAAGTCTCTCGAGCACTTGTCTCTCTTTGCATTCCATTGATTTCCCCACAAAGCACATTTCTGGTTTTAAAATTGCATGTTTTAAGGCCATGTTTGTAAACAGCACATCTGTATGTTTTGTGAGGAAATAGCTACCTATCTGCATGGCAAGTTAACATCACACGTGGAGATTGCACATTTTAATCTGAAAAAAAACCTGGGAATATTTATGTTCTTGCTTGTAAAATGAGATACTGGGATCTACTGTACCAACATATGTCTCTTTCTGTAGGCAGAACATTAAGCTTAATTGATGAATGTGATGATTAGGAAATTAACTTCATCTGGTGATTTATGCAAACATTTCATGGAAGCAAATCTGCTATCCTCTGAGAAGCCAAAAACAAAAAAAGAAAAATGAAGAAAAAACCCAAACCTAATTATATAGTTCATTCTACTTATACTGTTGTTCATCTGTTTTGCCAGAAGCCAAGCCTATAATTTTTAATTTTTTTTCATAAAATGAGTCAAAATTCTTCAAGATTTTGACTTCTTTTTCTTCAAGCCTAAGAATTTCTAAGCCCCAGAATTCTTCAAGTCTGTTGGTTAACAAAGTTTTTTCATTTCAGTGGAAAAAAGAGTAATTCAGAAAATCAGCTTTGAAGCCTAAGTGATACTTACATGGGACCTTTTCTTGTTCTCTAGTTGGAACTGAA
Source organism: Scytalopus superciliaris (assembly GCA_013400415.1). NCBI lineage: Eukaryota > Metazoa > Chordata > Aves > Passeriformes > Rhinocryptidae > Scytalopus > Scytalopus superciliaris. Next base: position 185,114 of record VXBX01005899.1, on the reverse strand, counting down.
TTCCCATACTGTTGGGAAAAAACCAAGAAAAGCTTTTATATTTTATATCAAATACAACTCCATGCACAGGTAATAGCTAATCAAAACATCCCGTTTTATTCTATTTTGTTTTGCATAAATCACCCAGCTCAGTGAAAGCACTGGTGGTGCAGATACCATCTTGAGAGCACTGTAGGGTGTGCTGTGGCCTGCAGCAGTGGCTCAGATTTTCCAGATGTACCTGAAATAGCTGGTTAGAAGGTAATTTGGGAATGTGCAGTTGGCATCACCCTAGCAACTAAATGCATCATAATCCTGGGTAATCTGGGCCAGTTCACGGAGCTTTGTGGTCCCACTGCTGTTCACATACAAGTGGCCTATCTAAAAATTAATTTGCATATTGGCTTTTCCATTTCTTTCACTTATTATATAGAATTTTTAAAAAAAAGCCCTCCTTGTTCTCCATACATTGATTTTCATGTTAATTCTCTGCATGCTAGTTCAGCTTCCTGCTTACTCTACCAAAAGGCAATGTTGAAACATTGTGCCCTTTGAAATCAAAGGCAAAACCCTCTAACTGTAACCAGAATTTTACTCTATAAATGTGCAATGGAAAAGCAGGGGCTGCTTTTTGGGGTTTTACTAAGCAAAATAGACTCCTTTTCGTTTCAGTCCACCACATGTGTGGGGATCTTTAACTCGCAGAGGAATTTGCTTTACAGAGTTTGGGTAGATAATGTAGCACATTCTGTTCTGTTTCTGTAGTGTGGTGTATTTCATACATTTCATTTAATGAGCAACAAAAAAGATTTGCAGGTTTCTTCTCTTTGCTTCCTGGAAATTAGTTTGACAGCTGTGCATGGATGCTGACCATGGAGTAGATCCGCTGTCAGCATGTCTCCCATCTTCCCTTGTGACAGACATAAACATAGATGGCACTTGGCCGTGTATCAGTCACTCCCATTTGCTTCAATACTACCTTTGTTTTAATTATTTTGGACCCTTTTCAAATTACCATCATTTCTGCGGTGCCTTTGTGTTGGATTTTCTTCCCACTGTTGATCATAAGACAGTGTCCAGAGAGTAAGTCAGATTAACCTGTCTGTGCAGCTGTAACTTGTATAATTTTTTTCAGCAAGACTTTTTTGATTAGCTGCATCAAAGGTTTTTATCAGGTCAAGAAGCACTGTCTATGCCAGTTATTCTTTGTTCAAGGCTGTGGCAGCAGAACTAGAGCATTGTGTTTCAACAAGGCCTCTTGAGATGGATGAGCTGAGAGAAAGCTGAAAGTGAAACTAAGGAAACTAAACTCTATTTAAAAACAAAACTTGAAGTGGTGATTTTCATTTATTTGTTTATTTTTGTTTCACAGAACAGTACTATCGGCTGATCTTAAATAACCATTACATTGGGCATTACAAGCATATTCAACTGGCGGAGGAACTAAAGTTCTAGTATAAGGCAAATAAACTCACATGGATTTTTAGAACCATCTCCATAATCTTTATAAATGAAGCATTCTCCATGCTACAATTGGAATTTTCCTCTCCAAATAAAAAGCACAATATTTTATATGCCTTTGAGAGCCTTCTCTTGGCCCTTCTCTAAAGCTGAAGTTAAAGTTTCTGTACTGGTTCTTCGATAGTATTACGGATTTCACTTTGTTTCTTCTATTCCATGTTTTTCCTCCTACCTTCCATATTATTTTAAAATGCCAAATACTAAATTGTAAACTGTGAATAAGATATGTAGTTGTTTCTGATGTGTCACAAAGTAATCTCATCAGTCTTGCAGGCTAGAACAGAATAATTATGTCCATGGTTGCAGATGTGAACCTGTTCACTCCTAGAATGGACTGAGGCTCTGTCCTTGTGCTGTGCTTTGGTCTCCCATGTGATATCAAAGTGTCAGCAATCATTAGAAGAAAAACAGTATTTGCTTAAGTCAAATATGTACTTTACTTCACTGTATTTTTTTCTTCTTTAGCAAGAGGATGGTTATTTCTCCTGTTCTTTCTCATTATCTTAGCTAAACAAAATAAGCTTTATTTTTAGTGCCATTACACTGCATTTTCTCTTTGGCTTGCTAAAATAATTAGTAGCTTTAAATAAACAGTAGGTATTAGTAATGTAGTGTGCTGAGCAGTAAGGAAGGAAACTTTTTTTTTCCTACTTATACTCCTAAGGCTGTGTTTTGGGAGAAAATTATGAGGCATCTGCTATTTTTGTAAAAGCCTATAGTTAAAAGGTTTTCTAATATAAGCACTTGGATGATTCCTGTTTCGGGCCCCATGAGGGAGGACCCCACAAAAAGGGGGGCCCTGTAAATGCAGCAGAATCAAACTAAATAGCTATTTCAGAAATCTCATTTAGTGAGCCTTTTTGTAAATGCAGTTCAGCACTCTCTTTTTCTTTCTCTCTCTTGAAATAGTCATCGCTGTCTCGATTTCAAGACCAATTTGGGGAAATTACATTTTCAGTTTTACTAACAAGAAAAGATACTGTCAACTGTGTGTTTTCTTTGTAATGAGGGTATCTGTAAATCTTTCTGTGATGTTTAAAGTGATGGTAAATAAATAATGATCTCTGTGTTTTGATACATCATATCAATAGATGTAGCAGGTGTGATCCTTTTATGGCCACATGAACCTGCTATACAGTATGCAAATCAATGAAGTTGTTCTACTTATTGCCTATTTTGTTGACTTTGGTTTTGGTTTTTCTTCCTTTTTCTATGTGATTACTGAAAATGAGACTGAACATTCATTTCAAATGTTTCACCTCTAGCATATCCTGGAGCACAAACATTTCCTCTTGCAAGCTTTAATGTAATTTAATCTGTTAAGTGTAATTTTTCATCTGATCCAACTGGGAAATCTCTGGGTTTGTTGTATGTATTGAGTGTTCATTTCTCTGAAGTGCTGCTTCATGCTGTCGATTGTCACAGAAAATCAGTTGTGTGTTTTTCTTAGGCAGTAGTTCATATACTTTCATTTTTTTAAGTCTGCTGTCTGTGTCCTTTATTTCAGTTTTCCAATTCGACACCGAGTTCTACATCAGTGGACTTGCACCCCTCTGCGACCAGCTCGTTATCCTTTCATATGTAAAGGAGATCTCAGAGAAAACGGTAATCTTTTTTTATCTCAGAGTTTCTTCACCACATTAATGTGACCTGTGAGTTGGGCCTTAAACTAGCCACACAGATATGATTATCTCAGAAAAAATTTGTAGTCTGTTCACTGTGAGCAGTGCTTGAAACTTCTCTGACCTATAAAACAAGGTCAGTGGAGGTGAAGTTGAAGACTAATGTACTTAACTTCCAGAAATCATGTTTGGGTTCCCTTATTTCTTGCAGAAGGCAGAGAAGGTCTCTAGCTAGTCCTCACTTCTTTTACCTTCGTTCCCCCCCCCTTTTTCTTTCCTTTCTCTCTTTCTTCTTGCTGTTTCTGCACCAGAAGAAATGAAGAATCTTGTTCAGGAGCTTGCTGACACTGCATCTCAGAAGAAATGAGAGCAGTGAAGTTGATCAACTCGAGCAATAAGTCACTGCAGGGTGGAATGCACGAGCGTGAGCGAGTGGCATCGTTGTCTCCCTTCCCTCTGAGCTCTTTAGTTGTGTACACCCAGCTCTGTGCGTGGATAGGTGGAAATTAGAATTCATGTCAGTCTGTCTCCAACATTTATTTCATACTGCCAAATGAAAGGCGAGACGGTGCAGGAAATCCTTGAAGTTGCGGAGTGAGAACGGCAGATGCTCTTGATCATCTCTTTGATAAGTATGTCTGCGTTAGACAACCATCACCATAGTAACCTTAAGCAACTGGGCGCACAAGTTGCTAGGCAATGAAATGCTGTAGGTTCAAACAAATGCTGGAGCCTGCTGAAATCAATAGGGTTTTAGCTCCTAGCTCTGCCTCGGCATGGCAGATTATTATTTCTTTATTTATATTAAGGAGAAGAAGAATTGTCATGGCGGCGTGTCCCGAGAGAGTCGGCACAGGAGTCCTCCAGTGAGAGGGAGTCGGTGAAACAAAAGAAAGCAAACAAATGGGATAAGGAAGGGGGAGGGAAAGGTGGGTTGGAATGCTAGGGAGCAAGGAAATTGGGAAGCCGCTGTTAATGAAAAAGTAGCACAGAAAAGCAGCTAGTATAAAAGAGGTAGTGACCGATAAAGGTTAGAGTCATTTTAATTGCTTCAGGAAAGAAGGATGAAAAGGGAATCTCAGGTGATACAGTGGTAATGGAACACAGGGAAGAGTTTTTGTCATGTATTTGCTTTTAATTAGCCTTTTAAACAAACTCCAGTAGCTGGGCTTTGCCAGCTTCTCAGTTCTCTGGGTAACTGTGGAAGGAGCAGTTGTCCCTGGCACCGTGTCTGTGCCCTGTTGTGCTGGGAACTCCTTTGGCAGTGCCCTGGCTCTGTGGAGCCCAAGCTGCCTGAGCTTGCAAGCTTACAGCTTGGCTTGTCACAACACTGGTCTTCCTACACTTGATTTCACAGCTTTCAAGTGACAGCTTCCTACTTCTTACAAATTGGATCAGAATTGGTTTGAAATTTGCTTTGTTTTGTTTCATTTTGGTTTTTTTTTCATGGAACAGTTAAATTGAGGAGAGACCAAAGTGGTGCTGCTGCTGAATGGGTAGATTAGAGCTGTGTAAATCCACTTTCTGTGTGTTCTTTCCATGTGTCCTTGCTCTTTCCCTCTGTATTTTGGTATAATTCACAGTCTGAAGTAGAAAATACAGAGTTGTTTTGGACCTTGATTAAATTAAGCTTTGCAACCTGTATGATTGGCAGCTGAGTACACAGCACCAAGTACTGGATCTTCCTGAATGTTTGCAGCTGTTGAATTCCAGCCCTGTTTGCAGGTGACCACCAGCTGGCATTGCTAAGGTAAATCATGTGGGATGCAACTAAGATGTTGTGGTTTTTCTAGGAAGTGGAGTGCTGTGCAAGGCCCAGGCTGGATATTGTGCAACCCCTGCCTGAGTCCTGTGAGGAGATCTCTTCTGATGCACTAACAGTACGAGGATTTCAGGAAAATGAATGTCGAGATTATCATTTAGGTAGGTGTTCTCAAGATTGTTTTGGTTTATTTTCATACTGTGTTTTAAAAAGGCTTGATTTGAGAGGACTTAGCCTCCTTTTTCATTTTTATGTGATTTTTATGTCATCGCCTTTGAATAACTGTAACTGCTTCTGACACTGAAATGTAGAGTAGAAATCTACAAGAACTGGCCACATGAGAGAAAACAAATGTGTGTATTTGAACATCATGATTTTTAATGCCATCTATTAAGTCAGACATACTGGGGAAGGCAGAAATACATACCTCATGTAATGTCCAGTGTCATGGAAGGCAGTATCTTCGATGGAGTTTTATTCAAGGTGTGATACACCAGAGCTCTTTTTATACAAAGGGCTTCCAGAATAGTGAAATGAGTGGCACAGTGTCTAGAAAAGCTGCTTTAGAGAGAGAAATTGAATAAATGTCATTTCAGTAGTAAGATGTACCTGGATTAGCTTAAAAGGGCACACTGATGCTTAGCTTCCCAGTCTTGACAGAGCTGTCACTATGTAACAGACCCCAGAATGGGAAAAGGGAGTGAGTAGAAACTGGATTTTGGCAAGTTTCACCTAGAAGATGGGTTTAATTTTGTAACAGGTAGGGAGGTTAAGCCCTGGCACAACATGTTGTCTTTTAAAGATGGGATCGTTTTCTGATCTATGTGTTGTAACTCAGAAAAATGCATGGCAAAGCTGATGCAGAATTATTCAGTGAAGATTATATAGCCTGTGTTATGCAGAAACATTCCTTCTGGCTTTTAAAATCCATGAATCTGAATTTTCAGCATCTTCTCTGGCAGCATGCTTCAAATCATAGACTTGGCAGACCTCTTTGTGTACATCTATGCCCTTAAGCCACTAGAAATATAGTATTTCTTCTCCTGACCTCAAAAACATCTGTGCTGCTATCAATAGAATTGAGATTTCTTTATACCTGTCTCGAAGCAGAACATTGATGTCCACAGTTGTACTTCTATGCTTTATGAATATTCTAGTTCATCTGACAAGTCTGAATGTTTTGGATGGCTTTAAGACAAGCATTATTTTGTGCATTCCTGATCACTTCAGGAGCATATTTCTGTATTTGTAGAGATACAGAAGAAGGGGGGGGTGGTGGTAGTCTTTCCTGTGCCTACAAAATATTGCTGTTCCTTCAGGGATTCTGTGGAAATAATAACTGTTGAGAACAGTTATTTTCTGTGTTTGATTTTACCTTTTAGTACCTTTTCTTTGAGCTTACTCAAAAATAAAGGCTTATGGTATAGGAAAATGCATTATACATATAACCTTAACTTATAGCATTGCAAATGCATTGCTGTAATGATGTGCTGTGTCCCCAGGGGTTATGGCATCTATCATTTATGCTTTTGATGGCCTTGACCTTGATGGGAAGGATAAGTTTATTGGAGGCTGTGTAGTGTAATAGTCCTCTAAAAGTATAATAATGGGTTCTAAACCATCATAAAGTTTACACATAGTGGATGAATCAGAATTTGCAATAAGCTGTAGTGATTTTTTTTTGAAAGATATTTTGCCATTTAAACCAGTTTTAATTTATTGGAGAATACAGCTTCCAAAACAAGCATGTTCTGCAGAGGTAGCCTTGCTGTCTTCCTTGCATCTCCTCTTTTTAAATTCCCCTCAAGGGTGTACTAAAAAGCAGAGCTTTACTTAAGGAAAATGTAATAATAAAACTGTGTATGCATTTGCAGAGTATTCGGAAGGTGAATCACTTTTTTATATCATCAGCCCAAGAGATGTGGTTGTGGCTAAAGAGCGGGACCAGGATGACCACATTGACTGGCTTCTTGAAAAGAAGAAATATGAAGTAATTATAACATTGTTCTTTCCTTCCATCTTTCCTGGTCTGGAAATTGGAGTGGGGTGATGGACTTTGCATTGCATAGTTTCTGTTCCTACAGCCATTGACTAAACGCTTGTAAAGGGTGGGAGTCGATTATGCATCACTCCATCTCTGTAGAGCTACTCTTCTCCTGAAGCAACTGACCAGAATTGCAGCCAAGTGAGGTAGCTGAATTAGATGCTGTGAATACAGCTCTCATCATCAGTTATGAAATGTGTTAGCTGTCATGAAAATTATTAAAGCTGGTTTTTTGGATTTGAAGCAGCAGAACAGTTATGAGCTATGTGGATATTTTTCTAGGTCTAAAGAGGGGAAAAGAAATATTCCTGGTGGGCAAGATGAGATTTTTCCTGTTCCATACTGCTTCCGCTGTAGAAGAAAGTGGTTGTGTTAGGGTATTAGGCATTGCCCCATGTTACTTACCTAGAGTGTTCAAGCTTTTAAAATTATGGGCTCCAACTGTAGCTATTCATGCTGAAAGTAGTGTTGCTCATGAAATGGGAGAGCAAATATTAAAAGATAAGGGTATACCACTCCCTTGGCAAAAAAATGGCTCAGTATTTGGTTGCATAAGTATTGACGTGTTTAAGTGTGTATATCTAAACACCTAAACCAATAATAATAATAAATTCTTACACACCATATCAACACAGACCCAGTATTCTGAGGTGTAATGTCCTGCAAGTATTGACTTAGGACACTTGTTACAATGCATAACTTGCAAATTCTTACATATGTGTTATTTGTTGGGTGCCCATTATAAGAAAAAAAAACATGGGCAAGCCATTCAGCACATACTCCTTTTGTTAATACAGTCATGATATTGCTCATGGAGATTTGTTTAAATCCCTGTGGATGCTTTTGCATCTGAATAGCAAAGTTGTATGATGAGTGCAGTTTTGCAGTTTATGTAAATCACAGCATTTGGTCCCCAAAGACTCCAGTAATTTGGAAGTGACAGCTGTGCATGTGCCTTTATGAAGGCCATTCAAGGTAGTGGATAGTCATGTTATGATTTGTCTTAAGGGTTTCATTTCGAGTTGTCAAAGTGCCAGCTTTGTTTCTGTCCATTCCAAAGAAGTAGAAAAGTAGAAAATGACACTATTTAAGTCATAAATCATTCTGACTGGGGAAGTTTGGGCTGGGGAAGTGAAAGGCAGCCTTCCCCCACCCCTTTTCCAGCTGATTTTTTCACAGGGTCTGTTAGTGAAGGGGTCTCGTTTGAAAATGATCCAATGTGATTGCACTCTCTGTTGTGTTGTAATCTTGCAATTGGATCCTGATGCAGTAATGTGGAGTGAACCCAGATGGAAACAAAAGTAGTTTTCTCTTTGCCTGACTGCTTGTGTTTTGAGTATGAATTCAAAGCTGTTCATCCAACCATGGCATTAAAAATTCTAGTGCTTCAAACACCCTGCTCTGAAAAACAGGTGATTTATAACAGTTCCAGAACTTTCTATATGGAAAGTTTGTGTCTTTGGCTAATACCTCTGTTTACTCCCTTTTGAATATAGGAAGCTTTGATGGCAGCTGAGATCAGTCAGAAAACCATAAAAAAGCACAAGATTTTGGTAAGTCTCAAAACTGCTATTTAAGAGTATCTCTCTTTTAGGATGCTGTAAGATGCAAGAAGTTCCCTCTTCTGTATGACACCAGGCAATAACTGTTAGGCATACTCCAACTAGCATTCCATTTCCTGGTTTCAGCTGCAGAGCAGGAATGTTAGTCTTTGAAACATGGAAAAATCTGGATTTTATAAAGATGCTAATGACTTTAAAAAGAAGGGAATTCCATTTCTGATGGGGTTTTTGTTTGCATTTATGTATTAAATTACTTTGAAGTAACACACTTGAAAGTATTACACTATTAGAGATTGTGGGGGGAGTGACACATTTCTCTTTAACTTTTACCTTGTACATGTGACAGGGTTTTGTCAAGAGTTTGAGAGGTGCTATTGGAAGACCTTTGAAATACTGTTGAAATTCAGTTGCAGTTTCACATCTAGCTCTCTTATTCTGCTTTCCAGTTCTCATTATTTACCATAGTTAAGCTCCTTTTCTCATGTATCATTATTTCTCATGTTTATAGTCCCTTTTACAGAGCAACAAAGGGTATGGAAGTTTAAGACAAGAGGGGAGACAGTGTAATAGCAACAAAAACATTACTAATTTTAACTTTTGTTTGTTTGTTTTTGTTTAAATTGACCTCAGTGTGAACAAACAAATTAGTATTTCATTAATACTGCTACCGTTTTAAATTGAAGTCTGTACAAAGTGTTAGAAGATGTGTTTAGTTTTTGGCCAGATTGCTAGTATAATATGCATGCTGTACATCAGTATGTCTTAAAAAATCTCTTATTCCTGTATAGTCTAGAAGTTGAATCAAGATGTAATGGCATGTCATCACCTAATCACTTTTTGCATTTGCCACAGCTGCTCTGTGACCCTTGCAGAAGATGTAAAGAATTGTTAAAGGAGGTCCTGGCAACACAGTAGGAGGGGGGAAAAAACCAAACTAAACAAAAAAACTCCACAGATTTTCTTTTGGTTTGCAGAAATTTGCTCTGCAAAACGCAGTGAAATTCAGTGAAATACAAGCAGCTTTGAGAGCTTGGTCTCTAATACAAAAGCCAGTGGAATGCGGAGGGGATACAATGTTGACATTAAACCCTAAGTGAGGGATTAGTGCTATACTAGTTTAAAATAAGTCATGCTCTCACTGCCAAGTGCCACCACACTCAGAGCACCTGAACCACCTGACAAAGTCTGGTAGCCTTGGGGATTTTTTAGATTGCAGTAACTGTCACTGCTCCTCTTGAGCAGAATGCAAAGGTCCTGAAGAACCAGATCTACAGCTCCTTTACTTAAAAGTCTTCTCTGCTCACGGGGGAGCTGGTCCGTAGGAGAAAGAGGCTGGCAGAAATCTTCATTCTTGAGAATTGTAAAGTTGAAATACAAATGTGCTTCCTATAATGGAATGAAATCCTAAAATCTTGTGTATATGCATTTTTATTTTTGGACTTTTTAGTAGATTGGCCAGTTGAAGTTGTTGCATCCCTCTGTTCATATTCTGCTCTGATCAGTACTGTCCTTGATATTGATCAAAAAAAGGATTGTGCCTTAGAAGACTCAAATGTTTATTTTTGTAAGAAACAAGGAGTTCTTTTTCATTGGTCAGCTTTGTGAGTTTTTTCTCTTTTTTTCTTTTTTTTCTAAAACCAATGTGCTTTTACTGATATGATTCTTAAGTCATGCAGTGAGTATACTGGGTTGTGTCATCATGAACACAAGTGTTGAGAATACAGCAGAAGACCCATGCCAAAATTTTAATATACATTAGATGCCTACCAGAAAAATTTTACAACTGACCTGTATGATGAACTCTTGAGAAGAGAAATTTAGTATGTAATAATACCTAATAGTCATGCTAAGTTCTCAGTAGCTGCTGCACTTTATTGAGCAACACTAGAATTTATATTCTCAATCAGCTTTTTGCTCCTCTCTGCCAACTTTGTGTTGACAAAGAGCATGCCTTATACAATGGCTGGTGGTTTTCTTTTTGAACTAACTAATGCAAGCACTGAAGCTACGTGTTTTGAACAGTCCTTAATAAGGAGAGGTGGCACAGTCTTCTCAGCATGAATAAGGTTATGAGAATTGTTTGAAAGAGCCTCTTAGTTTGACACTCTGAGTGGTCTGCACAAGTATTTTATGTTGAGTGTTCTGGGGGCCCTACTTATAAAGGAGAATCAGGGGATCCATTTAGAGCCTGGTGTTTGACTTCCCAGCTTTATGCACTGCTGTTGTGGTAGTTATTGTGGTAGTCGAGTAGTTCACTTCCAAGCCTTTAGAACTAATTCTTCATTTTTATTGCCTTTAGGACATTGGCTTAGCCTATGTAAATCACCTGGTGGAGAAAGGAGAGTACGACCTGGCTGCTCGGTAACTTAGTAGTAAAGATCTTTGCTGGCTGAAGTGTGTCTGTGTATGGGGAAAAAACAGAAACAAACTATTGATCCTGAAGTATTTGGGGATGTTAATTTTCTGTGTGTTCTGGAGTTTCTGAAGTTTCAAAGCATGGAGATATATTTCTTGGGCCCTGTATTTCCTTGCCTGTAGTGACCTAAAGGTTATTGTAAACTTTAACTGGAATTGAGACATACGTATTTTTGAAAGTCAGCCTTGATTTTTCAGTCACACTAAATTTTCAAAGCTGAGGGTTTTCTTTGATTTTGATAAACTAAGTTTATTAGTGTGTCATTACATGTAAGACCATCAGAAAGTAATTTGGTGTAATGGGTATAAAGAAGAACATCAAGTATGGGTATCTAAAGTAAGAATGAGAAATTGCCCAAGATTTGTATTTTCATGTATGTGTAAGCATAAGCATATCTTGTTAAGTGCTCAGGTTTTATCAGCTGAGATTTGAAAAATACACCCATAAAGCTGATTGAGAGGGTGGCATCCCTGCCGTGGCATGGGAGTTGGCACTAGGAGATGTTTGAGCTCCCTTCCCACCCAAACTATTCTATGATGCCATGAAAGCTATTATGGCCCTAATCACTGTGGGTGAATACATAATAAGCAGTTGTCCTGGATGCAACAAAATTTTAGAATCTGGAAGGAGGAGAATACTTTGCTGAAAGCAATGGTTGCCAAAATAAGTCACTCATGTAATTGTCATGATAGGGAGAAGGAGAAAGGAATCCTTGCAGTAATGCTGTCACATTTGTGTTATTCTCTCTACCTATTTTTGTTCTCTCTCTTTTTGTCTTCCTTCTAGAAAGTGCCAGAAAATTCTTGGCAAAAACACAGAACTCTGGGAATTTGAAGTTTACAAGTTTAAAGAAATAGGTCAGCTTAAGGTAAGTTAATTTCTGTGCCTGCACTCCAGTAATTTGCATGCTGTACTTACTGCATGTTTTGACTGAGTACCTCAAGCATCACATTTAATGCCCTAATTGTGGTATTCCCCAGATCTCTCATTGTTTCTAGACAGTTGTCTTTCAGATAGCTGTGTATGTGTTAACATGCCTTAAAACAGGCATAGCATATCCAGGTACTCAGCTATGTATTATTACTTGTTGTTACAGTCTCCAATTAAAAGACCCACCCCCAAGGCCTTTACTTACAATGATGCTCACAATTAAAAAAAATTGTCATTTACTTTTCTTTCATTTCCAGTATGTCCTGAAAATCCTCCCCCAATCATAAGGAAAATAGTCTCTGTGGATGCTAGTCATTTGAGAAAATCCAGAAACAGATGCATAACTTTGAGTGTCAAAGAACTTCAAGGCAACAGCAAAGACCTATGCTGTGTGCTAGAAATGGTGGCAAGAAAGAGGAGCGCTCTGCCCTGAGTTGTGTCTTCCCTCATCACAAGCCAGCTACTGTAGCAGTGCACATTTAATGTGAGATTCTCAGTTAATAAATTGCCCAGGACATAAGGCTGTAGTACTGTCACTGTTAAACCAGTAGAAAACATTATGCACACTCCCTTTGGTAACGTGTACATTTACTTCTGAGTTTTATGTCTTCCTATTCAAACTCAATGAGCCAAAAAGGACATATTATTAAGATCTCACAGCAAGCAGTCCCTTGCTGGCTTTGAGCTATTTAATTCTGTTCAAAGACCAAAAGTGTTTCAGCAGTATGAATTTCAGAAATGTCTGACTTCTCTTTTAGAGCCACTCCAGTGCAAGAACAGCCTTGCCTTTTGTGTGGCTTCTTAGTGGTTTGGTGCATTCTTTGCCACCTTGAAAGATGAAACCCCTGTTTGTGTTTTTTTATTTCAGTCCTATAAAGGCCCTGAGTTCAGGTACAGGTGAAATTTTGATACATTGCTTCTTAGTCCTTTCAGGGTTTTTTTTCGACATAAGTGTCTGCAAGGGATGTTTGTCTTGTCTCCTCTTATGTCACCCAGCAGACTGTAAAATATAAAAATATTTGCAGGTTTGCTGCAAAACATCTCTGCTCAATTACTGCCTTTCTAGTTGGTTGTTTTCATCCTTTAGAATTTCTTTTTTTTCTTCTTAGGGCTTAGGCCCAAGAGTTCTTAGAAAAACAAAAGATGGAGCCCATTACATTATTCAGCTTCAAGTAGCAGTTTTAGAAAATGCCTGCCTTATTTTACTATTTCAGTCCCTATAACTTTTCCCAAATATCTGAGTATCATAAAGGATGAACTAAGTTAAGCCAGATCTAAATGAAGGAGTTCTTGTAATGCTTGGGATCACTTGTGTGTTATTTGGAATTTTTACCTCTTTACCTAACCAGCACATATTACATACCATACTGTAACTGGGCTATAATGACTTTAAGCTCTCACTACTTGAGATTTGGAGAGAGAGTTTATTTCCAAACAGAATTTTCTTAAAAGAATTTGCACTGCATGTAAGTGGTTGCCTGACATACGACATTTCCAATCTAGGCTGATTTGCCAATAACTAAGGTGGCAGTAAAACTAAAGCTTTAAACATTCCTTCCTGCAGAGACATTAGTGGTACCCCAATGTCAGCCTGTGGAGTAAGGATCTTGCTTGTTTGCATGTGGCTTAAGAGTGTTTATGAGTGTCCTGTTTGGCTACTAAAGGTTACATTTTGATATCCTGACATCTCATGTCTTCAGTGAATAACCTCTAGCAAACCTTCTTGTGGCAGTTTCAAGATTTTAGAGCCTTGCAATGATCTGTTCCTCTCCTCCTCCAGCAGTGGTGGCTTGAGGGAGTTACATATTTGTGCCCAAGTCACTTCAGTATAAAATAAGATGTCTGGGCTCAAAGAGCTGAGGAGGGTGGATGGATTCAGAGGAAGGTGCCAAACTCTGGGAGTGCTGGCTGCTGTGGCATGAGGGATATGCTTCATTCTGTTGGCTCTGCTGTGACAGCAGTGACTTTCAGCAGGGGTGCAGGATGATCAGCTAGCAGCAGCAGTCCTTTAATAACCAAAACATTGGCTAGAGGACACTTGAAAGACTTCACCTGACTCTAGTGGGCATAGCAGAGAGCAGCACTATCCAGACAACCTTTTTCATCTCACAGATACCCTTTGAGGCATCAATATTTGTGGTTTGGGCTTATTGGTGAGCTGGTTTAGGCTATCTCATGTCAACTTTTACATGGCCTTTCTTGTGTATACCTGTTGATAAAAAGTCTGTAAGCAGCTCATAAGAAGAAACAAAGGAAGAAAATATTTCTGTGTCTATTATCCTTTTGTTATATAAAGTGACTTTCACCATGTGGTTCAAGAATTGATACAAAGGCATTCTGATTCCACAGCTTTTTTGTCTGACCTCGCTCCTTAACTGCAGTTTCAAAATAAAATAGGAAGAGTGTGTAACCTCCAGCATGGGTCTTAGTTCACATTTGTGCCAAGGCCTAGAAACACCTTGTCTACTTCTTAGTCTCCTTGCTGAGCCTGTGGTAGCCAGACTGCACGAGGTGGCTGTGCTTTTCCTTGGAGCCAATGGGACGTGGGGCAGGAGAGATTTCCTTCCTGGCACAGCCTGGGCCCCCACACCACGAGGCAGCTGTACCTCTCCACAGCTCCCTGAGTGCCCCAAGCATGGCGACAGCCTCTTGGGCTTGTTGGTTGGTGGGTGTTCTTTTAGGAGGTGACAGGAATGTGGAAAGCGGGAATGAAAACAGCTGTTGGAGATTGTCCCCTGCCTTTGAGTCTCCAGCTGCTGTCCTGGTTGCTTTATGGTCAGAAGAGACTTTTTCTGAGGTGGTCAGGATATGATTCCCCAGGGCAGCTGGCAAGGCTGTGCCCTGGCAAACTCTGTGACAGATGGTAGGAGCTGGTGTTGGCAGCACTACGTTTCAAAGGCTGGCCAACCTCAAGCAGCACAGGGAGAGAAGAGATCTCCTGTGAGCAATGAACTGTTAATTTCTGCAGAGTCATTACCAATGCCTTTTTTATTGATCTTGTATTTGTACTTCCTCTCTCACCTACAGATGCTTTAGTGCAATATGTGACTTAGGCAATTGGTTTGATTTAAAAACCAGGAGAATTTGTTGTGAATAGCCACTGCTGTCTGTAAAACTGAAAAAAAGATGTAGTGAGGTGCTATTTCTCCTACTTTGTTCAAGCAACTTCATTAACAAACTGTTACTGTACCATGTGCCAAGAGTGGGCAACAGGCAACATCTCTGAGTGTCTGGAGGAATTTCGTCAGTGTTGATCCCTCACCTAGAAACCCCAAAGTCCCCACACAGCTGTTAGCAGTAGGATTTATTTTGGCATGTGGTAATAATCTTGGCCTCTGGTTGCATGGAATAATAGTGCTAATAAGATGATGTGCTGAAATTCCAGGGTATGAGCTGATTTATTCTGGCAGGCTCTCGTCTCCTGCCTGCTGGGATGCAATTCCTTATCACTTCCTTTATAGCAACTGATCACATGCCTTCACCCTTTCCATGAAGGGATATAGTCTCAAATTAATTTTCATTTGGATATGTAAAAGTAGCTGACTAGACATAACTCTTCAGAAAGTCTAGGGACCCCACAGTAGGTCATAAATCAGAAGTACACATTTTTCAGCCAGTGAATCCTTATACCTTTTACAAGGCCAAAACTTGCCAAAATGGATTTTGAAAACATTCTTCTTCTGAGGGGTCTCTTATGGGTTTTACTTTCTAACTGACTAGTGGTAAATATTCAGACTTCTCTAAGGGCAGTGGCTGATCCTCCCATTGTAACTAATACCTTGCCACCTGTCTTTCAAATGAAAATTCTGTCAAATAAGTAAGACAATTCCAGTGTGTGTCATGCCAAAGTAAATTACTTCAGGGCACTGCTTACAAATATGAGTGATTATCAAGGGTCACATTCTGTGCATAGTTTTGTTTGTTTCACAGCAATCCTTTCTTTCTCTCATCAGTGTACCAGGATGTTCCATGTCACTCCTCTTCTGGCACTTTCTTCTCTTTGTTCCTATAGGCAATCAGTCCTTACTTGCCAAGACGGGATCCAGTTTTGAAACCTCTGATCTATGAAATGGTCCTGCATGAGTTTTTGGAGAGCGACTACGAGGTACTACTGATGTGTCTACATGGAATAGTTACTGCCAGCCAAACACCCTCAGCAAATTCTGACAGCAAATTCTCTGTTGTATTCAAACAGGTTATCAGTGGACATTTCCACAATAATGAAAATATTTAAAAGTTGGATTTAGATTTTGTTTTTAAGAGAATAAATAGAATGTTCTTCAGAGCATGCAGATACTGTGAGATTAATTATTTATTAGAGATAGTGTTATTTTTAGTTTGTTGAATGTAACATAAATGGCTGAGGTGATGCACAAAATCTACAGCACCTGAAAGAGACTCAGCTTCATGAATCTTAATAACATTCCTCTAAGAAGGAAAAATCTGTGTTCTGCACTGTGCACCGCTGTGGACACGTAAAAGTTGCTTAAAGGTGAAGCACAGCAGGTCTCGTCTCAGGGGCTTAGCTGAAGCTTTGATGTTTCCAAATGTTCTGTAGGCCATTCTTTCTATTTCTGTTACAATCTCTTACACTTTTAGGGGTTTGCAACCCTCATAAAAGAGTGGCCTGGAGATCTGTACAACAACACAATCATAGTTCAAGCTGTGGTGGATCACCTGAAGAAAGATCCACAGAACAGGACTTTGCTACGAACACTTGCAGAATTGTGAGTACAGTTTGAAATTCCTGTTACCAAAAGTACACTTGAAAGGGTTTACTGTAGTTTATCAATATTTGCTTAACTCTCTTAACCGAAATATTCTTTGCTTCAGTCTACAGAGTATTGGTTTTCTCTCCTCTCCACTCTGCTGACTGAACAGCTTAGCAATTCTTTACCCTTCCTTATAAAGCTCACATTGTATATGAAAGCAAATTGTTAAGCATGAGATTGGATTTCCTACTCCTCTTTCCAAAGTAAATAGCTAGCATTCCTCTTTATGCTGTCAGAGGAAACCTCTTTTGTGAAGTGTGTATTTCAGAATTACCTATGGGAAAATAAAATGTGGGGGTTATTGCCCACTATTTAAGGAGAAGTTACTGCGTGGCTGGAAATATGTGACTGGAAAATGTGCCAAAACCAATCTGGTTCCAGGCCACTTTGTACAGGGTGAAGCTCTTTGATTTTCTCAGCCTGATCACCCTGTTAAGTTCTTTTCATACTACTTCTTTTCAACTACTCTCTGTTGCTATGTGACTGAAGTTTTTAGAGAACAATGTTTTCAGCTCTGAAGAGAGTTCCAGTTGGTTCCCAAAAATTAAAAAGCTAGCATTTTGTGTGGCTTCCCCTGCAATTTAAAAACAGAAAATGAAAATGCAGAAAACCACAGGTCAGAGCACAAATGCAGTGGCCAATGTAAACAGAGGTGAAATTAATGTTGCCTGGTGTTTATTTCCCTCTAACAGAAATGAATCACAGGGAGTGTATCCTAACAAGCTCTACATACTAGAGTATATTTTCCCTCATAGGTGGTTTCCCTACACCTAGATATGTGAGATCCTGTGTATTCTAACCCTGTTTTTATCAGGTATACTTATGACCAGCGCTATGGCAGAGCCCTAGAAATCTACCTGACTCTGAGGCACAAGGATGTCTTCCAGTTGATCCACAAGCACAATCTCTTCAGTTCTATCCGAGACAAAATTGTTCTGCTCATGGATTTTGATTCAGAGGTATGGTGATCTTAATGATGTTATATTCACTTTCCACTGGAGATACTTTAATAGATTAAAAATAAATGAGCTGAAGGTAGTGTTGAGGCAGAGAGTGTGTTTGCTGTGTCTGGATACATTCTGAGGTAAGGAAGATTATGTTTGCCTAGACTGCAGAATAATTGACCCAAGGATTATTTTTTTCCTTTGTATTTCCATTTGTATTTCCTTTCCATTTCCATTTGTCCCTCACAGTAAGAAGAGTGCCAGATCCAAGGTCATTGTTGTGATTCTCAAGTCACAACAGTGAATATCTTTTCACACAGAGTATCATTTCACCATGATACTCCTTCTGTATTTCTAATCAAATAATACTATTAATAAGCCAAAGAAAGGAGACAACAAATTTATTTGGGCATATATTAAATGTACTTCCCACTTGTCTTTCACTACACTCAATCTGCTTTTGGAAGTTTGCAAGGTTATTAACCTAAATTCCAAAAATCAGGAAGTGTTTATTTTGTGCTGAATTCTGTCTTCTTTCTTTTCAGCTGGCTATAAAACCTGAGCAAATGAGTTTTGGTATGATCCTTGGGGAAGATCACCAAGTAGATCTGTTCTTAATTTTAAGTGCAGTAGTTATTTAAGTGCTGTACTTAAAATACAGAGCCATCTGCACCACAGGTCATCATATTTAATATGCCCATTCTAAACTACATGGGGGGGAAAAAAAACTATAACTCTTTTCAATGAAATGGAATAAATCATGTCAGGAATCTGTGATTTTGTATTTTTTTAATGTGAAGCAAAAATTTTCTCTTGCAAGAGGAAGCAGAACCAGAATCCTGGTGGCCACTTGGCTTGCATGGACTTGTTTGCTTGTGATACAGTATTGGTGTGCAGGTAGTTTGGAGGAATCCAGTTACAGGGCAGCTTGAGCTGTGTGTTTCTTCTGTAGCCATCACCCTGCATTGTCCTTTTGCAATGGCACAATCAGTTGGCAGTGGTTTTCTGTGACCAGTGATTGGTCAATGGGTGTACCTCACCTGCTGTGTAAGTGCACATCATTGATTGCTGTTAGTGAGGAAACTTAGGAGAAGTATTATTGGGGAGTACATGAGGAGTTCTCCTGGAATGCTGTGCTGTGAGGGAGTGCTGATATTATGCAAACTGCTCTCTGAATTACTGTTGCTTGAAAAGAGTCTACAATATCCATCTGACACTTGTGGATTTTGATTCAGAGGTATGGTGATCTTAATGATTTTATATTTGCTTGCTACTGGAGATATCTTAACATAAATGAGTTAAGAGGAATCAGAAACCCCCAGCAGCCAACTTGGTGAGCAGGGAGCAGTGCCAAGAGAGGCAGAAAACAGATTCAGTGGCTGGTAAGGAAGAACGAAGAGATCCATCCAGCCCCAGGTTTAGTGGCATATTAGCTTAAGCTTCCTCAGTGTGTTCATGGGCCCTAAGGCTGGTGGAGTCGCTGTACCAGCCCTGTCAGAGGCCTCAAGACAGACAGACCTGCTCATGGCAGATGCAGCTCTCCAGCTGGGGCTCCTGGTCAGTGGCCAGTTGGCCACGAGTCAGCAGTGCCTGGAGCCAGGAGGGCCATCCCTGTCCTGGGGGGCATCAGGCCCAGCATGGCCAGTTGGGTGAGGGAGGGGATTGTCCCACTCTGCTCTGCACTGGGGCGGCCTCAGCTGCAATAGTGGGGCAGGTTGGGGGGACACAGTGGAAGGGAGAGATTGAAACCATTAGAGAATGTTCAAAGGAGGGTGACAAAGACGGGGAAGGGCCTGGAGGGGAAGGTGTGAGGGCACTGAGGGCATTTGATGTGTTCAGCTTGAGAGGAGGAGACTGAGGGGAGACATCACTGCAGTTCCAACTTCCTTGGGAGAGGCAGAGGAGGGGCAGGCACTGATCTCTGCTCTGAGGGGACCAGGGACAGACCCAGGGAATGGCCTGGAGTTGTGCCAGGGGAGGTTTCGGTTGGAGATTAGAAAAAGGTTCTTCCCCCAGAGGGTGATGTTGGGCACTGACCAGGCTCCCCAGGGCAGTGGGCACAGCACCAAGGCTGACGGAGCTCCAAGAGTGTTTGGACAATGTTCTCAGGCACAGGGTGTGACTCTTGGGGATGGGCCTGTGCAGGACCAGGAGCTGGACTCTGATCCTTGTGGGTCCCTTCTGGCATTTTCTGTGATTCTGTGATCAGTGAATAAGCATAATACTGTATAGAATGTGAGAAAATGTGTGTATCTGTTTCTTACCTGAGTTCTCTTTCTTTATTGTAGAAAGCAGTAGACATGCTTTTGGATAACGAAGATAAAATTTCTGTGAGTATAACAAGTTCATGGCATGGCAGTCCAATGCTACCTTGTATTGCCCATCCTTCTTTCAGTCCTGCAAATGTGCTGTTTATCACAGGTTTGCTTTCTTTCAGATTGACAGAGTCGTGGAAGAATTAGAAAACAGGCCTGAGTTACAGCACGTGGTGAGTATTTCTATATTCTGTTGATTTCAAGTTGAGCTGAATAAACTCTTTGCTGGACATATCTTTTAGAAGTGTGTTTGTCTTGTCAGAGTGCACCTGACACTGAAATGTCATAAATCATCAGAGCCCAAGTGGCTACTTCTGCAAATTGACTCTGTAACGTGCCCATAGCATCTTTAAAATGGTAAAATTATTTTAAAATGTGTACCTGTAACAATTTCATAACATACTGCTTCCTTATTAATATACCATGAAGTCCTTCTTTATAGCATTGCAGGTACTTGTGTTCTATGGTCAGTTACTTCTTGCTTGTATTCCTCCTTTTTCCCTACACAAAAATGAGGTTGGTTGGTGGGTGCAGCTCTGAAGTATGTTCTGCTGATCTACAGAGACAGTGAACTGCTTGTCTTTTTAGAATGTAACTTCCATACACTGCAGGATTGTTCTTGTTTGCACAGAATTAGTGGCACTGTAAGGCTGTGGCTTCACACTGCTATTCCAAAAGCACCTCCTTGGTTTGAACATGCTGTCAGTGGAATACATAACGTGTGACCAATGGCTTGGGCTGTGTTAGGGAGGGAAGTTTAACTTGCTGCTGTGTACAGATAGGCTGCAGGGTATTGATCTGGTGGAGAGCAGATTGCTGTGGCAGAGCTCTGATTGTGGGAGCAGATCTATGAAGTGTGGAGTCACCCCCCCAGGAGCTTTGCAAAGGCAACTCACTGACTGTCACTGTAGGGAAAGGTTGCATCGGTTTCAAAGTGTGAAGTCCTACTTCCACTGGAATAAAAGTGGCCCTCATAATTGTTTCTGTGCTCATATAGGGAGGAAGGAGCTTTGCCACAGAGCCCAGACTTCAAGATCCAAGTGGTTGGGCACTGAACAGGCTGCCCAGGGTTGTGATCACAGCACCAAGGCTGACAGAGTCCAGGGAGCATTAGAACATTGCTCTCAGGCACATGGTGTGACTCCTTGGGCTGCCTGTGCAGGGCCAGGAGGGGGACTTTGATGACCTCCTTTGAACTCAGGAAATTCTGTGATTCTATTAGTAATATTGCATAAGTGCATTTGAGTTCTGATTCTTTTTTGATTCCTAGTATTTGCACAAGCTTTTCAAAAGAGACCACCATAAAGGCCAACGATATCATGAGAAACAGATCAGTCTTTATGCTGAATACGATCGCCCAAACTTACTGCCATTTCTCAGAGACAGCACACACTGTCCACTGGAGAAGGTAAGCCCCCAAAATGAAACACAGATTTTTGTCTGGTCTGTAGCTTGCAGTGCTGTGAATTTCTACCTGTGTCTGGTACTGCCCTCTACTGCCAAAATGAGGGATCCTTTGAGTTTGTGGCAATCCCCTGCAGCAGTTTGATTTGCATAGCTGCTGACAGCTGAGACTTTCATCTCTCAGCTCTCAGGGCAGGAATTAGTGGTTATTTTTATTGCACAAATTCTGAATTCACACTTGATGCACACCTACAACATATCTATTCATCAGTGCCTGGCCTGACTGAACAGCAGGTTGTGGTTGCAGGAAATGGACAATTATTTTGCCAAATCTTGGAGCTGTCAGATCTTGAGAGATCAGTAGCTGTAACTGGAGTTTTTCTGCCTTTATATTCTAAGGTCATAAGTTTCCTTGAATAATATACACAGTATAACAGTCACTGAACTAGCAGAGCTAGAAGTATTTTGTACTTCAGCCAATAGACTTCAGGTTTTACAGAGTGCCAGGTTTCCACTTTCTTATTTATTTTTTTTTAATATTTTTCTACCTTCCTCTTTCTTGACAAATTAAAAAATACATAGAGGTAAGGCCAGTCTCGAGGATTTTTACCCTGCTTGAATTAAAGTGAAATTAATGGAAATTCTAGTTTTCCTCCTGGGTCAGTATTTTATTATTTGTGTTTGTTGCAGTTAATGGCTGTGCAGACCTGCCCTGGTGAAAGGATGCCTATCGTTAGGCGACTGTAATGATGACCCCAGGGGGGTAGTTTTTAAGTGTAATATTGAATATTGCATTTTACATGGTTAACATGCCAAAGAGAACTCTGGCACCTCTCTTGTTTTGAATGCTTTTGCCAACTTCACTGTGCAACAGCAGGAGACAATGGAAAATGCTTTGCTTGGGATTGTAGACTTGGTCCTTGTTGAAACCATTACCTGAAACTAGAATGGCTCAGTGGTCTTTCTTTAGGCAGTGAGCCTGCAAGGTTTCCAGCCAAAGACTTCTGTCTACAATATTGACTTACTTCCTTTTAACTTTTTGATTCTCTTAGTTTTTGCCTCACGTATTATTTGTGTGATCATGGTTTGATATATAAAACCTTACCTGCGGTTTTTTTTCCTTTTGATGCAAAGTAGTTTCAGTTCTTGCAGGTTCAGCCTCATATCTTCAGTGATGGATGGTGCAGAAAAGTGCTGTGTGAAAGATGCAACCTCATTGCTGGCACTGCTTTGCTGAGCAGGCATAGGTCAGAGACCCCTGAACTTCTGGAAGGTGTGGTGCAATAATCACCAAAGTGAGAGAAAAGGATGTTAGAAAACAAGTGTCATTCTAACCTCAATATGTTTCAGTAAGAACCTAAGGAAGAGAAAAAAAGATACCAACGCTACATAAAGCTTAGTTGAATTTACTGTCGGTACTAATTCTGTAATTATGCTTCTTGCCACACATCATATAGTAACACTTTTTTGCCACATACAAATCTTTCTTCTAAGGGAATAAAAACAGGACTAAGAATTTCCTGGTTCCCAATATTTTCAGTTCCTGTTAAGCAGGTTCCAGTGCAAATGTATAAATTGCAAAAAAGTGATTTCTATTTGAAAAAAGTCACTATTATTATTGCTCTAATGAAAATGTAAACCCAGCAGGAAGAAGTAATTCTTGTTCTTTAGAAGTAAGCCACTTTTATTCAAGTGCAGTTTAGCAAATGCTTTATAAAATGCACTAAAAGGGAAGTAGGAATGTTCCCTGTTTTCCTCCAGAGGGAGCATGACAGTCAGGAAATGTGCAACATCTAGAACTGCTGAATACTTGGTGCTTTGTAGTTTTAACTTCTAAGTGGAGAGGGAAAAAAAGCTGTCAGCTGTGCATATAACTTAGTATTATACATACCTTCATTCACCTGAAGTATCTGGTTGGTAGTTCACTTACACCTACTCCAAAATTCATTGCCCAAATCTCTAAACTTCATAGAATTAATATGAAATAATGAGAATGGAAGGAAAAGTTAATTCCTACCTACATCTTTAGTTGTAGCTATATTTTGTGCAGTTACACTTTTGATCTCCAAGTGTGAAAGTCTTTATTGGTAAACAGTTGTCTTTACAGGAATGCTGTGAATCTTGAGTTTGCTTTCTGCTTCCAATTTGGAAGCAGACTTGGCATCATTAATGGCATATCAGCCCTGCACATTTTCTGTTACTAAAAACTTATTGGTAGTTAGTTTGCTAGTTCTGATAATTGTGCTGGTTTTTACCTGTCCTGTCCCCAGATTTATTCAGTCTCAGAGAATTTTTAAAAGTGTCATGAAGTGTCTCTTCTGAATTAATGCGTGACAGTGCTTATTAAGGGTGCTGTGTTTCTGTCAAAATGAGTAATGTGACTTGGGGGAAAAATATCTTTAAGCCTCTTGCAGCATTTGAGACCAATAAAATTTCATGTTACATGGTTTCTGTGTTCTCTTCCCTCCTCTCTTCCCTTAAATTCAAGGCTCTTGAGATCTGCCAACAAAGGAACTTTGTAGAAGAGACAGTCTATCTTCTGAGTAAGTAGTGCTCAGTGTGATAAATTGCAACACACTTTTATTTTATGTATGGTCTAATATTTTTTAACATGCTCTGCCAGAGGCAAAGTTGGTGTGCCATCAGTACATCCAAATAACATTATTTAGAAAACAAAACAAAGCACTGGATGATTAATACGATGTCTTAACTCCATATGTTGTGTTACTGTCTTTCTGACTTGGTGTTTTTCTGAGGTTTTGGAAGTGTTTGGGAGGCTGTGGGAAACAGGTTGGGAGGGGAGGTATTTTTGATACAATCTCCAAGAGAAGAATAATACTGTCAGTTTTGAAGAGAGGGAAGAAATAAAACAAGATTTTATTCTGAATAAATCCTGGAAGCTTAGTATTGTCATTTGCTGAGATGGAAGATATTCTTATGTTGCCATCTAACTGCTCCAGCTGGCCAACAATTCTACCTCTGAATGAGAGGCACTGTAAGACCAAGATTTTTATGTATCTTTATGTATTAGTCATTAACAGAATAGAAACCAATTTTTTAAACAATCTCTGGTGTAGTAAGAATGTTCTGTGGACCATTTGGGAGAAGAGTAGGATTTAGTAATGAATTTATTTAAAGAACAGTTCATCATTTCCACTCCTTCTTTACATTTCCTCTTGCTTTTCATGGCTGTAAGCTGTGCTATACTTACTGCAAGTTAAGAGTGCCCATGTGGTTTCTTAAAAGGGCCCATAGCTCTGTATCACAGTTTACATGCACACACATACACACACTGCCCCTCATGTTAGATATTGCTGCAGTTCAGAACCCCTAATATGACCCAACACATCCTTGAGAAAGCCTCCAGGGCCCAGATCAGCAGCAAAGTGCTCCAAGCACTTCTTCACATTATACTGGTTACTCTGGGATTTACATTCCTGCATCTGATTAGGTTAGAGTTGGTCACAGTTGAATTAGCTTGAGTCAACTTCACACTTATAAAATTCATAATTGAAAGAGCTTCTTGAAGCATATAATCTCTTGTGTTTCCTGGTAGGCAGGATGGGTAATAGCCGCAGTGCCTTGAAGATGATAATGGAAGAATTGCAAGACGTAGATAAAGCCATTGAATTTGCCAAGGAACAAGACGACGGAGAACTTTGGGAAGACCTCATTTTATATTCCATTGACAAACCACGTAAGTGGCGTGTCTTCTGAGAAGCCTTGCATGTGTATTGTTTTGTGGAATTCTATTGCAATTAAAGGACTGAATTATTCATGTGTATGTTAGAGAAGGTGTTTATGTATGACCACGGAGGCGTTCTGGTTTGGGAAGCACAACACAGCTGTCTGCTGTGCATAAAAACTTGCAATAAGGCTGTGCTTCAGGATGAGTGCTTGGAGGTTCAGCTTTTGACTAAGCTCTACATAGTTGTGTCCTTGATGACAGTCAGGGGGAGAGTAGTGCCTGTAACTGAGCAGAACGAGACTTTCTTTTTAGACAGCCTGAAAACACAGTCTGCAGGCTTGATGAGAATGTTGTGTTTATTGCAACTGCTTCCCTTTCAAATTCTGAAAATTAAGAACCTACACCTTTCTACCTCTCAGTAAAATAACTAATTTATTCTTTTTCTGTGTTACAAGGGTAAGATTTGTAATAATGAGTGCATTTTGCCTTTCATCCATTACATGAATAACTACTCCAAGTTAAAAGTTTAGGTGGAATCAAAACATAAGCAACATCAGTGTTGCTCAGGAGGCAGATGCAGAGAAGTTCAAAAGACTAGGAAAATAAATTTTTTAACTCTCTGCCCCGTTAGTTTTTACAACCTCTTCTGGGGCTCTAAATCAAGACTTTAAAGTCTCTCTTGGGTTCTCTTTTCTGGGGGATGGAAAGTCTTGTAGAGTTAGTGTCAGAATATGTAGCTTTTCATCCCTTGACTGCTGTTTCTGACAGGAAGAAGTGACCAGAATCTGTTACTCCTTTAGAAGAATGGCATTCTCAAATTACCTATATTTAAATGCTTATATGCAGAGCAACTCCAGCAATATTCCACGGTTTGGGAGGTTGAAGAAAAACCACAGCCTTGAGGCTCATCCTTCCAGTGTTTTGTTTAGCCAGATGCTCTTCAAAAAGCAAAAGATTTCTATTGTGTCACTCTCACCAATGTTTGGAAACATGTTGAAATTAGGTTAGGTACTTGAAAATTTGTTTTTAAACCCTGAAACTGGGAGTGGAATAGGCACATAATGTGGATAATTTTTTCACTCTGTTTGCTCGAGTGCCCTTGTTACTGAATAAAAATACTTGTGGGTTTGTGCTAAGACTCAGTTACCTCTTTGCTGAATACACTGGAAGTTCTGTGAATTGCCATTCCTTATCTTCCTCTCTTCCCCAAAGGCTTGGATTCCAGTAAGTAAAGCTGCAAGAAATGCAGCAAGGCTGTGAAACAGCCTTGGTGTTATTGCTTAGTAGAGAACTGTCATGGGATCAGCCAAAGCCTGCAGCTTGTCACCAAACCATCCTTTAATCAGGTATTTTGCTGGATTGGCTTTCTTAATTTCTCTGCCTCTTGGTTTTCACAGCTTTCATTACTGGTTTGTTGAACAATATTGGAACCCATGTTGATCCTATTCTTTTGATCCACCGCATTAAGGAAGGCATGGAGATTCCTAATTTGAGAGACTCACTAGTGAAAATTCTTCAGGACTACAACTTGCAGGTAAATGTTTTATTCTTCATGTGATACTCATTTTCAGAGAGAAAGCAAAACCTCTTTGTCAGTGAACAGCACGAGAACTTGCTCTCATGATTTCTTCAGTCATCTCTCATGAACACTGTGGGTTGGCACAAAACTATGACAGAAATAGGAGAAATTTGTCAAGATCTCTTGATGACTTAGAGCTCTTCTAAATGCCTCTCATGCTGCCATAAGTCTGGTAAGTAGAACTGGCAGCATCTTGGGTGATTCAGACTATTTTACCCTGCCCAACTGTCCAGTACTGGAAGGTCTCATGACAAGTACTTTTCACTCTGTTTCACGTAGGAGGAGGCAGAATGCAAGGTGCCCTCTGTGAAGCATTCACCAGGTATTAGAGCTTGTATGTGTTAAGTGTCATACCAACTGAAGGAAGATGAACTTTTAAAATCAACTTCATATCTCTTGTGCAGAATGTGTTGATGTCTATGCATTTTAAAAAAGGACTGCTGATTGGGTTATGGAGTTCTTATCCCAGTGTATGTGCAGTTCCCTACATCATAGGTTCTGGGGTGTGTTTGTAAGAACTTCCAAGAAATGTACCCTTCAGTGTTCCCTGAAAGTAGCGACAGAGTGTGTTGCATTGCATACTCTTAAGTCTCTCTGCTACAAAAGGCGTCCCAAACTTGAGTTCTCTGCATCTCACTGCTGAGAGACAGAAATATATAGAGCAGTTTGAATGCCTCCAGTGTGACTATGCAGAGTCCAGGAAAACATAGCCCTGTGGGCAGCTGAAACTCCAATTTTCAGAGCCTCAGGTATTTGTTCCCCATCTGCTATTAGTCTTTCAATATCTCAAGCAAAGAGATGGGCTTGATGGTTACAGTAAGGTCCCAGTTAGTATCCTGCCAGGCCAAGTAAAGCCTGCAACTCTGTCAGGGCAGGGTTTAAGCTTTTCCAAGGCTTTTCCATAATTTTATTTTTGTATGGACTTTACATTATGACCTTGGATATTTCAAAGTAACATATTACATTTCTTCTTCTCCTGACACTTTTTATGTCCCAGGAACCTCCACAGATAAACAGATACATGTTTGCATATAATGCATGTTATAACATTACTTCTGGTTTTTAATTGACTTCGTGAGTTACTAATACCCTTCCAAAATGATACTAGCTAAATACTATGCTGCCTTTCAAGTGGTGCAGTCAGTACCACCATTGATCCTCCTGTTCCTGCATTCTCATGAAATCAAAATGTGGTTTTTGGTGTGTCTGTGGGCAGACTGAGGAGGTGCTGTAAGCACAGCTGCAGCTTTACACACATACACCGTATATTGTGTGGCTTCAGACAAAACTGATGACATCGTTTGGTCATATTTTGGGGAGGGAAGAATAATTTTGTCTTCAAATACCTTTATAAAAATTGCTTTTGGATTAAAATTATATATTTTACCTTCAGAGTGATATCTAAATGATTCATAGATTTCAAATTAATTCATTTTGAACTAGAGGAGGATAGCTCTAGGGCTAAAATTCAGATTCCATGGGAATAATAGAAATTAGGGAAGTTTAATGTAACTTGTGCTTGGCTTACTTATACAATAGAAAACCATATAGCCAAAAAAAATAAATAAAAGGCTCTATTTCTTTAGAGAAATGTAAGCTATAGCTTAAAATAAAACTGTTCCTTAAACATTACTGGCAATGTAAAGTGCACAGTTTATGAACAGATGGTGTATCTACATTGCAATTTAGACATGTTATCACAGCTCTTGCACACTCACCAAAGCAGCCAATTGGCAAGCTCAGATTTCAGAGGAGGACTGGCTCTGAATTCAGCACGTGCTTCAGGACATGGCTGGGACTGCAGGTGAGGGTCTGCACAGCCTCCCATTGTTGAGGGCACTTCTGCCCTCACTCACCATTACTCCTGCCCAGTTAGCTGTTTTGAAGCTTGTCTTTGGTGTTTGCATGATGCCTGGTCACACCTCTGCATCATGTTGGGTAGGTTCATGGTGAGAAGTCTCTGACCTTTATTCTGGCCTGGCACAACTCTTCCACTTGAGGTAAAAACTTTCTGATATGCAGCATGTAACATACCATATGTTTTCAACTCATACAGAAATAAAAATTTCATTGGCTAGGAATTTCTGTAACTTCAGCTCTCTGGACCTCGAGCTCTGGTATAAACCTAAGTTTTATTGTTCTCATTTTCAAAGGCAAAAAGAATCTAGTGGCAGAGTCCACAAAAGAGGAGCACAGGTGGAGTGAGAACCTGCTGCTTGACTTGTAAGTCACTGCCCAACACAAAAGCTCTGCTGGTCTTTTCATATTGTTGGCTTCCCAAAAATTACAGCTGTGCCATTATATTATTTAATTGTGGGCTCCTTTTGCAAGCCCTGATAAGATTGTTTTATGCTTATGTAAATACACAGATGCAAATTTCCTATTATGTTCCTCAGTTTCCATACCAGGAGACTTTACATGAGATGTGATTTGAAATACGGGTAGGACCTAAAAGCAGTGCCTTTGACAGACTTTGTCTTTTTGAAAACAATCCCTGACATCCCAGCAAAAGCAAGTAAATCAAATAGAGTGGCTGCCAAAGCATGCCCTGTGTGACTTACAGTGTGCATCAAAGAATCCATCAAGGAAGTCTGCTAATGCAGCAAAATTTCTATTGTAATTTTTTTTTAATCTGGGCTCTTCCTTGAATGATTTTTTATTAATGTTGGCAGATTGCAGACTGATTGCTTCACTCTAACAGATTGCCACCCACTAGATGCACTGTTGCAACTGTTCTATGTGCTACTCTAAGCTCACCTCAGCTCAAAAGTGATGTGGTTAACCTGTGAAATGTCATCACTACCAGCCAACTGAGCTTGGCACTGAGGCAGAATTAGATATCCTTTTGGGTAGAAGTAAACATAGATTATGTGAGACTTTTTTCTTCAGCTACAGCTTCAATTAAGTACTACTAATTTGCCTTTTGCTCTAGCACTACAACTCTGCTTTACAAGTAGGGGTCTATTAAACTGCCTCATAATTTTTCCAGAATACCCTTTTTTATTTTGTAACCTCAGGAAATGCAATTGTGCCATGAACTTAATTTCTCACCCTTTGTGTGCCATTTGTTAGAACAAAACTTCAAAAGATGTTGGTATTCTGAGACTCTTTTCCCCCGGGTTTAAAATGCAAAAGCAATTTGTTTAGAGGCAATTTGTTATAGATTTTCTGCATTAGTCATTTTACTCAAACACTGACTTAGTACTGTGCACTTCGATTGAACCTGAAGTGTAATAGACATTCATCTGTTCACAGAATTCCCATCTACCCATTCATAATGGAGTTTATGAACTTGTAGAACCCAGTGATAATCTGATGAATGCTGCTTGAAAGAGCACCTGGAAAAATTGTTAGGTTGTGCTCCTGTACATGACTAAAATGGTGTTCAGACACCTTGGAGGCACTAGAGGGCAGGTGGCAGCTTGCACAGGGGGACATCTGCCTTTTGCTTGTAAATGGTACAAATAAAGTGCTTTTAATTTATGGTAGTGATGCCATTTGGAGGAATTTGGTTAACTGGCCCTGCAAAACTTGGACTTGCTTGGGTGCTAAGCTGAGTCAAACCCAAATTTATTCCCAGAGCTTTGAGTATCCCCTTTCAAATTAACTGCATACTACAGTGTTTTTCCTTTAATGTTAGGCATTTGTAAATCAAGACTGTTTTAATTAAATAGAAGGGTTTCATTATGCAGTAGTATCTTCCCTAATACAGACAGATAATGAACTATGATTCCTTTTTGCAATACGTTTTGGTTTCAGCAGTTTTCATTAATGTGGTGAAAAGCATTATTTCTGCACAAAACTTCTTTCTGTAGGTGCACAGTGCTGTCCTGCTTGTGCTCACAATTATGTGCTTTTAAAGCATAAAAAAAATAATGTTTCATCCTCTGAGTTGTTTCTTCTTGGACAGTGATTTCATTACAGATTTATGCCCCATGTCAGTTTTAATTCAACATAATCTTAGGATGCGCAGTTACATATTTCTCCCCCCTTTTAATGAAGCTCCTCTCTCTTGCTTTCAGTTTCCTTCTCCTGCATCTCTTTCTGTAACTCTTAAATGATCCATCTCATCTTTGAGGTCTTCAAATCTGTTTCTGCAGAAGTGTTGAGGTTTATTACCTTGAGAATTGACAATTTACACTCTTCATTTTGACTTTTCCTTTTATATAATAATAGCTGCCTACTGTATTCCACTGCTGGCTAAATAAGGTCTGACAGTCAGTGAATGTGGTATGGAAAAATCTTAGTAGTGTTTAAACAATGGGAGAAAGTGCATGTATCTTAGAAGATATGTTTTATGAGGTATTTATGTTACTTCTGGGTTTTAAAGCATCAAACAGTATTGAGGTTTTCCAGTGACCTAATGATGTCTATTGTTTCCTTCTTTATTTTTCTTTTTTTTTAATGACTTTTTCCTATTGGCACACTGTATTTTAACTAGAAAATGCCAAATCACGTTCCCATCTTCCCACTGTATCTTTGTTCTGCTTCTTTAATTCAGTGTGGTCACAGCACCAAGGCTGGCTGAGTTCCAGAAGTGTTTGGACAACACTCTCAGGCACTTGGTGTGATTCTTGGGGCTGTCCTGTGCAGGGCCAGGAGTTGGACTTTGGTGATTCCTGTGGGTCCCTTCCAACTCAGGATATTCTATGATTCTATGCTGGCTTTGCTCTTTTTACTTAAACATGGAGTTTTTTCATGTGCCTATGCTGAGTGCAGCTAACAAAGACTCTGGTATATAGCCAAGATCCCCTCCAAGTTATTTACCTGTCTTTGGCATGTAATTTGTTGATTGAGAATACTTTCAATCAGGCAAACATTCTTTCTGAAAGACAGTCTCATTCAATTGTCCTTGCCAAAAGTTTCTAGTATTTTTTCCAACCTAGTAACATCTTTCTGTATTTAAAACCAAATCAAACATTCTGTGTTGCCCTTGGATAAAGTTGAAAGACATAGATAGTTTCTGAGATTATCAACAGATAAAAATGATTAATTTTCTAAGAGTTTGTCTTGTAGAGCTGCATTCAGTTGCTGGTGCTCTGCAATGTTTTATAGATCAGTGTCTCTAATACTGGAGAGTGTCATTCACCCCCTGATATGCCCAATTTGAAGTGCTTAAAGTGTTACTCAGTTTCAAGTTTTTTAATGTACTTCAGATTTGCAGTCTTACCCACATACCATTCTTGCAGTGTGTCCTTATTACTTCACAATGAGTATATGGAAAGATGGAGTTTTGGACAGTGTCCACCTGGCTGTAAAATCTGTTACTATATATCTTCTTAGGTATTTGCAGTATCTGCATCTTGCACTGTGTTAGAATGCTCAGTGTCTCCTGCAGTGCTAACTATCAGGAGAAAGGAGTGGACATGGCCTCTTTAGACCACTTTTTTGGTTGCATTATTCACCTTAAAATTCACTGAGTCTCTTTGGAAAGCACTTTTCAGAGGAACTGTTGTCTTGGAAAACAAATTTCCAAACATTAGTTCGTGAGGAAGAAGAAAAAATTCCACAAGACTCATTTGGGTTTGTAGTATTTCCTTACTTGCTTCATTTAGTGTTGTGAAATAAGGCTTTGTATGATTTTTATGCCTTTGATTCCTCTGTGTTCCACAACAGTGTCAGGCAATGACATGTCAGTCCAATGAAAAATACCAGTAAGTTGAAAGGGAGCTGTGACTTTTGCTAAAGAGGAACAAACTCTGGACCTTTGGTTAGTTGTATGGACATTTAATACTGCTACACCTCAGCAGGAAATATGCTTGAACAGAATACATTTTGAATTTCTGTGTTTATGAGGGTTTTATGATCATCAAATGTCTTTTCTGAAGCAGACAGGAAAGATACGAGTAGAAGGAGTTTTGAAATCGTTTGGAAACCAGTTGTGAGGGCCGCTGTAAAAATTCCTCTCCATTGTAATTTGTCAATACCATCTCACAGGAAGAAGATCATAAATTATGGTAATAGTGTATTTGTAAAGGATTTCATTGTTTTGTGGTTTTTTTGGGTTTTTTATGTTGCAGATTTTTTCATTTGGGTAGATTTGATGGTAACAAGACGTTCCTCCTTTCATTCCTTTACAGTAGCTTGAAAAGACTTACCCATTGCCTGCACTCCCCTTGGCAGCACAAGCACAGGGGAGACTTGCCAGGGTGGTTGATGTGCCCATCTCTTCAACCAGCACTGCGATTTGTGTTCTTTGCACCAACAGATCTTGCTGCGGGAAGGGTGCAAGAAGATCCTTGTTGCTGATTCTCTTTCTCTGCTGAAGAAAATGCATCGAACTCAGATGAAGGGTGTTCTGGTAGATGGTAAGTAAAGAGGAAACAGGATGACACTGCAGATTGTGAAGGCTTTTGCTTGGTTTATAGACCCCCTGCTTTGGAAGCTGCCCAAAAGCCTGGGTATTGTACCTTATCCTTAGAGTGCAGTAGGATACTCGCTGCTTTCCCCTTTTGCAAAACAACTCCTTGCATGTCAAAAACTACAAGACCCAGCATGCAACTTTTTCCTTGGTTAATCTCTGTGTAGCCAGGAATGTTTTGTGTCCTGCAGTTTGTCCATAAAGGTGAAAATGCTGTTCAGGGGATAGTCAGATGACCATAATCTGCAGCCAAAGCAAAAGCCATGATATGGTTGTCAGAAACAGCTGAAAGCATTTTGCAAGATGCTAATGATGCATATAAGCAGCACTGTAATTCACACCAGCTGAGTGTCAATAGCAAGAGCCAGAACTTGATAGGACAGAGGATCAGAGTTTCTGCCACAAAATGCTGCAGAGTTAACAGCAGCCACCCAGTGCTCCTCTTTTGAGCCTGCCTTGTGTTTCTGCAGTGCTGATCCTAAACAGCCTCATTCCTGCAGTTCTATCATCATCAGAAGATCTAAATATTTATCATGCTGTTATTAGAAATGCTTCTTCAGTATTGCTCTTCAATTTTTAATAGATTCTGTTAGGCATCGTAAGTAAATGCTTTAAGACTAAGTTCCATATCTGTAACAGCAGTATGTTCATGCCTGCTTTGTAAAAAAGTAAGCATTAAGTTTGTTAACAAAGCTGTTCTAAGTTTTCTTTTTTTGTTTGTTTTTCCAGAGGAGAATATCTGTGAATCGTGTCTGTCTCCGATACTTCCCTCAGGTAGGATGTTTTTTGAGAAGGAAAAGAGGTTGTCAAATTTTTTATCATTATTATTATTACTGTAAGAGGGACTACTGTTTGCTTTTGTTCATAAAAATGCATGATAGTCTCCCTTGGTGATCACTGTATAAATTTCAATCTCCTATGCAAAGCTTGCTTTTGAATCCTGACATGGGAGTGGAGTCTCATTGGACCTCTTTTGTTACAATAAACTCAGATATTCCTTTTTATTCAACTTTGACTTCCTTATTTTCTGTTTTGGAATTCAAGGCAGCATTTAATTCCATCAACATATGGAATATACGATTCCATCAACATATCTTCTCAAAGATTATTAAACCACAAAACAAAGCTGCCATCAAATCTTGTCTGCTTCTGTTGAACAGTTTAGACTGAACTTGCAGATCATAAAGTTTTAGGGAATATACTTTTTGTCTGAGTGGTGGAGAGCTTTTGGCTTCAGTCACTGCTGCCATATTTGAAACAACTGTAGTTCTAAAACATCTTCCAAAGTCAGTTTTGAAACTAGTAATTCAGGATGTTATTTTGGAGATGTACATTCTGCAAGGCAACTCTAGTTCAGAAATATCTGTGTAGTTATTGAGCATCTTAAGGAGAAGTAATTTTACTAGGAGAGTAGCTGCCATGGCATCTTCAAACAAGAATATGTAAGATGAAGATGTTTGCTAAGTGTTGATAGCCCAGTAGAATCACTTACAGTTTTTTAATTTGCTTTCCACCATTTTTCACTTAAACAAGTAAATAAAAACAGCTATACTATGATCACATGCACCAACATCCAGACCAGGAAAATCTGGCAGAGCTGAATGTGCTAGTGCTGTGTGGTACGTGTGTCAAGGAAATGGAAGCCAAAGAGGAGAAGGTGGATGATGTCCATGGGTGAGGTGGTTCTTTGGGTATGTCCAAATTTAGCATGTAGCATATATTGTAGTGACATGAAAAATTTCCTGGTGAAGAAGCATTTAAGCCACAGAATAAAGTT
Source organism: Scytalopus superciliaris (assembly GCA_013400415.1). Lineage (NCBI taxonomy): Eukaryota > Metazoa > Chordata > Aves > Passeriformes > Rhinocryptidae > Scytalopus > Scytalopus superciliaris. The sequence continues at coordinate 150,438 of VXBX01005899.1, read as the reverse complement.
CTTTTGTAACTCCATCACTGGGACACTTATCATCATCACTCCCCATGGTTTCTATAAGCGAGCCAGAATAATTTGGAAATAAATTTGAGAGATGTTACTTGAAGTTTCTCTGTGTATAACAGAATGTGGACATATACTGCTGTAGCCACTGAATCCTTTGTTTCATTGCCCTGTTGAAATGAATTCACTTTCCTCTCTCCCAGATGCATCCAAATCCTTCAACGTGGTGGTGTTCCACTGCAGACATATGTTTCACAAAGAGTGCCTCCCCGTGTCTAACACAGTAAGGAACTGGCTTGATCTCTCTGACACCTTTGCCAAAGGCAAAATGACACATTTCCTTTTGTTGGCTGTGGCTCTATCAGGAATTATCTGATTACAGTGATAACTTCTGATGGTACCACATAGTAGTATGTGACTAAAGAAAGGGAGTTTAGGACACTGCAAGTAACGTTCATCCAATGTAGAAAGAAATCACTGCTATTTGAGCAATATTTTATCACTTGCTGCAGTCTGAATCTGTAATGCAGCTCTGAGACATACAGGCAATACAATCTGTCTGATTTTTTTAATTAATTCTTTTCCATTGCAGCTTTTGCTTTAATTAAACATAGCTAAATTCAAGAATAAAGGTGTTTTCTCAAGTGAACCATATTAAAGGATTTCATTGCTCATTTCAGAGTGAATATTTAATATATTTGTAATCATCTTTATGGTCAGAACATGTTTTTCTTTACAAGTTTTATTTTTCTTTATTCAATTAACACAGACCAAAAATGTAACTTCTAGATACAACCAGTTTTGACTTTAGGAAGGAAAGCATTGGAATGGTAACAAAATCACACAGAAAACTAAATTTAATCTTTTCGGATTCTGTATCTGTCTCTGAAAATTTACATCTAGTGAAAAAAATAACTTTAGTGAATCACTTAATCTGGAAGTAACCAAAGTGCTTGTAGCCATATGGTAAATATGTCATGAAAATCTTCATGTATCAGGTCATCTGCATGAGAAAGCCCAACAGCTAGTAAATATTTATTCAAACAATATCTACCATTGATTTTATTGTGAGAAATAAGTTAAAATTTATCTAGCATTCTCACTTTTCTGGGACAGGTGACTTGTTAGAAGGAATTTTTAGATGTGAAATGGATATTCCAGGATATATATTCATAGATAGGATGTATGAACACACAAGTATCTGCATATAACTGAGCCAGATTTTCCCCTGCTATAGGATTTCATGGTCTTAGGTGTGTGACTGGTACTTGGTTACTGGTGACATACTGAAAGGAAAATAATGCCTGCACAAAACAGCACACACAGTAACGATAAACATGTATTTGATATCAAATGACATTATTTGGGCCCTGTTCTCAGTTGCTGGGAATCTGTGGAATGCTGTCCAGAGACAATGCTGTGACTAAGGCATCCAGTGGTCCTTGGAGTGGCCCAAATGTCTTACTCTCTTCTATAATCAATGATGCTTTTGACTATGCACGTTTTCATTTTTGGTGTGGAGGATGTTTGCCTCGCCTGGGGGGTGGTGGTTTTGCTCTGTAAGTGAGTGGGGAGTTGGACTGCTCTCTGACCCAGGACAGGCTGCCTTACGATGCTCGTCCCTCCCCTCTCCATGCCTGTGTGCACAGGGAACAGCCTGAGCAGTGGTGTTCAGAAGGGCATTTTCATTCATCTCCACATGTTCTAACATGGCTACATTTCTCTAAGAGATTCTTGTTTTCCTTTTTGATTTTTAGGTATCTCCTGTCCAGTTCTGCAACATTTGCAGTGCCAAACACCGAGGGCCAGGAAGTGCAATCCTGGAGATGAAGAAATAGCAGTCCCCTAGTTTTTCATGTCAGTCTGTGACACAAGATCTCTTAGGACCATGCAGAGCCTCTGTATTTTTCTGTTAGACATTGTTTCTGTATATAATTTTGATTGTGATTTAAAACTGGTTTCTCTAATTTATCCAGTTTGTTGAGCATTTTCGGGCAAGAGAAAATGTAAAAGTGTTTCCCTAGTAAGTCTTCGTTATGCCGTTCATATGTCAGCTTGTTACTTCACTCTGGAACAGAACAAAAAGAAATAAAATGGGAAGAAAAGAAAACAGTTTGGAGATCTGTGTTTGCTATGAGTTAATGGGCTTTACACTTTGGAGCCACATCACTCTCATGGTTACATATTGTAAAGAAAGATGTATTGCCATGAGATCAGCTCACTAAGCTACTTTAATCCTGACTTAGTCTCCTAGTGACATGTTTACCTGGAGACCTGTAGGAGTCTGACTGCTTTCAGTGCAACTGCTTCAGGACGTGCAGCTGTCTGTGTGCTGACTCCATCCCTTCAGTTAAGTATGTTGGTTGCACATAGTTGGTTATAAACTGGTTGATTTCTCAGTTGATCTCCACAATGCCATAATTTAAAGTGGGCTTTTCTCATGTTCCACTCATCAAGAAACTATGTGTCAGCAGTGGATCTCTACACTTACTTTATAAGTAGGGTTGAAGTGTGTGATTTCATTTAAGCACAGAGAGGAAAAAATGTGTAAGATCTCTAGGGGGGTACTTTTGGCCTTAGCAATTTAACAGCTAAATTATATAAGTCAATTGCATATTAACAAAACCATATATTTAATCTCAACAGTGTTCTGTTTTGTTGATCCAAAGGAGGTAATCTTTCAGAATGTCTTTGCAGTAATGTAATCTGTTTACAGTATTTGCTGATTAAATTCAATATAAGCATCTTTTCCCTAAGAAAGGTAATTTTTCAGAATTCCCAAGATATTTTTCTGCTTTTGAATAACTTGAGTTTGAAAGTAAAAATACCATCAAATTATAAAGTTTAAACAGTAAGTTCTGAAACAATGGCAGACTGATATGTAGTCTGTAGAACTGGAAAATACAATATCTCTTAAGTTCTTCTGTACCCTACTCCCATGTAGGTACACCTTAAAATAATTTCTGTTGTGGAAACTTGGATTTCTAATTTATGTAAATTCATTATACTCTTACAAAATCCTCTGGGCAGTTGGCTGAGGTGGTCTAGTGTGAATCTGAAGAATGATTATTGCTGTCCAGTGTGCAGGTATGTATAATACTGAAATAAAATTTTATGTGTTTAGAAACGCTAGCATTTTCTCTGCATGACAAAATGAAGAACATCTCAGAAACACTGGAATCCTATTCTGTTCTGATAATACAGCCAGCTGAGGAAAAAATAAAAAATGCTGGGAATTATTTCTGGACATGGAATAGGTGGAATAACAAGGATGGGAGGTTTGTGGTGCAGAGCATGGCCTGTGTAGGTCAAGCAGGAATGAGCACCTGGCTCTTCATTTCCAGCAGTGAGTGCCCATTCTCAGATACCTTGTTCATTTATCCAGTCTTACTACTCTGATCAGGAAAGCTGCCTCCATTTCTAATAAGCAGAATGTTCAGTGAGCTCAAGGGTTGTTTCACCATGATGTTTGCATGCCATACCTTTAGACATGTTTAAAAACTTTCTGAAAACCCTGTTGTTCAGTAGCTCTAAGTAGCTTTTCTATATTATACTATAAGAATGCCATAAACTGTCAGCTTACAGGAGGAAAAAGTCAAATTTCTCCTATGCATTTGTATCACAAAGTGTTCTGTAGAGTTATATGATAATTTCAAGCAGGTTTATTTCTTTACTTCAGCTTGGCCTTAAATTCCCCAAAGCATTTGAGTGTTCTGTGACTCAGTTTGCTCATCATCCATCACCAGCAATCATATTGCATTATACCCTGACATATTCTTTACATTATGCAAGTAATTTTAAATCACTGTATGAAAATCTAATCAAAATCTTCTCTAAATCCAAAGCTTCTTTCATTTGGGCTTCAGGGACTACCCCTTTTCATGTTTCTGAATTCTAAATTTGCTCATTAAGATTCAGCATGAAGTGTACAGGCCTGACTTTGATTCACTCTTCTTCCAAAGAACCCTTCACATCACAGAAGACGTCGGAGGTTGGAGTCTAAAATATTCAGCTACCCAAGAGCTTTTCTTCTGGAGAAGAGTTCTGCCTAAGAAGTAGCCTGAAAGTTCAGAGCCTTTCAGGAAAGCACAGAGTAGCACTTACCCAGTTTCACCAGTGCTTGTTTAAGATGTCAATCCATTTATCAAAGTTCTAAGATAAATACTATTTTTTTCTCTGATACATCCAGTTCTGTGTGAGTTCCTGACCAATGAAGCTAACTGAAAGGATTTGTGATGGATCAAGTAAGTACATGTTGGTCTGTCATATCCAAAGAGACAAAACCATTTTGGCTAAAATGAGTCTTTGGATGATTTTTCTAATCTACCTTTTTTTGTTGTTATTTTGAACTCACACTGCTGTGTGATTGGCTTGGTGACAATGGTGGGCTACACCGAAGATTTTGTGGGCCCAAAGGAGTGGGGAGCTAGAGGTGCTTGGTGAGCTGAGAGCTCAGTTACAGACACAGCATCAGGATAGAGGTTGACTTGTGCAAAAGGTGGACCTGCCAGAAGGATCTAGCCAGCAGTTTGGGTGCCTAGTAGGAGGTGTCTGTTGCTCTTGTAATAAATGAATTATTTATTGGGTGATTTTTTTATGGCTAACAATGCCTGACGGGGACAGGCTCGGCAGATCTTTTGGGTCTCCTTGAAGTTAAGAAGTGCATGAGTGGCTTTAGCTATTTCCTACTGCAGCTAAATCTCCTGTGTTTACTGACTGGTGGCTGTGTCTCTGTGGGCCTGAGGCAGCTGCTCTGCCAGATTAGGGTGTGTTGAATCAGCTGTGTGGTGCTTGGGCAAGAGTGGGCAGCCCACCCTTAGCGGTTCAGTGTGAGGGAATCTGGTTAATACTGCAAGGAGCTGTTCTGTTTGCAAAGGCATGTCCTGCCTGCAGCTGCACTGACAGCTGCTCACCTGCAGGAGACTCTGAGCACGCTGGCTGTTGCGTGTTGGAACACGAGTAACTTCAGTGTCTGACACCGATCTTGTGTTACAGAGCAAGAGCAAAAACAGAGTGAGTTGCTTTTTGGATCCATATTATATTCCTGTTTGGAATAAGTGTTTTCATGGACAGTTACTGCCAAGGACTTGACTGCAAATTTGTGAAGCACTACTGTAAGGGAGCTAACAAGAAATACCCAGTTGTCTGCTCTGCTTTGTGATGTGTAGGAGACTGTGCTGCAACATCTTACTCTAAATTTTGGCTGATAATTGGGTAGAGGCTGTCAATATTGTGTGTAGACTGCACAGGTTGGCTTAGCAAGTTTTCATCTTAGGAAATTCAGTCACTTTCTCTCTTAGGCTGTGTTTATTCAGCCAGAGTCTTTTAAGAAGGCACTGTTTTATTCTTTGCTGCTGAGTGCACTACCACGGTGGTTTCCTGCTTGGTGAGTAGGTCTGCAATTCAAGGGAACTGGCATTGCAAATGAAAACCTCACGTTGGATTTCCTGCTTCTGAAGTGTTGTGGTTTAGCATTCAAGTACTGTATGTCTCCAGTCACCTTGGAAAATCCAGTGTCATCTCTGCAGGTTGGTTGGACCAGTCCCTGCCTGTGTTATTTGAGAGCAGTTTGAAAAAATACTTGCAGGAAAATTCTTACCTAATGCTGAACAAGGACTGCTACCTGACTGAGGAAAATCTCTCCGAGGTGCCAGTTTTCTCTCTCCTGTTCTAAACTTCTGACTTCATATTCAGGCAGCATAACTCTTGCCTCTGTTTATAAATGCTAGTGTCTCTTCTTCTCCAGAAGAGCTTCCCCCTCAAGTGTATCTTTGCCAAAGACTAGCTATAAATCAACTGCTGTACTCTCAAAACAATTTAAACAAGACTTGTAAGAAATGAAGTACCACATTTAGAGAACGACTCTTTAATTATATACTTTTGGGACTGTCTTTTTATTCTTCTGTGCCATGAAAGATTAATTTTCTCTTGGCATTAAAAATGTCCCTAGATGAGGTTTTTTCTGTTCTTCAAGACAATGTGTGCTTTCTTTTCCTGTAATCAAATATTAAATTATGCAGAAAACAGGACATCTGAAGTATCTGAGGCATCAAACGTGGAAGAGAATAGAGTGTATGAGAAGTTCTAAGAGAATTCAATGAGCTATAGTGGGAATGACCTAAATTTAGTCTTAAAAGGCTTCCATAAGTGGGGATCATAATAAGCTTTTGCAATAGAGGTCTTAGACGTTCTGCTGTGTTTGGGCTGTGACATCCCCCCAGCAATCTGCAATTTGGGTGGACAAGGCTGCCAGTGGCTCTGCTCCAGGGCTGTGCTTGGGGCCAGCTGTGGGGCAGGACTCGGGGCTGTGCTGGGTGGGTCTGGTACCCTCCAGCCTTGGAGGAGCTGCCAGAGGGAGTGTAGTTAAGGGGCAGGAGGTGCAGAACGCCATTCAGTTGTTGGTTGGGGTTTTCTCCCCTTGCTTTTAGTCTGGTCCCAATAGGATTTAAGTCCAATTAGGTCGACAAGGTAATGGTATGTGTTGTCTGATGGCTATAAAATCACATTTAGCAAGATGCCAGCTGAATGGTGTGTTCCAAATAGTGTTCACACAGGATGCAGATTTGTCTCTGTGGTGACAGTGAGGGATGGGAGCCAAAATAAATAAGCCAAATAAGTTGTGTTTTTTTAAAAAATCAGCTTAACAAAATGTTCTTAAAAATGAGCAGTTGTCTCACATTTTATCACGTTTTGCTCACAACAAGCAAGTAGCACTGGAAGGCGCAGATGACAATAGTTTTTTCAATCTGTAGGACCCATTCAGTACCAGCTATTTTTGCACGTGCTGGCACAAGAATCACCAAAGCACTTTTCAGTGTATCCAACTCTATTAGGTCTTCATCTGGAATTTCTGCAGAGTAATGAAGATGTTGAGCTAAGCAAAGCCGACGTTGGGGAGCATTTTCCCTATGTAATCTGTAAAGTTGAGCCAAGAATATATTCCTGGCACAACTCAGTTCTGTGCTATGCAGATCTTCATTCTCTCTGCAGTATCAAAAATCTTTCCAGTGGCATGCTAAGGGGACTATGTTCTGTTTACATTATTCCATATTCATTCTCTCTCTCTTTCTCTCCTTCTCCCCTTCTCCACTCACCTACTCCAAATATGTATATTGGATTGTCTTTTTTTTTTTTTTTTTTAATTGTGTGGTGATTTTCAGTCATTTTCTGCAAACACGTTGTGCTGTGTGTGTATTGAAGTGGGGAGCATCAAAACTACATGCTTTGTATGTACTGTGGAAGGTAGCCAGGTCTTTGGTCCTCCTTGGTTCCTGGGGGAGTTCATTACTTGCTATCAGGCTAAGGAAAACATTATCTTTCAGAGGCAGACTCCAGAACAAAATTTTCAGTGGTGCCAACAGAATCATTGAGGTAGGAAGGGACCTCTCAAGATCATCTAGTCCACTCCCCCTGCTCCAGTATTGGTTGCTTCATCACCTTCCCAGGGACTGATTGAGTCTGACAAGCCTGTGGTTTCCCAGATCCTATTCTTGCCCTTCTTAAAAGTTGATAATATGCCAGAGGATTGGTTAAAACAAGAACTAAAGCCTTAAAGACTGAGATTTGCTTACTTCCAGTCTTCAGGAACCTCTTCTGATTGACACAGCCTTTTAAAGATAAAGAGGAACATTTTCTTCACACTGAAGGCTTTGTGCATGGGTATTTTATAATGTTGCAGTCTAGCCCAGAGAAGAAACCAATATAAACTACTGTTGGGTTAGATCGTGGTGCCCAGCAAAGGAGCAGATACTCCTGAATGCCTGGCTTGGCAAAAGTGTTACTCAGCCTTCACAATCATTTCTCACAGAAACAGCACTGATTTTCTCAGCAGTGGTAAAAATGCAGCTGCATTTGAGCGTGTTTCTGGCACACAGATTTTTCTCTGCTGCTTCTTTCTTTCACAGCTTCTCTCGCTCGCCCACTGAACCAACAACTGCCCTTGCAGCTCTTGCTACCTGAGAACTGCAGTGGAAATCCTCTGTTCCCCCACTGTCTGTACCCAGAGCCAAGTCAAGATGCTTTAAAGCTGTTAATCTCGCAGCAGCAAAATGAGCAGATGTAATACCTTTTCATTACTGATAATGAAGGATGAAGCTGGACACTTATTTGTGTCTAAGCACCGAGGAAGAATAGATGAAAATACATTGCATGAGGTAGGAAGAGGAAAAAATGGCAGGTCCTTTTTGGGGGAAGGTTGGGAGAAATTTTATCTCTTCAGCTGGGTCAGTACAGAGGATTTAATTTACATGAAGAAGGCTTGTGATGCCTGTGATGGTAGAGATCAGAGGTATGGAGTCAAGCATCAGCACATCGAAAATCATCTGGAGTGAAAGTTCTGCTTTCATAGGGTGTGTTGTATTTCCTGCCATTCTCCTGGGTTTACTTTTCACGGTGGGGCTCACTGTTAACAGCCTGAAGAGCCTGGCTGTGCATCTGCTCCGTGCTCAGCAGCCACACGTGTCTGTGGGTTCAGACAGCTCAGCAGTCACAGCCTCCAGGGTTGCAAACTCATGTCAGGAGGAGCTTTGATGGCTGAAAGTCTGTGCTGGAGCTTTGGAAACATGAGACAGGTTTTGTTCCTACTGAAACTGATGACAAGTTTGCTCAGCTTAGATGAGGGAGCAGCATTTGACCCTCCTTAGATCGTAGATTGTATTATGAATAAATACTATCAAATCAAATAGATCAGGAATTTTCCTTCTGAGGTGGATGAGACAGTCTGTAACAGTTGTAATGATGCAAGTATAAAATTAATAGTGGGACTTAGTGGTCATCCATAGGATTCACAGCTGAATAGGTTTATGACTTCCATTTATCATTCTAGGAAATAGTAGGAAACATTTTAATTAATAATGTTTACTTTCAAAACATTATTAAAACAAACTTAGGAGGGCATTTAAAGGCATTGTACTTCACGCTGCTCCTGTGAAATATGGGGGTGTTGGTAGTTGTTTTTAATTGCTTCTTCCCATATGCTGCATTGCAGTGTTACACTAGGAAGGCTCATGCTGCTGGATCTGAAGAATGAAAGTCGTGTTGCACAATAAGATTAGATAAAGAAATTAAATTATAGGGAGTTCTTACAGCATTTTTTCTAGATATTGAATCCTTTTTCTGTCCCTGTGTGCCTCACATTGTTTTGTGACTGCAACCAGCCTATATCAAACTATGTTACTCTTCATTCAGTTAATATTTTAAAGTTCATGAAGTGGCAGATGAGATGATTTGTATATTTTGTTAGGGATGAATCCCATCAAATGAAATCTAAAACTGGTTGCTTATTTCTGGTATGATGTCATGCTTGTCATTTGATTCTGCTCTCCTGGAAAATTCTCTATAATTTTGGGGGGAAAGAAAACCCAAACAACAAAAACCATTTCCTTTTCTGTCCATTGTGTTGATGGCTGTATTATCTCAGGAGTATTCATAGTAACTGTTGCCAGCATGTGATCATGTATGAGAAATAACCTAAAAGGAGTTTGAAATATAAAACACTTAGGTCTAACACCTCTGAAAATTTCCAGTAGCTGAAGCATGAAAATTAGAAAGGCAGAGTCTCAAAAGATACTTAAGAAAACAGCGTGGTGCAAAGGGATTCTGTGATTATAAGGAGGTCGGTTCCACCTAAGCTGGTGTGGAATTAAATTTCTGGTACTGAGATAAATTAGAGATATTTTCAACCAAAATCTAACAAAGAATTTGGTTAGTCTTCACCCAGAAAACTCCAAGGGTGAAGCTGCAAAAACCCTGTAAAGCAAAAAGACAGATTTTGGTATATTTCAGGGAATGGTAAAACAAAACAAAACCAAACAACAAACAAAACCAAAACCAAACAAACAAAAACCAAAAACAAACAAAACCCCCTAAAATCTGGCACTTGTTAACATAAGATTTAGAGAAAGATGTAATGTGTTTATAGAAGTGCTGTTTGGAAGGGATTTCTGGAGGTCATCTCAGTGAGGCTCGAGGCTTTGCTGAGAAGAAGGTATCACTAAGACACCGTGGTACCAACATTAAAATTACACAGAAATACCAGAGAAAGCCTTGTGAGTGAAAGGCAGGCACTGTGCATTTAGGGAAAATTAGAATCAAATTAGGTAAACAAATCAATACCCTCAGAATGTAATAGAGAATCGGTAATGATGTGAAATATTGTGCCTGCAATTAAAGCATAATAAGAGCAGGGTTTTATTGTGAGCCACTTGACCAGTTTGGTAGCACAGAGTGACAGACTTCAGCCCTGCCTGTGTAAATCACAAGGAAAACCCCATTTTCAGTGCTGCAAAAGACGACCCCTCCAAGCAGCTCATCAGGGAGCACAACAGGAGAAGCAGCCCTTGATTATTGCCGTGGGAACTGCACAGAACCTGAATGCCACAACTGAAAGGCACTTGGTAAAGAGTCCTTAATGTGATCAAATTCAATGTCCTTGTAGGATATAGAAGGAAGAAAATAATCTGTGAAAGTAAGTTAACTTTTTAAAAAAAAAACAACAATGAAAAAGAACAATATCACAATGAGGTGTTTACTTATAGTAAGGTGTCATATGAAAAATGCTAAATTAAGTGGATTTTTTGAAAAGCATCACCCCTTTACAAAGCAAGCCTGGATAGACAGCAAGGTAAATAGACTGTTCAGACATAAACAGATCTCCAAACAATGCACATTGTGTCTAGAGAAGGAAAACAGAAGAGAACATTACATTCTGGTAAGTTAATGTCAAGCTGCAAATAAAGTGGGCCAAGAGACTCAAAGAGAAGCAATATCCTAAAACTGGCAAAGATTACAATAAAAACCCCATGAACCTTCTCTATATAAGATCACCTCAAGAAAGTGGAAGCAAAAAAAGGATTTTAGCAAAGAGAGACCCCAGTAGGAAAATCTGTTTTTTGGCTTAAGTATTGAATAACTTTGTTATGAAAATGTTAAGGGAAAGCCTGGAGTGGAGCCTTTTTTAACACAGAAACTTCTGAAATTAAACTCTTTTTAGAGAATGCAGGGGAAAAAAATCAGTAGAATCAGACTACACACATCAGGAGCCATTCACCTAAAACTGGTGGATCTCAAAAAGGATATTGCTATATGAGTAACTGTGATGTGTCAATTGTCTTTAAAGTAAATCCTAACACTAGAAGAATGGGAAGTAGTAAATGTGAGACTAATTTTCTGAAAGGCTCCATGATTAATCTATAGAAATGCAGAGCAGTAATTCTCACTTCTTTACTGGATAAATAAATAGAAATTCTACTTAAAAAAAAAAAAAAAAGGGGGAAAAAAGAAAAGGATACATCTATTTTATATCTTACATTGGGGAAAACTGAACATGGATTATGAAGTTATGACTTGATGAATCTGTCAGTACTGATTCAGATGGTTTAGTGTTTTTTACACTTGAAAAAAAAACTAGAAGCTCATGCTAAAATCCTTCAACGGGACTGAAAAAAACCAGCATTGAAACAAGAAGCAAAGGGTTCTAATTGACTTAAATCTGTTTAAAAAGAGGCTTGATGTATGACCAGTTTTCACAAGGAAGGAGTGGTTGCTGGTAAAGTTCCACGAGGGTAAGTGCTCTGGCTCCTGATATTCAGCACAATCAGTGATCATCTGGAAGAGGGCTGGATGGCAAAAGAAAAATATTTGCTAACAATACAAAAGTAGATGCAGTCAAAGCCGAAAGCCCACTGAGAGCTTTTTTATTTTTCATCAATTACCTGGAGGCAGGAGTTGATGCGTGGTTGGTAAGTTTGGTGATGATCCTAAACTGAAAGGTGCTGTGGAGTCTCTCAAAGCACAAGAGGCCTTGCAGAGGGATCTGGATGGATTGGAGCGTTGGGCAATCAGCCAGGGACATGAAAATGAACAAGACCAAGTGCTGGATTCTGCACTTGAGATGGAGTAATTCCAGACATGAGCCTAAACTGGGAGATGGTTCAGGGTCTGGAGGGGCAGCGTGTGAGGGCACTGAGGGCACTTGGGGTGTTCAGCTGGAGAAGAGGAGACTGAGGGGAGACCTCATTGCAGTGAGAACTTCCTCAGGAGGAGCAGAGGAGGGACAGGCACTGATCTCTGCTCTGTGGGGACCAGGGACAGCACCCAGGGAATGGCCTGGAGCTGTGTCAGGTTGGAGATTAGAAAAAGGCTCTTCCCCCAGAGGGTGGTGGGCACTGCCCAGGCTCCCCAGGGCAGTGGGCACAGCCTCAAGGCTGGCAGAGCTCCAGGAGGGTTTGGATGATGCTTTCAGGGACAGGGTGTGTCTCTTGGGGATGGGCCTGTGCAGGTCCAGGAGGTGGACTTAATGACCCTTGTGGGTCCTTCTAACTGGGCTGATTCTGTGATAACAGGGCAAGCATGTTGACTAGAGGTCTAGAATCTCCTTTAGGTATTTCCAAGCAGCATCCTACAGGTCTCTTGAAGGTCTGCTTGTAAGGTCCAATAGACCATACATCCACTGAGCATGTGAATGCCTTTTATCTTCTTTATTTGCTTTTTTTATCTCTTTATGCCTCTCATATGATACAAAGATTGTTGTTCCAGAAACATTTGAGCTGTGCAGCTGAAATTGCTGTGTACATGAGATAGCCACACCCTTTGGTTCCTCAAACCATAGCCTCTTTTTTATGCTAGTGTTTATCTCCACTACTTCTTCACACAAGAAATCTGCAGCTAACTTTAAGACAAACCTCACAACCAAAAGATAAATGATGCTGGGATTGTAATGGCTCTATGCAAAGTTTCATTCATGACTGTCCTCTTCTGATGTGCATTCATCAGGCACACAGTCACTCTTTCCATGGTCCCTGCAATGAGAGAAAGAGGGGTTTGGGTTAATGAATCCCATCCAAATCTGTTCTAAGGTAGCAGATCTATTTTGATGCCAGTTTAAGGTCAGTTAAAATGTTTTGAAGCAGCAGGAAGGTGATTTGAAACAACTCCCCTGTGGTACCTCAGCGATTTCTGGTGTGGGGGTGAATGTCCTGTGTCCAGGCATGAAGTCCAGGGGGTTACACGCTGGCAGTGACTGGTGGTTGGTGTGTCAGCAGACAACCTGTGTGTGTCTGTGGCAGACTCTGCCTGGGCTCTCTGTAGCACCTCCCCTTCCCAATGTCACTGCAGTGGCAGCTCCCTTAAGGGACACATGCCAAGCACCACGTCCCTTACCTTAGGCCATCTGATCCACTTCGTTTGGCACAAGCTGTGCCAGGATGCTGAACTCTCCCCCATGAAGAAAGCCAGTGAAAGCAATTTAGTGTTCCTACTCCAGGCATGAAGGAGAAGTGAAACAGGACACCTCATTTCATTTACTCAGTGTAGAAAATTTGGATCCTTCTTTGTCTCAAGGCAGGATTTGTCCCTGGGTTTGTCCCTTTGGCTGGCTGCGGCTCAGGCTTAGGCATGGGCAGTGGAGGTGACACATTACAAGGGAGCATTGCAGTCCTTCTGAGACAGCCATCATTTCTCTGCTGTTATTAATCATTCTAAAAGGGTCATTGGCATGAGGGCAAATAGAATCAATCATTCAGCCAAAATCTCTCATAGAGAATGTCACACTGCAACACTTCAGGCTCCTCAGGCTACCGGGTGGTACAGCCGAAGCCCGTGCCCAATGTAGCTGCAATCCTGAGCAGGCAACATTCAATTCCTGCTCCACTTCAAATGGCCAATAAATCTCACTAGATGACAGATGGTTAGGTTTCAGGAGTATGGGGATGGAGAAAATTCATAGCTGCTGCTATTCTGAGAACCCTGGACACCACAATGGCTTGATATACACATAAGGTCAAGATGACCTCATAAATGAGAGTGAGATGGTTTACTGTTTGGCTTAAAATAAATGCATGAACATGTGCACAGGGCCCAGGTAGTGCTTAGGCTTCCTTTAGGTCTTCTCCAAGTGGTTTTCATAAAGAAGTTAATATATAACCCTCTGCAATCTTGTCTATGTGTTGGGTCTCTTTCCATCACGTGATTGAACTGTAAAAATAAAAACAGGAAACAGCTAAAAAATTAATAATAAAGGAAAGCAATGAGTAAAAAGCCAGGTAAAAATACATAACACAGAACATTATTGTGGTAAAAGCCAAATCTCTGTCTCACGCTCTGACCTTGGTGCAGCGATACCAGAGTGAGGTGGCAGAAATCCGCATTCTGGAGTTATTTCTTGGTGCTGAAAAACAGAGAACAGTAATCTCCAGCTGTGTGGGCATCTGCCAGCAGCATGATGCGAGTGGAGCAAAGCAAGTAGTGCTGAGGATTCAATGTCTGTCTGCCTTTCAGGTGCTTTACCTGTCTGGCTTTAGAATCAGTCCAGTGTTGTCCTGTGGGCTGTGCAGGCAAGAGCAAAAAATCATCAACTCTGGGAGCACATTTTCTGATTTAGTTCCATTCAAAAGGAATCCAGATTGCGTGTTGTGACTGCTCTGGGGTGTGAATCGAAGCATTCTCAGCGGGGATGGTTCAAGGATGGCCTGAACCACAAGACCAACTCAGATGAGTGACAGTCTGTGGTTGTATTCTCCTCCTGTGGTAACAGGATAATAAAACTCAGCCAGAATCGCTTGGAAACTTGGTTTGGTAGATTTGTAATGTTTTTTTAGGAGCAAAAAGGTAAGGGTAGATTTATACTATATGTGGTAACATAGTTAATTTGGTTTTTACAGATGCTGTCCTTCAGATGTATTCAGTTTTATGTCTGAAGCTTTTTGTTATTCTGGATTCGATTTGGATGAACTGCGTGAAATGAGAACTATGAAAGCAGGACCTCAGTACGGCGATAGTTAAAATCATTGCAGTAATTTTAATTATACTCAATCATTCATCCTCCTTTTCAATACGACATTTAAGCCCAATTTAGCTATGAAAAGGCACAACAAAAAAATGGTACTATCTGATTCAACATGTATTCTGATTGTTCTCAGTTAAGTATTTTAAGAAGTGAAAGGGTGGTGCGTAACCAGCTCTAGCACCTCCTCTTAATGTCGTGCTAATCTGTTTATGAGATTGCCTCTTTGTGTCTGCAATATCCTTACACCTCAAGCTGCTGGTAAGTATTCTGCCAGAGAGTGGAAATAGCACTGCTTTGCAAACTAAATCAGTTGCACTTGAATATTTTGGAGAGCACCTTTGAGGGGGAAAAAAAAAAAAAAAAAAAAGACAAAAAGGGAGTAAAAAAGTTCTGGTGACACATTTTTAATATGGTATGTTTTTATTTGCATATAAACCCATTTTTCATTTAGTCACTTTTTAGCGTCATAAGTAAAGCAGAAATGGGTGAGTAAACGAGTCACAGTGCAGGCATCACCACCACTTCCTGAGTTTTATTTCTATTTTATATTTCTCAATGCTCAGTAAAATTCGAGTGGAAACCAAATGTCCAAACCTGGAGATGCTCCCTGAATTGATTCCTC
This sequence comes from Scytalopus superciliaris, assembly GCA_013400415.1. Taxonomy (NCBI): domain Eukaryota; kingdom Metazoa; phylum Chordata; class Aves; order Passeriformes; family Rhinocryptidae; genus Scytalopus; species Scytalopus superciliaris. The sequence continues at coordinate 135,034 of VXBX01005899.1, read as the reverse complement.
CAACTTCTGCAGTTTTAGCTTCTAGCACTAAGGAATATACAGCATGCTGTTTTTAGAGCAAATGGTTTGTTCCAAAGTGGACTTGTTTCCTCCAGCTTATCCTGTCATTAGCAGTCCCTCCCCTCTTGCCTTCTGGCCCGTGCCACAGTGCACATCAGTAGTTCTTATCAGCACATGCCTTGTGTCCTCATCTTCACGATGCTCAAAAAAATCTCTGGGTTATTGGCAAGGTAGTTGAAAGAGTCTCGTTGCCCTCAGTAAACCTCAGATCACATTCACACAATTTGGGCTAGCTAATATAATCTTTGTGACCATTCAACTTTTCAGTTTCTCCATAGGCAGATGAATCAGCAACAAGTGGTAAGAAGATTTTCCTAATGAAGTTAATTATGCACATTAGGAGGATCTCGGTAGGTGTAAGAAAATAACACTGGTGATCTGCTGGCTGCCTTTTGTTGTCTTGTGTGTTCTGAAATTGTATCAGCCCTCAGTCAGGTGCCTTTCCTTGCTCTGTGGTGAGTTATGCCCTGCTTCTCTTAGGATTAATTACGGCTGTTCCTAGTGTGTTCCTCTCATGTCTGATGTTCCAGTACAGTCAGAAAGTGCATGACCTGATTTATTAAGATACTACAATGATATATTGGGACTGCTACAAATACCCCACAAGGGATGTACCTCTGGAATTCATAAATGCAGTGGTGTAACGCATGCAAAAATTACGGCACCAAAACTATGTTGTGATCCTGGAACATTGAAAAACATTTATAAAATGTAAATTTTTTAAACTGGTGGTCTTGTTGCAATATTTGTACGGTTTCATGTTTTACTTCTGCCTCCATTACAATTCACCTGCCACATCTCTTTAAATATTCATTGTGGCCATCTGCCTGAACCATGCTGACTGAACTAGATACCAGAGCATCATTTGATACACCTCCCAACCTCTTCTCCTTCTTCCCTTTCACTCTCTGGCATTTCAGGTACTCAGCAGCATCTACCTGCCTAGAGTTTTGCTTTAACCTTCTTGGTGACTCTTCTGGGTGATGACTTTGATTCACCATTTAAAGGTGTTAGCTTTAAAGTTCATGGCCCATGGAGTGTGCTTCCACCCATCTGTATAAACAGAGCCTAATTTCTGCTCAGGGGGCTGCAGGGAAGGGAGATGAAACCCACCCCTAACAACCACCCCAAGGGCTTACAAAGGAATTTGATTTCCTCACCGATCTCACACTCCAGCCTTGTGGTTTAATTTGGTTCCCTCTAGGAGGCAATACAATTAGAGGGATTAGGTTTGTACTTTCTCCATTTCAAAAGGAGGCAATGTTTCACCTTTACCTAATGACACTGGTTCTCTAAGAAAAATGTATGCCTTGAAACTCCCATTAAAAACAAATTAAAAGTAACAGTGGCAGAGAAACTTCAGAGCAAATCTGATCATTGTGTTTCCATGAGCAACTGCACAGTAAGGTTGGGGAGTACCAAAGCCTATGTTATGTTAAAGTTGGTTTGTGTTGCATAGGGCCAAACCACATGGATAGGTGCATCCTCCCCCTATGAGATCCTAAACCAAAGCTTATTGGAGACAAACAGAAGTTGTAATTTCCTTTGACAGCAGCTGGGACAGGCTTCGAAGCCCCAGAACTTCAAAGGAGCTTTGTAGTTCTCTATGACTGTAATTAAAAATCTATGAAAAATGTAAGCAATTCCACCTAGTCCTCCACCAAGAACTGTTTGTTGATCATGTCAGATTACAGGAGAGACCAACATTAGTTGGACATTGATTCATTTTTGGGAACCAGGCAGTAGGTTTGGCACTGTTAACACTCATTTATGTGGTCCTTTAATTTTCACTCCCCATGACTGAAAGGTTTTGTGAAAGTTACCTTTTTAATTTCTTCTAAAAAATGTTCATACTTACCAAAACTAAATGTGTTATATCTTAGTTACAAACTTATAAAGATGATAATTGATATAGAAACCAGATCCTGTTCAATTGCATCGTATGCTTCAATAAGAGCATAGACAACTTCTCCCTCTCTCTTGCTGAATGCTGTTCACCCTCTCCAAATTCTTTACATAGGGGAGTTTTTCAAAGTAATGAATGTTGCAAAAGATGATGTCAACACGGGGATCTTGTTGGTTCGTGCTGTTAAATGATCCCATCTTACTGCCCTTCTGAGATCTGCAGGCTCATTTTAGAGCCTGGGAATTGGCAGCACTTTTGGATCAAGGTTTTGAGTTATTTCTGAAAGTGTGTGGATATGTGTCATGTAAATTTTATATGTTAAGCAATATTTTGATGAGTCATATAATACAAAGCATGACTTGAAATATCTTTTCACATCTACACTACACCAATCTGGTTCCCTCTGCTTCTGCTCATCTTTCTCATGTCCCATTGCTCCCTGCAAACCCCTGCACCTCCATATGTTGCACTCACCTTCCATTAGGCCCAGATGCAAATAAAAGGCTCAGCAGCTCAGTCTGGCAAAGCCTATGTTGCAAAGCTGGGTCTAGAGGGACTGAGCCAGTTCCCAAACTTTCCTAAGCTCTGAGGAGGGGGAAGGGAGAAAAGACTCATTAACTACACAGCCCAGACTCCCTTACTTTGTTCAGCAAACCAGTAGCAGGGTAATGCAGCGTATCCCACAGGCACAGGACAAATTGCAAAGCAGCCCACTATTGGCTCATTGCTAAGACTGCTGAGCTGCTGAGCCACCACTCCAGCAAGGCACTAGTTGAGTCTTGGCAGGCCAAGGACAGCCCTCCATCCCTCCCTGTATCGTTGCCCTCAGTAATCTTATTTTTCCTTTATATTTTATTATCTTTTCAGGCCACAGTTTTTCCAGTGAAATCCCCTCAATTTGCTGTTTAGCCCAGTCTCAACGGACTTGTCTTTGCCTGCTGTTTTGTTTTCCACGCTTTGCACATCTCTAGCCAATGTGCCTCCCCACACCTCAGGAGCCTGAGCCCACGTCATGCAGCTGGACATCATCTAAACCAGCTTCAGCTCACACGTAGCCACCACCTGGGGATGCAGGTGGCAAACAGGCTCCTTGGAGCAGCTCTGAGCGTGGCCACACTCCTGCCAGTTGCTCTGAAGTGCTGGAGACAGGGATGTGTTTCTCATGTGAAGGTGGGTGTAGTGAGGCATCTTTGTGAAACCAGGACTCGGCACCTGGCACCTTAAATCAAGATGTTTCTTCCCTGGGTGGGGAGAGTAGGAGGTGAGATTGTTACCACCCACTTGTCTAGTAATAGTCTAGCTTATGGAGCATCTCTTCTGCGAAGAGCCACATGGGATGTGGCTCTCGCTGAAAGCTTCACCTCTCAAACCCTGTGAGAGTGCTGGGGCTTACACCAGGCTGGAGGTCAGTCAGCCTGCAGCCTCTGGCAACAACCATTCCTGACATGGAGCTGCCCTGATGGAGCTCAGGAATGGCTTTGCAGCAGCCCACATCTCACCACGGCTCTCTGCAGGGCTGTGGTGGGCACAACAAGGCATTGGGTGGACCTTACTACACCACAGTCCCAGTGAAATCCTGCAAATACACCCAAACTGTGCAGTCAGGCTGGGATTTCCTTAGTTTTATAGTTTGCCTCAGAAATCTGAGTCTGTTGGCTCTCCAAGCCTGTTTGACAAGGGTTGGAGGGATTGTCTGGGGGGAAACTCAATACAAATGGTTAATAGCTCTGGTTGTCATGAAGCGAATTGATGTCCCTGCCCTGCCCATGAATTCTTGAGACATGGTTAGCATTTTGTCCAAGTTTTGATTCCTATTCCTTCCCCAGGGGTTAAACTGAAGAAGCAGAAGCCATGTGCCTGCCCACACAGTGGGTCTATTCCCACAGGCACCTCAATATGGGTCTCATGGCAGGTTCAGGCACAGACCTGGATTTTTACCTGTGAGATGGAGCCCCAGACATCTCACCTCAGCTCTCCCTGCTGCCAGCAACGTGGAGTAACACAAAGTCAACTTCACCCCACTCTGAGGCAATGTAATGAGAAAAAAAGACTTTCCAAGAAGACTCCATCCTTTCCAAAAATACTCTTCTCTTCTAATCTTGTTTTTGGATTTTAGAAGCGGTTTAACAGATACTGGCTAACAGGAAGAAGGGGTTTTTTTGGTAGACACAAAGAGAAGGATCAGAAGAAACTTGTTCCACGCTTGACATACGGAAGCAGTGACAGTTTCAAAGACTTGTTCACAGGTAGGTATCGACTATACTGCAATAATCAGCTCTGTGTGTGTCACTGCTCTGCCCCATGCAGCATTCCTCAGCAGTCCCTTTGAGATCCTTGTTCAGGTGTGTGCCAGCTGGTGCACATCAGCTCTGAAACAGTGACACTACTGACACCTGCACTCACACCACTAATGCTCCCAAATTTATTTATTGCTCATCTACTGTTCCACTGTGATCAAAAATCCTTCCCTTGATGTTAAAGGGGACACGACTAGATCTTTCACTTCAGAAGAAAAGTAGGATGGTATTTGAAAAGGTTGGTTTTGAACAATGCTGCACTGAGGTGAAGAGAAATCAGTGCACAGTGGAAAATATTCCATCAGATTCTGCTCATGTATTTTATGCAAATCCTTGCCCCATCCACTGAAAATCCTTATTCAAGCACAGCACGGAGATGCCTGAGCCCTCAGTCTGCTGTCTGACCCCACTCCTCATTTTCCTTACTATGAGAGGTTTTATTTTATCTCTCTGTTTTACAGGTGTTCAGGGAATACAGAGGAGTATATGTAGTCTATGACCTCTCTCTACCCAGCAATGCATTCATTATTGATTACACAAGATGTATTCATCTGAAGGCGTTTGCAGTTTTAAAAAATTTAATTGATATGTCGTGGTCATTGAGTCATTGGTTATTAAGATTTACTAAAGGCTTTCCTTCTGAGAGAACATTTTTGAGACCTGCAGTTAGGACATACGGTTGTTGTGTAGTTCACTCTCTCACCTTGCTGCCTCCTGTTTCTGAGATACAACAGCGACATGAGTAGCAACGCACGAACATTTGTCAATACAGTTCTGAAGAGGGGAAAGAGAAGGGAGAAGGTGTTAAAATTTAACTTTAATTTTTACCAAGGCTGTCTCTGATAAAAGCTGCAAGAAGCTGCAAAAAGTTGCCACTAAAATAAGACTAGCATACCATTATTAGCTAGACGGGTTGTTTTTTTCCCCACAGTGTGAGAAAAATCAGTCTCGCATGCCAAGGACTAGGAAGCCTGCAACAGTTAGGGTTTGGTTCCTATAGTGACTGCCACAGCAAGTGTTAGCATCCCGAGTGTCTTTCTATCTAATTTCCTATCAGGGACAGCTACTGGATGAGTAGACCTCTCATTGTCACACATACATCCATAATAAGGTGAAACAGATCAGAGATGGAGACGGGGGAACGACCTAAGAAAGTTTTGCTGTGATCTGGATGCAAAGGCTGTTCTGCCTCCAATCCCTGTTGTTTGTTTGTAGCTCTCTTAAATGCTGCAGAGATACTTTTCTCTGGAAAAAAAACCAAAACACCCCAAACCAACACAAATTTTCAAATACACTGAAGAACACACTGGCCATGGCTACATAACAATCTCTTAAGCCTGTCAGGCCATTTACAGGTAGGATTGTTCCAACTGATTCCAGGGAATGTTTCCCAAAGCATCTGCACAGGACACCTTTGGGATGAATAAGAATATGCCTGGAGCTACTCTAAATGAAAGATCTTCTTCCTGCAAAGAGCAAGGTATGTCACAACCTTTCAGTGTGCTGCTCTTCCTAATTTTGGTGAGGGAAGTGCTGGCATTCCCAAAGCTCTGATGCAGAGCACAGTCATCAAATTCAGTCTGGGATTCCTTGGAACAATTTATGGATTATGGTAAGACAAGTCAGGACAAATCTAGCTCAATTAAGAACAAACCGTTTACTGAGAAAGAAGAGTGGAGATATTTGAATAAAGATCCTTGGTAATCAAAAGCTGTGGTTCTTCGGAGAGTCCATGTGTCTAAAAGCTGACTTTCAACTACATCATTTAAAGGGGCAGAAGCTACAATTTGACAGAGTCTCCAGAGGGGATGCCTTTGTGAAGTTTGGATTAATCCTTTGCTATGGTATCCAGTTTTCATTAAGAAAGTGCCTCTCCTGTTGCCAGAGGTCACATTAGCCCCTGCAGACCACATGGTTTTAGGATATGCCTGGTGTGTCTGGGACTAGTAGCAACAGTTGGACAGCGCTGCTCTTGCAGGACATCTGCACCCCTGCAAGCAGATCCCTGGTTGCTCTAAATTGTTACCACTTCCTCAAAAGCAGTGAATGTCAAGAGAAGAAGAGCTGCTGTGGGAGAGGAGACTCCCAACCTCCACAGTCCAGCTTCAAGCGAGAGGAAGGGAAGATTTCCTGATATTTAGAAAATGACGTGTCAGATATTAAACCAAGACAATCATTTCACAATGGTTTACATACATCTGTCTTCTTGAAGAAAAACAAATCCTATGACCTTCAAACTGGCATAAATGTATTCATTATTTTGCATGTATATATTTTATTGCATTTCATAGCCTTTCTAAATTAGGAGCACACACAATCAGGATAGTTATGGCTAGTAATTTTTCTCCAAACTTTAAACATTTCAGGATTAGGATGATGCATCTTTTTGCTACATCCCTCCTTCTAGGCAACATGAGTGGTGGAAGCAACAGCACTGTATAAATGTGCATTAACACTAAGAATAAAAGCAAGGAGGTTAGATGGTGCTATGATGTGTGTGTAATGCCATTAACAGCCAATTCATGAACAAAGAGTAATGTATGGAATCAAATTGGTGCCATGCATGCCTTGTCCCCTTCGTGAGAGAGAAACTCACTGCTCGTGAGGCATTCCCCTAAGGGAAGGCAAGATTGTGCTGGAATGGCTTTAAAGAAAAATTTTAAAAGAGAGAGACTAAGTGTCACAATACTAATTTTTATTGTTATGCAAACAAAAGGTGTGCTTTTCTAGATGCTCACTGCAAATATTAGGGATATTGTAAATGTATTTGATAGTAAAGAGGAAGGGTATGGGAAATTGTACATGGAGAAATAATCATTTTAAGCAGAGACTGACTTTTCTTTCAGGAAAGATCCAAAGGATGTCCTGCAGAAAGTCTTTCTGCCCTTTTTACCTGCCAGTTAAAAAGGCAGATATTTCTGGAACTGGCCAGGGTCCTTCTGACTGAGAAGATAAAATGTGTCAAGCACAGGTAGGCTCAGATTTTTCAAAAGCAGTTTTCAATGACCTTTTAATGCTGAGCTCACATAGACTAAGGGAACCTGAATTTTGGCTAGGAGTGGTTGGTACTTTTTATGTAGTCGGAGTTTTTCCTTCTTTTTGTCAGCATGATTCTCCAAAATTCATCTTCGTTGTGCATTTAATTGCAAACCTGATACATCAGGAGAAGGCCAACCAGAGTACAGGTATCCTCTTCAGCATTCATTCCTAATGCTGGAATCAGTACTGTATACGCAGCCTATCAAGACATTGTTGCCATCTAAATAATCCAACTCAAAGACTCTTTCTTTGTGCAGGTTCAGGTCATCCTCACTGAGGGAGGGAAGGGAACTGTGGATCCCTGCAGCTCTGGCCATGCTGAAACTCATTATTGCGTCTCAAGAAACCTTGTGCTTTTTATCACCTTATTCTTTGACTCAAGTTTGTATTTTATTATTTTATTGAGACACCAACTGTGTAAAAAGTGGAAAAGTCTGGTATTAACTAAGTCATACTCTATTGTTTACTCCTACCCCCACCTGCTAACCCTAAAGGATTTTGGATCTCTTGTCATGTCTTCTTATCTACTTGCACTGCCTCAAACCTGAAAGGATTCACCCAAAGGCAGCAGCAATTCCAGGAATTCTCTGTCTAGCATCTCCCCCCACTATTTGAAGCTCATTTCTCTAATTCCTGGTTTTTTTTCAGGAAAGAGGACTTGCAGGAGGGAAGGAACATACCTACCTTCCTGCAGAAGTCCAGCATGGACATCCATGTCCCATGGGTGCTACCCAGGAGAGAATTTCCTACAGAAACCCCACTGGTGCTTGTTCTGGGAGCTCTTCACTAGCGATGCTTTCCCATGTAAACCTCATTTCGTGAAGTTTCAGAGCCTGGGATGTGAGCTCAGAAATTTGCTGAGTGAAGTCAGTCGTGGGACAGACATCCAGGGTAACAAGTGAGGCTCACATTGGACACTGCCTACCTGTAAAAAAACAGGTGGTTTTACCTCTGTGAAGCTGCACAGGTTCAAATAGTGAAGCTGAAATCAAAGGGCACCTTTCAGAAAAAATGCTTCCCCAGTGGGGGAACTGCTGTTCTGTGCCAGAATGTAAGTACCAGTTCAATGTATGTTAGCACTCTAATGCCTGAGGTGTTAATCTGAAGGTATGGCAATGAAAGGAGATGTAAAAAAAATAAAATCTGTATTTGTATTTAATGATAAAAAATTTAATAAAAAATAAGTGCCTAAACATTAAAATATAGGACAAGATTTTTAATTTCAGATATTTCTTACAATTTTCCTCTGGACTAGATTTTTACAGTGTTTAGAACTACACTTACTTTATGCAAACTTTTTTTTGTTTTGATGTGTATTTTCCAGTGTGTTCCTTACTTCCCTTGTCACGTGAGACAGACAGCTCTCCTCTCTGTGACTCACATCCAAAATTCAGCAACACTTATAGAAACTGCCCAGATGATTTAGACAGTCTTTTACTGCCCATTATATGCTGACCTAAACTGCAAGTGTAGTACCAAGCTTGTAAAATGAGTTTTAAAATTCAGGTCCTGTACTCCCAATACCATTCAGTTTCTCACACTGCTTTCCCGTGTTTGCTAATCTGTCTATCCCAAGGGGCACTGTATTTATGTCCACACATTCTGCCTTCCCAAATCCACATCACAGTGCAATTCCAACTCCTGGGCTGTCCTGCAGCTTCATTTCCCACTCCAATCTGCCACTGCACTGAATATTAAATGGGGTGCTCATGATGGGGATGTCTTTTATCTGCTGTGTCTGGAGTGTGAATTGCGAGTGTCCTTATGCTGTGATTTGTAGAGCTCTGTGAGGTGCAAGTCGCTTATTACTCCGCAGTGGTTGATATCTATATTTAAACTATCCTTGCAATGGAGGTGGCTGCAAGACACCTGCCAGCTTTTTCTATCATCAGGCTGGTAAAATTAACTCCTAAGGACCAGTGTCTTCTAATTGTAGTGCTTGACATGAACTAAGAGTGATCCAAATGAGAGAAATGTGTGGTAAGACACCACGTTGTTGGAGAGTCAGAAACTACGCGAATTTCTTCTGATGATGATGAACATTTTGGGTGAACAGGGATCATCACCTGGGAAAAGCAGTGACATAGCAGTCATACTGATACTTACCTTCTCCCTTCCCTTTAGAGATTTTGTGTTCAAAAATCACCACTCCCTTAGGAGCATTTGTCTATGAATGACTGCTATTTAAGTATGAAACTGAAGCGAATTTTTTTTTTTTTTTAAATAGCAACAAAAATAAGGCGAAAATAAGCAGGGTAAATTGTAGTAAAGGGTTATTAAATTTAAAATAACATCTACCTCAGACTAAAACACAGAGAAAAATTTGCTTTGAAACACACGTTAATGGGTACAAATGCAACCAAATCCACTCTGCATTGCTGAAAGCTGCTACCTTTGTTATACTTTGGCAAAGAAAATGATGAGTAATCAAAGGTAAGACCACCTCTTTTCAGAATTTTTTAAAATCATTATTAAAGTGGTGGATTCAGACACCAAACTGTCCAGAAAGAGAAACTCTGAAGATGTGAAAAATTACTTCAAAGAATTTGGGAGCCTTGTGCACAAGATTTTGTTCTGATCTTTCACCAGCCTAACAGTGTTATAAGAGACTGCCTGTAATGTTTTAGAGAATATAATTTCCTTGGTTGCTATGATATGTTTTCTTTGGTATTCTGCTTTTGTTTTGGATTTGGGTTTTCTTGTTGTTGTTGTTGCTTTGTTTTGTTTTTTTAAATCACGTTTACATGAGAATTAAGTAAGTACCTACCTTTAAACCTTTAAACAGGTCACAATTTCTTAATAAACATTGTTACTGCTGCAGTTGATATGTTAAATCCACTTCTTAATAGTACATGAAAATATGTCACACAGGTCAGGGACCGGGCAGATGTTGGAAATACAAGGTTCACTGGATTTTTTTCTCTCTGTTTCAAGGAACTCCATGCTTGACCAATCAGCAGAAATAAATAGCAAGAGCGAACTTGGGGACGTGATATCTAGAAGGGATGACTTTGCGGATCTTGAGTGGCTGGAGCTGAGAGATCCTGTATTTGGAAGATTTTGGGGTGTTTGAGCGTCAAAGGAGGACAGAAAGTCTTGTTGTGACTGCCCTCTGGTTCTGATTGAAAGCTGTAATTTCAGGAATAAGATCAAAAGCCTGGCACCATTCTGGAGCCAGTTTGCTGCTGTGGGCTGTGAGACAGGAGCCAGCGAGGGATGGCAGGAGGATGTCGAGAGCATCACAAATGCCAAGGGGACGTGTAGCACACTGGGCAGCCCGGCCGTGGGGAGCACTGAAGGTCTGGGATGCTGCAGCCCCAAAAACAGAGTGAGAGGTTTCAGAGGAGCTTGGACACTGGGAGAGACTCTGTCCTGGTGGAAACTTCTAGGGGGAAAAGTAGGTGCCGCGGGCTGTCTGGCTGTACCAGGGGGCTTGTGCGGGTAGCGGACGCAGCTGCCGGCTTCTGGAAATCATCATCGCCGTTATCCCTGTTGATTATTTAGCGGAATTACCTCATCTCCAGCAGACGAGTCTGCCCACCCCGCGGGTCCCAGCGGCAGCCGTCTCTCCGGGCGCCGGGGGCG
>VXBX01005899.1:94885-124059 GCA_013400415.1 Scytalopus superciliaris | reverse complement strand
GGCCGCCGCTGCGGCTTCCCCCGCCGCTGCCCGCGGGGATGCGGGGCCGGGAGCGGGGCCGGCCGCGCTATTATGTAAGCGGCCCATTTCCCCGCTCCGGCGGTGTCCCCGCTGCCCGCAGAGGGCTCGCTGCCCGCCGGGAGCCGCTCGCCACAGGCCCGGAGCAGCCGCCGCTCCCTCGCCCTTGAGCAGCCGCGGGGGATGCCGCGGGGGTGACCCCGCACCGCTCCGCTCCGCACCGCGGCGGGGGAGCGCGGCTTCGCCTCGCCCCGCATCCCCGCCCGCCGCCAGCCCTCCTAAGAGGATTGCCTTTCCTTTAATATCCACGCCGGTTCATCCCCGGCTGCGGCGATCCGCCCCGGAGCGCCCGCTCCGCACCGCGGTGTGACAGCAGCAGCCCCGGGGGGGCCGCCGCGGCTTTGGGGGCTGCGCGGGGTGTCGGGGGGCGAGCCGGGATGCGCTGCGGCTGGTGGGTGGTGTGTGCCCCTTAGGAGGGGAGGATGGTGTGTGCCCCTTAGAAAGTCGGTGCCGGGTCTGGCGTTGCTGTAACCTGGGAATGAGCAACGGGCCAAGTGGATAATTCACAGGAGTTCCCAACCAAAGATGAGGGCCTTGCTGGCCGCTGCTTGTTTTGTTCATCTTCATTAAACCTAGCAAGAAAGCATTTGTGTGTGGCTATATATAGCAGCTGTGTCTGCTGTTGGTGCAGTTAGCAATAAAGCTGTTCCCAGCGTGAATTTTAGAGACACGGTTGTCAGCAAGCATCGCAAGTCATCTCTTTTGAGGACTAATAAAACCCCTGTAGCATATACCCTGTGTTGTAAGACAGCCTAGGTAACAGGGCTCTGGAGAATTAAGAGATTATTTTATGACCATATTTCTTATACTGCACTTTTTTTGCTACACATTGAATTCTGTGGAGCTCTAATGGCATAAAAATTGGAACAATTAACATGTAGAAAAACCTTATACATAATCACATTAGTATTTAAGAATGCAATAGTTGAGGCTGTTGCAGGCTAGTGATAAATTTTCCCTTTCAAATACTTCTGTCTAGCTCACCGTGTCATAAAGTACTAGACCTTTCAATGCCAAAGTCATGATGCATTTCTGTTCTTACAGGTCTTGAACTATTTTCAAGTATAATATAACACATAATACGCTCTTTGATAGTTTGGAGAGAGGTGATGACTTTATGGTGTGAGTTGATCTGGGCTGGTAGTTGAAGCCTAAAAATGCTGTTAATTTCCTTGTGTCTGTGTCAGTGTTGTTGTGATTAACCATCTGGAAAAGCACTGGTACCAATCTTAATAATCACATGTACCGGTTCCAGCTGTGTCTGTGCAAATGTGGCAGGTCCTGCTCACAGAAATGAGTAGCCATACCAAAGGGAACACCTCAGTCTGAGTACCTGAGGTATGTGCTCATGCACCAGCCTCAGGGGAGCTGCCTCAAGCTCAACAGGTGCCTTGGGTGCAAACTGTCGATGCTGGTGGGCTCTGACAGGTGGGCTGCTCTACCTTCACATTGGTGATCAGCCATGGTAGCAAAGGGAAAACTTGTTTGGTTTGGTCTGCATGTGTTGCAGTCAGGCATCGGGCAATTTTGGCCTCATTATGGCATCTGTGGTGGTTATTTCCTACATCAGTGGTTATTTGCAAGCTACTAGTGGTTTGACACAGAGGAAGTCACAGTGCCATGTAGCTCTGTATCCTTGCTTCCTCCTTCCTGGTGTGATGTGTGGTTATTGCATGAGCTGTGCACATCTACTCTCTCATGTCTATACTTCTGGTTAGCTTTGAGTTCCTTTATGGCTATACAGCGTAAAAGCCTTTATTATTTTTGCTAACATTTAACTGAAAGTCTTCCTAATGGGTATGCTTGGGTTTTGTTTATTTGTTTTGGGTAGTTGATAACAAGTAAATTGTATCTGGTAGTTGAAAATCTGATTGCACATGGTATGAATAGGATGGCCTTGTGACAGGTGTGTAATAGCACACTGGCTTAAAGAGATTTTGAATTACATTCTGAGTTGTTTTCTCTTGTTCATATTGGATTTGAGCACCTTCAGTTTACTTAATGAATCCTTATAGTTCAATGTTTTGTTTTTGCAAAGCATTTATATGTAATTTTCTATTATTTGTTTTTGATGAAATGTATGTTTTAAAAACATAGAGGGGGGATCTAAACCATAAAACTTTATTTATGGAAACTATTCTTCTAATGATGGTATTATTACCTCCAGTTCCTTACAGTCCAGGAGAAATTCTTGTTATATGGTGTAGGTAGAGCATGTGCCCATGGTGTGTCTTGTCACTATTTGTATGACAAAAGTTAAATAACTGGAAAATATCTCATATTGATCATTGTCTTGCATTAGAAGTGTTAAATCTGAGTTGTGAAAAATGGAGTGGCCAATTATTATTTCCACACATCATCCAGATGATGGTGCTTTTTGTGGTAGCACTTGCCCTGGCACCCTGATTTTGAACTAATGAGTGTCCCGTCTATTAAAATCCACTGCTTCTCACTGCATTTCTTCGATGACTTGTCCTCCAAAGTTCAGGAAGTGTGGATATACTGAGCTTGCAGCATCTGCTGGAAGCTGCCAACAGTCAGCTGAAGAATCTGGATTAAAGTTTTAAAAGCACCAGATCAATTTAGGAACGTACATCCCAGCCATGAAAGTAAATGAAATGCTGATGTGTTTTAAAGGTCTGTTTAAAATAAAACCAGAAGCGATGTATTGGTAATCAAGGCTGGCCAAGTCAGTTCTGAGGACAAGATTACCTGGATGAAAAGGCTGACTTTATATCCCTAGGTTTCTCTGGGAATTTCAATTTAAGCTGATAACCCTACATGTAAGACTAGTTATGTCCTTGTGCTCTCTTCTATAAACCATCAAATCTAATAGAATAGAGTAGTTCAGCTGGAAGAGACTTACAATGATCAAATAGTACTACTGCCTGACCATTTCAGGGCTGACCAAAAGTTAAAGCCTGGCTTTAAGGGCACTATCCAAACACTTCTTAAACGCTGACAGACATAGGGTATCAACCACCTCTCCCAGGAGGTCTGTTCCAGGGTTTGACCACCCTCTGGGTAAAGAAAAGTTTCCTCATGTCAAGTCTGAACTTCCCCTGATGGATGCAGATTTCAGCCATTCCCACATTTCCCTGGGTGCCAGGGAGAAGAGCTCAGCACCTCCCTCTCCACTCCCCCTTCTCAGGGAAGTTTTAGGGAGCAGTGAGGTCACCCCTCAGCCTTACTCTCTCCAAACCAGACAGGCCCAGTGCCCTCAGCTGCTCCTCAGAGCACATTCCTGCCAGCCCCTTCCCCAGCTTTGGTGCCCTTCCCAGGACACACTCCAGTACCTCCCCATCCTTGTTAAATGCTGGAGCCCAGAACTGCACAGGGTGCTCAAGCACTAAACACAGGGGAACAACCTCCTCTCTGGGCCGGCTGGTGATGCTGTGCTTGATGCACCCCCAGGACGGGGTTTGCCCCCTTGGCTGCCAGGGCACACCCTGCTGACTCCCGCTGAGGCTCCTGCCAGCCAGCACTGCCGGAGGCTTTGCTGCAGGGCTGCTCTCCAGCCACTCCTCTCCCAGTTTAGACTCGTGTCTGGAACTGCTCCATCCCAGGTGCAGAACCTGGCATTGTTCTTATTAATTTTCATGTCACTGATGATTGCCCAGTGCTATCCAGATCCCTCTGCAAGGCTTCATGTCCTGTGGCAGAGTCAGTAGCACCTCCCAGTTCAGTACCATCACCAAACTTACTACCTGTGCATTCAACTGCATCCTCCAAACCATTGATAAAAAGTCTGAACAGAACTGGCTCTAGAATTGAGCCCTGAGGAACACCACTGATAACTGGTCACCAGCCAGATGTTGTCCAGTTCATTACAACCCTTTGAGCCCTGCCCTTACAATTTCAGTGTCCACAAATGGAAAGCCAGTGTTCCTGCAGTCATGGTCCTCTGACAACCCAAGGCAGCATCATCAGCATTAGCTCCATTATGACTGGTTTCAGGGCTGCAGGGTTGGTTTCCTCCATGGCCTGAGAGAATAGTAACAGCACGAGGTTGTTCCTAGAAGCCAAGTGGCGGAGGCTGTGTCAGGGATGCTCAGCAGCTGTGCCCAGTGCATGGCAACCAAGGGCAGGGACAGCACCCGGGGCTGGACCCCAAAGGCCTGCCTCTGAAGGATGCTGGCTGGGTGTGGTGATGGGTGGGGCAGTGGTGGGCAGGGCTGCTGCACATGGAGGACTCCATTGCCTTTTTGTCACAGTGTTACCACCCTGCAACACAGCAGTGCCCGAGGGACAGGATTACAGGGAACATCCTCTCATGTGCCACTGTCAAAGGTGGCCTGGAGCCAGCCTGTGGATATCCAAGAGGAAGTCCTTGAGGAGCTGGAGGAATTACTTAGAGGGGGCTAAGGGAGGAAAACTGGAGGCAAGGCCAGCAGCCAGTGGCACTCAGCCTTTGGGGGACAGACACAAGCCCCTCAGATAAGAAGAGCCACCAAGTCCTGGAGGTGCCTGAGGCTGTCAGGCCTTTGCAGCTGGACAGGTGTAGTAAGTTGAAGGGAATGCCTTCTTGAGGAGCTCTGCAGAGCTTGCTGACCTCACCTCCTGTGGAGACAGGGCAGCTGCTGCAAGAAATGGGATACTGTGATGTTGCTAGGGTCCTAGGGCTTTGCAGCACCCACTGGTGCCCTGCCAGGTGTGGAAAGGATTCTTGACCCTCAGCTGAGGACATTTGGCCACTCTCAGAAGCCCCTGAGATGGTTCCAGGTTGAGGGAGAAGAGAGCTTAACCTTATCCTGGAAGGTGTGACCAGTCTGTGGGATGGGAGGCAGGTCTTGCTCACATACTCAGGACAGGTGATTGCCAGCACTGAGATCAGGAAGGAATTTTCCCCCAGGCAGATTGGCACTGGTCCCCACCGGTTTTTTTGCCTTCCTCTGCAGCATTGAGAATGACCACTGCTCAGGGCTCTCCTGTCCCTTTGGGCTGGGTTGCTGCCTGCTGCTCATGCACCATTGAAGATGGCCTGTTGTGCCCTGCAGCTGAGAGGAGGAAGGCTTTTTTCCCCACCACTGTGGGCTGCAGGTGTCTTCAGGGATTTTTTTACCATTTTCTGTAGCACTGAGCACAGCCCCTTGTCAGGGCTCCTCTGGGTCCTGCTGCTTGGTTCTTGCTTCCTGGCTCTCTCTGGCGTTCTTGCCCACTGCAAGCTTGGAGTGGCAGCGAGCTCTGCTCTTGCCTTGGCTCCATTTCCCTGGAACTTCTTGCTTGTGCAAAACAGCCTGTGCTTGGAAGGGCTCTGGGCTTGCTGCCCCATCCAGAGCTGCCTCTTTTCAGCTCTCCCTGCCTGCAACACAAGCACAGGGCAGGCACAAGAGTGCTTTTCATACATCCCTGGCCAAGATGCACAGCAGTAAAGCAGGTTCTGGAAGGCAAAATTGTGCCTGTCATGGATATCTGTCATGCTTTGGAAAATACTACACACCTCTTCTTCCTACCTGTATTCTTGCTGCTGCTTTCTGTGGCTCTTGCATTTGCTGGACTGCAAAGGATGTATTTTCAAGCTAAACTAAGAAATGCATCAGCTTGCTCCTGGCCACACATGCATGTTGTGTTAGCTTGTGAGCATCAACTCTAAAACAGATGAAGGAAAACAAAAATTAAAATAATATCCTGTTTCCAACTATAACCTCTGTGTTATATGCCTTTGAAAGTGTCAGACAGATAAGTCTCATCATTATTTGACTCGTGGTAGGTACAGGAAATAGAACAGTTATGCTGTGTTGCACCCAGAGTTCTGCATAACAAGCCATGACCCAGGTCTGAGCGGTCCCTCTGGAGAGCAGCTCTCTGCAGTGCAGGTCCCAGGCACACCCAGGGACAGGGGCAGAGAGGGGCACATGTGCAGGTTGAGTCAGGCAGGGACTGAAGGCCCCAGGCTGAGCTGGGACACATCCCCTGGGCCCTTGGTGGGGGGCATAGGGGGTCCCAGGGGAGGCTGGTCCCAGACACTGAGGCCTGTGAGCCCCCCAAGGACCCTGACAGAGGTGGACTTGCACTGCTCGTGTGCCCTCCTTTGGACACTGGTTGTTGGTGACTTTGGAGACAGAGTATGGGCCAATGGACCTTCTCTCTGGTGTTCTGTTGTTCACAGACTCTTTTGTTTTTCCAAGGGAAACAGCTCAGGTGTTTCAAAAAATGAGCACAAAGGTAGGAAAAACAATCCGTGGGAAAATGAACAAGTACTGCTCAACTCCAAGACAGTTTGCATTTAGATAAGGAGCTTGATCTTTGAGCCTTGCTAATGTCAGGAATGGTGGGTTTTGCCATCCTGTGGAAACCCATCTCAGCTTGATGAACTCAGAAGACTTTCAAAACCCACATGTCACACTTACTCTTTGCCAATTTGTGCAGATGATCAAATTATCTTGAGATGATCCACAGCTCAGACGCCCCTCAGGAGGTCCCTGCCTCCTTCCCACAAGGTGACAGAGATGGTTGTGGGTGTTCACAGCCTTCTGCTAGTGCAGGGCTGGGAAGAAATGTCGGCAGAGATTTCCTCAGCATGTGCTGGTTGGGAAAGGAGCAGGTGGGAAGAATAGATTTGAGTAGAATAGAATAGGTCAGCTGTAAGAAACCTACAGTGATCATTTGGTCCCAATTCCTGACCACTTCAGGGCTGACCAGAAGTTAAAAGCTTTAAGGGCACTGTCCAAGTGTCTCTTCAGCACTGACAGAGGATACAAATGGGTCAATGATTACCTCTCCAGAAGGTCTGCTCCAGTGTTTGACCATCCTCTCATAATAAACCCAGCTGGTGCCATCACAATGCTTCTGAAATTTGGTTTCAGTAAGGCTTGTTCCTGGGCATTGCTTGTGTAGCTCATGAAAATCCAACTAACACATTTTTTTGGTGTTTAACATCTAAGTCAGTAGTGTATTTGTTTCATTTGTAAGTTAAACTGGTAAATACCCCAATTTATGAGAATTTTGGACATGTAACTAGGGTTTAAAATGTTGTAAAGGAAGAATTTCCCTAAAGGGGAAAGAAAAACTACTGTCTGGAAGGGAATTTTGTGATTCCCTACAAGTTACATGTTCTGTAACTGGTGATGTCTGCTCTGAAGCAGAAGATGGGTATCTGCAAGAATATACTTGCTCAGCTGTTTGCAGTGTGGTGACATGGTTCTGGCAGCCTTGGGTTCATAAAAGCAAACTACTGTCCAATTATTTAAAACTAACCCCACAGGTATTACGAAGTCTATTACACTGAAGTCATTTCAGTGTTATGACAGCCCTCAATATTTGGGGCCCTGCTGGCACAGGCACACACAATGATGAGGCCTCTTTGAAGAGTTAACTTTTAATCTCTGAATTTACAAACAAAACCAGTTACAAGACAATTTGTCATGTGAATGGTATGGTCTAAACTATGCAGATCAGAATTTTCTAGCTTTGGGTGCCAGTGTAGTGAAAACTCGAATTTTATTCTTTAAAATTCCTTTTTTTGTTTTTGGTCACAGAAATTGTAGAAAAGTGTGCAAGTGGTTATCTGGCCCATTCTACCAAATGAAAGTGGAATTGGCTGTACTTAAATTTATTTGGTAGAAGTGATTTTCTTGCCAGCCTTTTTAAGTTTATAATGATGGCAATTTTGCGGCTTCCCTAAATTGATTTAGGCATCTCCACTCAGAAAGTTCTGTTCTCATTGAATGTAAATATCTTTCCCCCCACACCCCCCCCAATTCAAGTCCCTTGTTCCCTGTTCTAGCTTTCCTTGTTGTAGAGGAGCGTGCTCTTTCTTTTTGCCTCAAACTTTAGAAGTGGTTGTCCTCTTTTGTCATCATTCCCTATGATCTTACTGGAGTTATCACATGGCTGTCCCAGTCAGGCCAATCTCTTAGCAATAATTAGCTCATATTAAAATACTGATTGCGTTCAATTGTTTTAGTTTCTAATGTACAGGTTAAAAGGTAGAGGTAGATTCTGATTGTCTGAGTGAAACTCCCCAGAGCTCTTTCCTATTTAGGTTCTCATGGTACTTTCCCTGCTTGGTAAAGAAAGGTAATCTGTTTCTCCTGTTCCAGTTTCCACCCCCATATCCAATATTAACCATGATCCTATGAGTTACTATGTAATACACTCTTCCTCCTTGTAGCTTCCATAAGTCAAGAAAGTGCTGTTCCTGAAGTTTTGTGGGGCTCCATAGCTCTGTGCTCACCTACCAAAGCATTATTAGTATCAAGGGGGCCTCCTCCTCTCTGCTTGCTTTACAATTTCATCTTTTGTCATTTATTCTTTCCCATTTCCTTTATAGTCTTGAAAGTGCATCCCTCCCTCTGCTCTTCTCTTTACACTTCACTTAGACCCTCTCTTTAAAATAAAATATTTTTTTTAGAGACCTACTGCTAATATTTTGGCTTTGGGTCTGGACTGCTTTCTTCACTACATCTTTCCCCTCTTGAAGATCATCTGTTTTGCACTGTCAGGTTTTCTAAGCCCTAATGTTTCTGCCCCAAGGACTGCCCCGTGCTAGCTGTGAGTGAAGCTGTCCTCGGGGGTCCACAGCCCCTCCACAGGGAATGCCACCTTCCTGTTGTGGTACAATTAAGAGTGAGACTTTATGGGCATGTAGTGGAGAGATGTTGGGGTGGTGCTAACCTGTGTATCTGGAAAATATAGGAATTTGTGGCCTGGATTGATGACCAGTGCTTGCCTCCTAAATTAGGATGTGCTGCTGAACCCTGGTACAACCAGCTGTTGTATGTAGACAGTGAGGGTGAGAGAGCAGTGAATGAGGGCAGGAAAGGAGAATACAGTGACTTTCTCCTCAGTGGCCCAAGATTTATGCACTGGACAGGAGGAAGAGTGAAGAAAACCACCCATCATCTGTCACAGCAGGATATTTCCATGGGGATAAATGGCAGAGAAAAGCAGGATAAGTACAAGGTGGGGGTGAGCACAGAGGGGACAGCAGCATGTCTGTGCCCACCCTTCCTGCAGCACAGCTGTCCAGTCTGTGGGGAGCCTCTCTTAGTGGCTGGCCAGGTAACAAAAGCAAGTGTGGAGTGGCAGACTATACTGAGATTGGGAGAATATGAAAATAAAGGGTGAAAGATGCTCTTTTTTTGGTTACATGAATAGGTCCACAGCTTCCTGAACTCACCTGAAGATGTCAGGGGGATTTTTTTCACCTGCCTAAAATATACACAGGGGGATGCACCCCTACTGAAACCTCTGATCAGACAGAAGTCATTGCTCAGTCACCTCGAGGACTGCAGTGTGGGGAGAGGGAGTAGCAGATGGCTCTGCTGCTTCAACATGGAGGGCATTTTCCCTAGGGAACTGTCATTTGCTTTAGTTCACTGGGCTCTGCTGCAAACTCAGCTGCTTGGAGCCTCCAATCCAAAGTGTTTCAAGTGCTGAGTCACTCTTCTCTAAGTGTTCTGCAGCATCAGCATCAGTGCTGTGCATCACTGAAATTTTGCTGTTCTCAAATGCAAAATTACTTATTCCAGATTTAATGAATATCTAGTTAGTCAGTAGTTGCCAGAATCATCAACCAGTGACCAGTTTGGAAAAGTCATTTTGTCATTTTGTTGTGTCGAGTCTCTGCTAATTGGAGTTTATTAATCTTAAGCAGAAGGTGTGGTAGAACTTAGGCCTGTGTTAAAGGCACATGTAACACATTTCTGCCTGTTTGTGGTATGAGAAAGCTAATGAAGGACATAGGCTGTTCCTCTTACTGGCTGCTCAGCCTTTCTTGCTGTTGATTCAGTAATCATTCTTCATTTTCCTGTAGGGTGCTAGCAGCAGTGAGACTGAAGAATTGGGGACTGATGTGGACAAGCACATAGTTGGTAGAATTCTGTTCAGATATTTTCTCAGAAGGTTTGTGGGGCAATGGGAGGGGAGTTCAGCAGCCTTTTGGGGGGTGAAGGCACAAAAAAGTCAGAGGCTGCACCACACTTCGGGGCTCTGGGCTCAGACTCCCAGTGTCCTGCACCTGCTCCTTAGTTGTTTCTGTTGTTGGGCCTTCTTTTTCTTGCCACCTGTTTTCTGGTGGAAAGCTGCTGCTTGCTCCCAAATAAGATCTGCTTTGTTCTGCCTGTCAGTGTAGTAGATAAATTTGATGCTTCCTTGAAGTCTCAGCTTTCTCACTTTCACCCCACTTCTTTGTACCCACAATATTGCTGTATCTGTGCTTTGTAGTGATACAGAGGCCAGTTCCACAGTCCAGAAACTCTCTGTCTGTGATACAAAAGAGGAGAGGAAGGCCTTCCAAAGACTTGGGCTGTCACTAAAACAACCATTTGATAAACAATTTCTAGTCTAGATTAACAAACAAACCTCAATTTTTTTTTTCAGAAACATTTCACAAAATGCCATCTTTATAGTGTGTACACACATACCTGCACATGCTTGAAAGAAACTGACAATCCTACTTTTCCCAGGTTGTAAATGGAAAAACACCCTAGGAATATGTTGATGTCTTATTTTTAATGAAGAAAAATTCGAGAAAATAAAAGTTGCTAAAGGACACAGATAATCTGACTTTCCTTTCTGTGTTGTGATCCTTGGTAAGCATTTTCTTGTGCCCTTATAGAAATGTCAGGGGTTGGCAGTGTGTGGCAGAGGTAGGTGATGGTCTGCACTGCCATGGGAACTGAGGATTCATGCTCTGTGTCTCAGCAAAGCCCAATTAAATGAGCCACATGCATAAGGGTTAATATACCTTAGGCATAAAGTAGGAGATGGAGCACTGCATATGGAGAAGCAGCTTGATGAAAGGCAATCCCTTTTTTGGGAAGAATAATCAGTCTTTGACATCTGCAGAATGACACTGATTTTTCACATAGAATGTATCTATTAGGTTCAGATTCAGGAAGGTTTTTAAAGACTTATTTGCATGCAGGGCATGTAGGGGAATAAATTAAAGTGTGATACTCTTATTAAATCTGTGCAGATCTGAGTGTGGATGCTCTTGCTTATATTTAAACTAGGCTTCCTGTTGTTCATCTTGCCATTGTTACTAAATCCTGGTTTGTTTCTATGGGTGTTATCTTTTCATAGCCTCTCTATGCAGTTTGGATGAACTTTTTAAATACATAAGAGACATTGCTGAAATAGATCTGATGTGAACATGAAATAATTTTTTTCAAAATAAAGTTGCCAGTAATTTTAATTATAGCACAAATTTTAGTCCTGTAAAAATCATAAGGAATGATTAATAAGGGTAATCAGAGAGGAAAGAATTTAACTGATTGCCTCATGTTTTTCAAATCTGTACTAACCACATTCATATCACAGGGGAGACAGAAGCTGTGGATCAAAGGCAGAACAAAGCAAAAGAAAAATTCAGGGGTGTAGTGAGGCCTAAAGAGAGGCAGGAGCGTGGCTCAGTCTAGGGGCAGGCTGAGTGCAGATGTGCTCAGGGGCCTTGCTCAGGGAAAAAATGCAGAGGGAGAGAAGTGCAGGGTACTTGCTGAGGACAGGCAGGGCTGGTGCTGCCACCACAGCACAGAAATGCTACAGGAGTGGATTCATTCTGTGTGGAGCAGAGAGTGGAAAAGAGCCACAACAGAACAAGGTTAATGTCCAGGTGAGAAGGTGGCTGGGGGAGGGCCAAAAACAAGCTGTGCTTTTGGAGAGGAGATGTGAATTTTGAAATACGTAATTTGGATTGTAAAGATATGTGGAAGTATAACAGTGTAGGGAAATTTCTTTGGTTTTTAAAAATAGTACAAACCTCCCTCTCTATTCTCCAATAGTTTCTGGGTGAGTTAGTAAAGAAATCAATATATTCCTTATGATGTGACAGTCTTGCAAACTGCCAAAATGTAACTTTATTGATAGCACATCCCTAAATGTTGTTCTGTTTAATTCTCAGCCAAAACATGCAGGCAGAGTTAGTATCAGGACACTTGTATCTTCCTTCATGTTTATTCAACTCCCTTCTTCCTTCCTTGTCCTGCTTTTCAGCTGTCATCCTTTCCTTGCTGCTTACTCTTTCCCTGCCTCTCTTGTATGTCTAACCAGACAAGCTGTTGGAGACATAACCACCAAAGCCATTTAGAATATTCCTTGCCCTCTGTTCCTTGCTAGGTGAGCCCAGCTGCACACATGAGAGCTGACCAATTGTTTAAAAATCAGTACTGAGCCTCCAAACGTTGTAGGCTATCAAAGAATACTGAATGCTCATTTTGTTTTATTTGTCTCCTGTTGTGCATGAGAGGAGGGACAGATGGTACTGCTGGAACAGGGCTCCTTTCCCTCAGGGTCTGTGGGGTTGGGTAAGGTCCTCCCCGTGTAGGGGAAAGCTGGGAATAAAGTGACAGCACCCCTTATAGGCACTGCTGAGTACCTGGAGAGAAACCAAAAGGCAGGAGAGCTGAAAGCAAAGCAAAGACAGCAGTGCAGGAGGTGTGAACGTGCAAGCTGAAGGAGCCTGCAGTGGGCTGCACTCACTGGCTGTGATTTTCATCAGGAGCTCCAGCTGAGTCCACAGGAGCTTCACCCAGCTGGTAGCCTTAGGGTTTACTCCAGCAGTGCTGTCGCTCCAGATTCAGGGAAGTCAAGGTGCTGTGTGTCTCCCTGGGCTTTTGAACTTACTCCTGTTCTCTGTTCTTGTACTAAAAAAAAAAACCCTCCTATGAAATCTGTGCTTCCAGGGTCTGAAGAGCCTGTTTCAGAGAAGGCAAACCTCATTGACGCTTTGCAGAACTGAAAAGGGTGTTATTCTTAAGATCATGTTTCCTGGAGCATCAGTCCAAAAACATATTTGTTGCAAGCATCGTGCCAGCAGCTTTTACGCAAAGTTTCATATTAGGGTAAAAATAAATAGTAATTCAGAAGTTGGCTGAGGCTCTAGATTGATTTGACAGCAAAGAAGCAAATCAGGAAGAAATATAGGCAACCCTTAGATGACAAACACACACATGGCATTTGAAGGGCATCTTAACTCCTAAGCAAGTCACTCCTCCAAGAGTCATGATGAGCAATGTGGGAGGACAGGGAGGAACAAGCTCTGTCAAATATGGTTCAAATATGGGCTGAAAAATATTTTGGATCAAGATCACGTGTTTACAGACTGAAGGATGAATACAAACTTGAGTACGGTGTGTTTCAGCTCGGATTGTGCTGTTCAGTTCTGGTTTCTATAGTGAGGGCTGCCTCACTATATAATGGGTGATATATATATAATATATATATATAATATATAATAGGCAGTGTTTATCTGGAAAAGAAATAAAAAGACTGGACTCCACTAAAAAGGGCATTTTGAAAGAGGCACTGTGCAGTGTTGAGGTTGTGAAGTCACTTCTCTGAAGGCTTTGTTTTTATGAGCAATAAGTATTTTTTCCCCTCTAGTATCCAATTTCCAGTTTGTCTCAAAGCACTTATACCAGTATCTGTTTGCTGATGCCCATCAGTAGCCCATCCTACATAGGCTTGCCATGAAGTATGCTGGTTAATAGTTGGGCTGTTGGATTGCCCAGTAACATCTCTTATCAGAAGTGTTGGTGGCATTGACGTAGTCCATAAACCCAACTCAGACTTTTCTCTTCTCTGACTCAAAGGAGGATATTTTTTACACTCATTTATACAGAAAGATTCCTTACTTGCTTGAAAGCAGCCACCAATCAAGTAAATTTAATTATACATTAATGCATCTTATAATTTTTTTGCATCTGAAAAAAAGGCAGTGTGAAGTCAGCCTCAAATGCAAAGCACTTGCTGTTCGTCTTCTCTCGTTCTGAAGCTCGGGATATTTTCAGTTCTTCAGAGAAGGTGTTAAGAAAAAAAAAACAAACCACTTCTGGTGGATTGCAATGGATGTCTGTCTTTTTTTAAGTCTTACAAAAAAGAGTGGAATTAGAAGGGTGGTGGAAAGCTTTCTGAAAGTGTCACAAACTCATTTCCACTCTGAGATACATATACCAGCAGGTGATGTCTACGTCTAAACCAGCTTTAGCTATACCAGTAGTGATCACCAAAATTACTTGCTGTACTACTAAAGTGTTAAAAATAGAGTAAGTTTCATCCAAGGTTTGCAGCTCTAAGACTTCCAAAAAGGCTCTGTTCCACTGGCTGCCTCATTTAATTTCAAGTTGTTGGTAACTCAGTTCCTTATTCATGAACGTGCCTTTCTGCACTGCTGGCAGCTGTTTGATTGTGTTTTGGAGGGTTTCCACCTTGTAGCCCTCAGTTATCTAGGAATTATGACTCTGGGGACATGCAAAGAGCTTTTAGGTTACTCTGGGAAAGGAAGCCTGCTTTGTTGTTTGCATTCTCATCTCTATCCAGTGTGTCCTCTGCGAAAACAGGAGCTCTCCAAGCCCTCATTTGGTGTGGCATGAGGTGAGGTCTCACCTGAAGGGTGGGAAGCCCCATACCCGAGCAGGGGTGTATCTCTGTGGGATTTCAGGGGAGGGGGATTGCATTTATATTCACGCAGATCTGCATCCGAAATGCAGTCAGTCTGGTCCTTATGGCATCAGCAAAAGAAGTTGAGAGCACAATGGTTTTTTATCCCTAACCTAATGCTTTTGTGCACAGACACTTTGGGGGCAGACTAGTTTGATGCACAGGCAACAAAGCTGAACCCTTACAAACCAGAGACATGCAAAAAGCCATACATGTGACACTGACACATGGTCAGTCTGGGCACCCACTGAGGTGAAGGAGAGCAGTCACTGGAGTCACTGGGAAACTTAACTGGACACTGGTCTGTGTGTGCTTTACCACATTTACTTTGAGGGTCTGTCTGTCCTGAAAGGGATACACATAGATTTTTCTCTGTAAATCTTTTTCCACAACAAAATGTAACTCCTATCTATAGTTTTAGGAAAATGTTACACATCCTCTACAATGACCTTTTTCTATTACTTAGGTACTAAGATTTAAAGAAATTGTATTTTGCATTTGCAGTCCTGTGAGAATTTTGTCATAATTTTATTCCAATACGGAGAGTAAACACACTCGTGTTTAATGTAAATTGAATCCAAAGAGATAGCAGGATAGTATGATGCTATCAGAATTAAAGAACTCAGCCTTACAGCACTGACAATTTAGTTAACAATGAAGAATCTGGGTATGATAGCCACGAGTTAGTGCTGATACCAGACTAAGTTAACTAGCTAACAAAGGCCAGTGCCTCTATGTGAGAATTTAAGTTTTAATGGGGCTACCTATTTAAAATTAAAGGGAAAATTGGTAGCTTCCTACTATGTTTCTACATTCTAAAAATTAAGAGAGGGCTGGTGGTTCAAATCTGGACAAAACCACACTGATGTGCTTGACATAAAATATTTTATAGCTGTACTAGAAAAAAAATGACAAAATTGTTAAGATTTGCAATTAATATCTCATATTTTTCAGAAGAGTATATCTGTTGTAGAATAGAAAATCTGGGTACTCTTTGTGTTGTGTAAACCTGAGCTGTAGTGAAGAGCATAATAATTTGAAAACAGTATTTTTTTCTAAATTTGTATGTGTGGGTGTGTATTGTTGCTTGGTCCATAACAATACAGTAGCTAATTTTACCAGAGAGATGAGAAAATGCTTACTCCTGTCTGGGATCTCACTGATCCTTTGGTCTCTGATGAGCATAGGAGTGATAGTTTTCCTTCCTCATCCCCTCAAAAGGAAAAGCAATGGTTGATTTGTGTTGGATAAATCAGGGGAATGATCCTTCATTACATGAGTGTTTCTGTGATTCATGCTCATACCAAGAGGTATTTTTCTCTATCAGTAATCTTATGGAAATACATGGAACTGTGCTGATTACTCCCATGTACATAGAGCAGGAAGAAATGTGCAAAAATGCAGTGTCAACCAGCATTCCACTACAGCTCCATTTATTCCCCTTGCTTTTTTTACTGTTGTAAGTTGTGTTAATACAAAACACTTTTTTTACATTTTAACTGTTTTTAAATTCTTTAAGGAATTCATATCAGAGTCATGCCTTAAGAAATCCCAGTTATGTCCATTGCAGTATTTAGAATTTATGCCTATTGCAACTTGTGATGAACTCGATATCAAATCACTATAACGACTATCTTTTAAAGATCTGATTCTACTCATGCTGACTCTATTTGCAGCAGGATGAGGCTCTACAGGCTATCCAGTTCACTGCATTAACAGGATTTAATACTACGTGTACTCTGTCCTGGCTCTGCACTGGACTGGGTTTAAACTGTAGCTGGTTGCAGAGCTTTCTGCAAATTACCCCTGTGCTTCTGGGTGGTGTATGTGTGTGTGTGCATATATTCTGAGGCAAGAGGAATTTGTCCTTTGATGATGTCAGAAGCCACGTTGAGCGTTTATAAGCTGTGGTTTCTCCTTGCTTTGAGAGAGTTTGCCGGGCTGCGCCAGCAGGAAATCTATTCTGGGATCATAAACGTTTTGGTTGACCTTCCCTGGCCTGCATAAATCAATACTTCTAATTTGCTGACACTGAGTTCTGTGGCTAATTGGAATGCTTTCAGCAAATTTGAGCCAACCTGCACAGCCACTGCATCCAGCTGGGGGGAAGTGCCTCACAATGACTTGTGCCAGTGTTGTGGGAGGGTTCACTTGCTCAAGCCTTCTTCTCGCTCCCCTTGCAACAATGAACACCTGTGTACGAATACAGAGGTCTTACTAGATCAGTCTGGGACCATCTGTTTGAATCTTGCTAATTTTTCCTTGCCTGCTCGTACCAATCAATTGATGGGACTTGGAATGTCCATTCAGTTTGATTGTTCTCTTTTTCTGCACGACACCTTATTTTATCTGTTCCACCTCACTTGAGACCTGACTGAAGGTGTGCAATATGTAGGCTAGACCCAAGCAGTTACCGGCCTAAAAGACAAAAAAGATAGTACTTCTCCTCCTTTGATTTGTTTCAGAATAAATTCAAATTATATATGTTTATTTGTTCAATTAAAATCAACAGAAAACCCACATAACCTTCCAGGATTGTCACGACAGTCAGAAAAGGACAGTGTAGCAGGCTGATTTCTTCATCTTTTGGAAAAAAAAGTTAAGATTGGAATTTTTCATCTTACAAAATGAAAAGACCTAACATCTGTTTATTAAAAATGAGAGCAAATGGTTTCCCCACCTTTCCCTTGGAGTGTCTCGCAATGCATTCTTTAATCACATATACAGCCTGTACAGTCTGTCTTCCCATTCCTGCTTCTTCCTCTCTCTTTCATTCAGACCAACAACTGATCGTTCATTTAAGAACAGAGTAAATGTAGAATAATGCATGTTGGAAGAGACCTATGGATGCTGACTCATCCATCTCCAACCCAGAGCAGGTGCAATGTCAAAGCTAGGTCAGCTTGCTCACAGCAACCAGTTGGGTTGTGGCTTGAGTATCTCCAAGGCTGGAGTTTGCCCAGCCTCTCTGAGGAGCCTTGTGTAGCATTTCACCATCTCATGGTGATTTGTTTTACCCCTCATGTCTGCTCCGAATTTCCCTTGTTGTGGCTTAGGACTGTTGCTCTATCCCTTTTCCTTGTGAGTCTCTGAGTAGGGCTTGGCTTGGCCTTCCCTTTAATGACTAGTTAGGTGTCTGGAAATACAAATGGGGTTTCCTTCCCTCATCTTTGTCTTTTCCTGGCTGTAGAAGCCCAGTTCCCTTCTTATGCCCAGTGGTCTTCCAGTGGCATCCTTCTATTTGTCCTAAGTCTTTCTTGCACTGGCTAGCCCAGAAATGGAAGTGACATGCTCCCAGTGCAGGCTCATGAACTCCAAACAGTGAGGGAGGATCGTTGCCCTTGACCCATGTCTAGGCTGGAGTTAAACACGTCTCTCAGGGTGTGATCCCCAGCAGTGCAGAAACAGCAGTTTCCCTTGGCTGGAAGAACTGAGAGGGGAGAGACAGACATGGAGAAGGGCAAAAGCTGCTGGGTACCTCAGTACCCCTTTGTCATGCATGGTTTTAGGGCTCAATTCCTAAGACAGGTTTCTGGAATGGCTAAGTGAAATTCAAAGGCTGTGCTGCCCCTTAGGCAAGCTTTTGGCTCAGGTATGCCAGTTCTCTGGAATGATATTGGGACAACAGAATAGAACTGAAATGGATTCAGTTTAGCTAATAGTGTTGTGGGCTTGGGGGGGTGGGGTGAGGGGCGGGCGTGTGTGGTTGTATTTTTGTGTCATTGATTTGTTATTTATCTTTTTTTTTTTTTTAGCACAATTTTTCTTCACAACAGCTTTTACTTAATTGGGGCCTGAGTTGGTCTTTATTAGTGGCCTCATGAATAGTTCTGTTTAGAAGCAAAGCAATAGCAGTGCCTCTGTGGGAAAGGTCAGGATTCAGACCCATGTTCCATTGTGTGGCCAAATTGGAGTAGGCCAGTAAATACTGGAGCCCTGCTTTGCACACTGGCTGGGAAAACTTAGGAATTCCTTCAGCATATTTGCAGCTCCTATCAACTTTCTGGTGTCTGTGCTCTCATAAGGTTTCTGGAGAGTCCAGTAACAAGAAGCAACATCCTCGACATATGATATACCTGGTAGAAATGTTGTTGTTTCCCATAGCAGGGAAGGGCTCTCCCCAGACACCCTTCTTTTTTACACACAGACGTACTTTATATGGAGAGCTGTAGACTTGTTACATTATATTTGAAATTTCCTGGAGGCGTTTACTGTGTGGGAGTAATTTCAGGCTAGACTTTTTTTCCATGGCTGATTGATAAGTATAAGCTGTATTGCTGTATTCACCTCAGGAGCACATACCTTCCTGCCCGGGAACTCTGGATCCAGAGTGATTGAGAGTGTTTCTTTACCTGCTGTGATGCCAAGTCTATGCTGTGGAAACTTTCCCATGTATCAAAACTGGTAATTTGAAGGTAACATGATGCAATTGAAGTGGAAATACAAGGATGTATTCTCTGCTGCTGTGAGCTCATGTCAGCCTTCTGGCTTCACTGGCTTTACAGGGATTATCTTACACCAGGTGAAAACTTGGTCAAGTGCTGGTGATCCTGTCTACATTGTGCAGTGTTCTCACCGCAGCAGCTTCTGTGCCCTTGCAGAGCACCGTGTACATGTGGAGCCTAGTTGAAAATGTATTTAAGCATCCCACATGCAAATATAGCAATGGAGCATTATACATAGGACCTGCTTTCTGAGGGTGATGCTGCCTTGAGAGGTGGACAAAGATGTTCCATTATTTCAGGCAAGAGCTGTTCCTGGTTCCAGAAGCAATAGATGATAAAGGGAAATGCAAAAAGTAGGCATCTGGACTAAAATTTGAATTGTTGTTACAGTGTCATTTACACTATCAGGGCCCTGGGGGGCTGTTACAGTCCCTGCCCAGACTGGTCCTGTGCTTGCCCTGGTACCACCAAACTCCCTCACAAGCGGGAGCACTGCCCGGGCAGAAACAAAGTAAAAGCTGCATAAAGGCTTTGAAAACATTTTTATCCATCTTTTAACGTGTCTACTATTACTTGCACTATTTTCATCTTACACCTGTGGGATCTGGGCCATCTCTTCTTTGGCTTCTTTGTTGGCAAGGGATTTATTTACAATTTTTAATGCTGTTGCAGTGCTACTTGATACGTGGCTGATTACAGTGTGGCAGTGGGTTGTGTGTTACTGCAGCCATCTGAGGAGGGAGTGCCACCTGAAATAGCCATACAGGGCAGTGTAGCTGCTCTTGATATACCTGCAGCCTCTTACAGAGAAGCCTTCTCTGGAAGGTGTCCATCCCAGGAAGGACTCCAGGCCAGGATCAAGGATGAACCTGGGGAAGCAAAAATTCTTATTCCTCTGGTTTCTTGCATGAGTCTTGAGTGTAACCTTAGTAAGATGTGCTTTGCTTCAATTTAGGAATAATGAATCAAAATACTTAAAAAAACCCCAACCAAAACCAAGCAAAAATTAATCTGTGCTATCTAATTAGTTTAAAACTAAGCACAAACTGAAGGGTTTGTCTGAGCCAAGACTTTATGGCTCACAATACCTGCATCTTTAAAAGGATCTCTGTGCCTGAGCAAACATACACGAAGGGCATTAGAATGATTGTACTTCCCCCTGCACTATTCCCTGTTGACAGATAGTGTAATTTCACATTTAATAGGCCTTGATGAATTTTTAACTATGTATTTGTTTACATTTTAATATATTTGTAGTTTTGCAGCATATCTCAATTCTATGTACTTTTTCATTTGATTTATTTTATTTTCCTGACCAAAGAGATACTCTGAAGCACATGATAGACCCCGTATGTTCTTTCTCTAATAATCTCTTACCAACTGACTTTGCAGGCAGCATTTACTTAGCAGTTTCTGGTCTTTTTGGTGTTTAATATGCAGTTAACACTTTAAATGCCAAAGGGAAAACCAGCTGTAATTCCAGCAGTAAAACTCTCTTCTGCTGCAGGATAGGTCTGTGCTATCCTTTCACCTTCGGGATGTTTACAAACAAAAGTCATCTCTGAAACTGCTCCAAATATTTGTTAAAACCGCTGGAGTAAGTGCAACACGTCTTTTTGTTCCTTTGATTGCAGCACAAAACAAAACATAGCGTTTCATTTCTTTTTCCTGGGTAGGTCGTATTTATCTTCTTGGGTTTTTTTTCACCCTCAAAGTACATGAGGATGGGAGAGAGTGGGCACGAGACCCTTAAGGTCAGGGCAGCTCAGAAGTCAATGTTTGAAACTCCTTTTATCCCCTCTGTTAAGTGATGCCATCAATCCTTCTCTGATGTTTCGTGTGAAAAGCTCAGGTTTACTCCGGTGACAGTCCAAAAATGCCTCTGATACCATGTGCTTGCATCCATTTTTCATTAGGGGTCCGTGTTTTTCTCTGTGGACAGAACAAAAGAGGCAACAGAAATCTGTGTAAGCCCGGATGATGAAAAGCTGGTGTCAGCAATTCTGCCCTTACAGTGCAGGGATGGGAGGAAATCTTTAGATGTCACCAACTTTAAAAAGACTTTCATCTTTGTCACTCTTTTTTCTCTTCCTCCCCCCGCCCAGCTCTGAGCCCTACTTTAGCAGGGTTCTGTAGGTCGTCTTTTGGGATGTGCAAAGCTTTTTAATTGTGTTTTCAAATCACAGCACAGTGACAAAGTAATTTGAATATCCTACAAGTAATTCCTCTGGTATAAATTGTGAGGAATGCAAAATTATTATGGGTGGTAGAAATTTTCCCATTGAAACATTTTTCTAAATTGAGAACAAAATGAAGTTTCTACTGCAAAGTTCCCCTTATAGCATGAAACATTGAGAGTAATTTGTTTGTCAATTACTTTCATCCTGTCCTGAAATTATTTCCATTGTGTTTTTAATTTGCACCAAAATCAACAAAACTCTTCTTAGTGTTCAGTGAGCTTTAAAAAAGTCTAAGTCTCCAACAAAAAGTCAGGGCATTTAATTTTTGTGACTTTCCTTAAACATTTCTGCTGGAAGATAATTTCCCATTTAACTTCTATGCATTAAACAAAGTGCTTCAGCAGTCTAATTGGCATAAACCAGAATCACATCAATTTGCAAAGCTAACAAAGATATTATAAGTCCCTATTTTTAGTCAGAAAGCTTTTTAGAAAAGCTGCTATTTTTTTTCAAATAAGACATTTTTAGAAAGCTGCTGGTTTTTGTCAAGTAAGACATTTTAAGTAAGTAGTAGAAGCTCAACAAATGCCTACTTCAAAATATATGTGGCTCTCCATTCTTTGCTATCTTCTGTAATACTGTGAAACAAGGTCTGCCATTCTGCCCCTATTGATTTGTCCTGCATTGTTAAAAGCAGCATTTCTGTTTTCTTTGCAATATAATCAGCTCCTCAATCTTTACTGTTGTCTGACACCTCCAGTGAAACTTGGGAGTGCTTGGCTTAGGAGGTGGTTCTGAGTGGTGTTAAGGCAGGAGGCTCACCAATCACAGCTGTCCCTCAGAGGAATCCAGCTGCAACCTTGAGGGAAGTTCATAAAAAAGTGTAGATATGAAAAGGAAGTTTCAAGCAGGAAAAAAAAAAAAAAAGGATTAACCAAATACTGAGTTGCAACGTTATGAATCAAACAAATGTCTTAATGTTTGCTGACAGAGAGTTTATATAAGGAATCTTGGGCTTCTCCTAGAGCACTTTGGCCATGAATACTCAGAAGATGACTTTATATTGCTTCAGTTTATGACTTACAGGGGACAGGTGGGATGGTGTAGGGGAACAGAGTCTGAATAGCACTCCAGAGTCTTTGAAATTTGCTTGTGTATAGAAATACTGAAAACATCTCCAAGAGAAGTTGTGTTTGTTGGGAGAAATGAGAGAAACTACACTGACATCCTGTACCTATGAAATGGATTCCTAAAAGGATAGATGAAAGTGTGTTGGATACTGGTCTGTAAGGAAGACATCAAGTGTCTTACAGGGAGTAGGGCAAATCGAGGGATTTCAGAAAATTATGGTTTTAAGGAGAGAGCGAGTAGCATCAAAGAAGAGATCTGTATAAAGACAAGATTAGTGCAAACATTATCACTTCTGGTAAGAAGCAGATACAGAAGAAAGGCTCTGGCTGATACCTCCAACATCATGCTAAACTTGGCCCTGCAGTTGCAAGTCCTTGATGGTAAAAAAATGAACCAAAGCCAACAGCGCAAGGCCAGTTGGAGGAAGAACTCCACTTTTTTCATGTCCAAGAGCTAGTGGAGAAATGTGTATGGAAATGCAGGAGATAAATTACTCAAGCCAGAGATACTGACATCTCAGCTGTTGGCCTTTGTATAGCTTTTGGCAACAGTTCTTTGAAAACACACAGATGTACACAGAGGTTCAGGGAGAAAAATGACAGATAATAAGGAATTGGGGAAATTGAGTTTTCTTGGTCTAGAACAGAAAACACTAAGTGCAGATATGATAAATCACATGTGTGAAACTACTTGCTTTTGCTTACTTTTAAGGATGGTGGCGATCAACTTGTCTTTTCTTCATCTGGCTGTAGGACAAGGTGCAAACAGCTTAATGAGAAGAAAGAAAAGTTTGGGATGCTTTTCAGGAAAAATGTTGTCTTTACTGATAACAAAGTGCTGAAATGGGCTACTGAATTATGGAATCTCTTAGGCTGTGTTTTATTTACCTGTGTCTCGTACAACAGGCTGGCCAACACGTGTCAGAGTTGGTGTGGATATGTGCATCTTGTTTCAGTGCAGAAATAGGGAAAAAATTGTCTGAAGTCTATTGCTCCTTACAGTTCTGAGGTACAAATTAATCTGTATCTAACTGAAGGGAAAAGTCAGAAGGTAGTAAGGGTAATTTAAATAGAAGTCTTTTCGCAGCTTTATGCTATTTAATTTAGAGGACCAGTGGCTCCTCAGTTCTGCACATACCTCAGATGTTTATATATATATGTGTGTATATATACAGATGAGCAAAAACAAATTATATATTAATTACTGGTTAATAGTGTATGGTGTGGTAGTAGCAAAGCCTGAAGAAGAGGATGTTTCTCATTCAGGTGGGATCAAGGCTGCATAGTAACTTTCATTGCATGTGAAAAGGTAACATTTTTGTGGTGAAGTTATTGGAGGTGTGGGGTCTCATGATCACCAGAAATGCTGAAGTTTGGTTTCCAGTGGGCTTGTGCTTCTTGTTCCAGTTGATTGATCTGTGTTCTGATTTAAAGATGGATTATGTCAAAGTTCAGCCTGTAAGAAAACCTTCATTTGACCTGGGGGACAGCTCAGTTGGTCAGAGGGTGGTGCTAATAACACCAAGGTTGTGGGTTTGATCCCTGTATGGGCCATTCACTCAACAGCTGGACTTGATGATCCTTGTGAGTCCCTTCCAGCTGAGAATATTCTGTGATCTGCACCAAAGAGGACTCCAGTGAGTCCACATGTGGAAAGAACCTTGACTGCAAAGGAATTACTCCATTGACTGGAATAAGATTCACAATTAAGGTATTGCTAACAGTGCTTTTCTATGTTGAGTATCAATTCTTTGCTGTCTCTTTCAAAGAGGCACAGTTGCACATGCTTGTTATTAAGAGCATTGTAAAATTTGTGTCTTCTGTCATAATGAGTTTGGGAATATGTTCATTTTATAGGTGGCATCTCTGTGGTTATTGTGCTTTCTCAGAAATGTTCTGGTTTTCCTCAGGAAGCAATTTTTAAACCAGAATAGAAGTGAAAAACAAATCCTCCCTAGAGTTTGGCACCTTCATTGTACACTCTTTACAGGCTAATTGGTATGTGTGGAGAGAGCTCAGTGTCCATTCAGCTCATGGGAACTGTTTTCTAGATTGTCATTTAAAGTTTAGTCGCCACATGTTCACATTTTGGTCCTTAAGTTGTGGCATGACTTAAGGACTGTGAATTCACTGAGGTGCTTTTAAATGGGAAGGAATGAAATCTCACCAATTTGGAGACTCAAATAAGATTGAAGCTCATCCCATAGCATGAACAGTTGTGTGCATTTGATGGATTTGAAATGCAAAATAGAGCAACTCCCATATTAATGGAAGGGGGATTGCTGTGTCTTCTGAAGCTTTGGCTTCTTCATTTTCTAAACTGATGTGGTTTGCTAATGAAGGTCTGGTCTAGAATGTGACAAGTTGCAAAAGCCAGTTTATAAGTATTTATCTTGCTCAGTATTGAATGTGAATGCTGGCATGGACTTGTTTATGAACAAAATTAGATTTTTACTGCTTTTAGGCAAAATGTGAGCCATTAGAATCATTAATGCCTTCAGGGAAACATTTTAAAATATTTTTCAGTTCTTTGACTTTGGCTGAACTCTTTCCTTCCTTGGAAGCAATGCTCTTTCCTGCTAGACCAGATCCCCAGGGATGCTGTAACTTCCCTTGCTCCTGTAGAGGGGAGAGGGACAGAACAATAACATGAAATACCCTGTCATTTATGGTGTTTTTATAATTTAGAGACAGACTGTAATAATACTTAGTTCTCCCTAAATTTTGCTCTGTTAGGCAATATTAATGTCTCTCGCTATTTGTTGCCATGCAAAACTAGAGAGCATGTCACAGAGCTTGCTCTGTTGTGACATGGCATAATAATGATGTCAAGATTTGACTTTTGGGACCTTTTCGGGGAGGCACTGGGAGGATCCAAATAGAAATTTCCAAGCTTAAGATGTCACTTGCTAGAAGTGCTGCCTTTGGGTACAGGCAGACTGTGTAGTTTGCAGGTGACATACACTGGGTTTCCTATCACAGACCAGAGTGTAGCACTGCTGGTGGCTGGCTGGCTACAGTGTCTGGACTGTGGGTAAGATTCCAGAACAATGGGCAGGAGAAAAGGACTTCCTCAAGCCTGGCATTGGCTTGCCCTGCTCTGGCAGTCCTTGGAGGCTGCAGAAGACACAAGGCTTGGTGGTGTATCTGTGAGCTACTCCTAGGACAGGACTACCTCAAAGCACAGTACAGCCCTTAATTATTTATTTTGAATATGATTTATTTCTTGACTGGAACTCTATTGTCTTCTGCCAAGGCTGGAATGAATTTGTGTTGCTTGCTCACAGTTTTGCTTTCAAGCTTTGATTGTGATGTCTGAATCCAGGGAACATACTTTAATTTCAGTGAATGTGTAACTCGGAGAGCAGTGTGTGGGCATCAGGAGCAGGATGCTCCTAAATGCATAAGCTATAGGCACAGCCAGCTGAGTGAGATGCTTATTGAACAAATACTCCCTTTGTTGTAAAGATCATGGAACAAGCTGAGGACAAGGGATAGAAATCAGGTGGAAACAGTAAACATAACTGGAACAGTTACACCTTGAGTAATGGTTTGTGGAGAAACACTGAGTCGTATGATACTCTGTGTGTGTATATATATATACACTGTATATATTTACTGAGGTGAAATAGAAGTGTTAATTTTTACACTGTAGTTTGCAGTACTTGCCACTTTCTCCCCCCTCCTTTTAAACATCAAAGTGAAGTGAGTCAAACTGAGTTCAGCTGAATAAAATCTTGAATCCTGTAATCTAGAAACAGCTGTCTGTATGGATCTTTCGAAATGATGACTCATTTGCCAGGAGTTTGAAGAATTTTGTATGCCTCTCTTCAAATGCCCAGATCTTTATTGATTTGATTCATCTGGGTTTTCTTTCAATTTTTAACCACAAGTATTCAGACTCCCATAGAAGATTGAATGGATATTGAATGGATAGTCAAGTGTATCTTCAATATCCTGACATTTTCTGGTTTCTAGACCAGGTGGTCCAAGGTGGCCCTTGCTGATATGTGTGTACCAAACACAGGAGTCCAAGCCTGGTATTTCAGGAATGTGTTCCTAATACCTGATTGGGATTGTTTGCTTTTCCTTAAGGCCTTAAACACATTGATCAGTGAGTTTTAATACAAAGGAGTGCCTTTAGCTGCAGGTTTCTCTGGAGGGAGCATCTGCCTTGGCTGAGCAGGCAAACTAGGATATTTGCCCTTCCAGGGTCTGCACTCTTGAGCAGTGTAAGTGCTGTGGGATTGAGTCCCTGTGCTTGGCAAGTGCACCCTTTCAGAAGAAACACACTGTTGGGCACAGAAGAAAACTCAAATCCATATTTTTGAGCAATTATTACAATTCATGGCTGAAATATCAGAGAAATATCCTTCACTGATGGGAAAAGGCTTACATTTTTATAATATTGGGCTCATATCCTTTGTAAATTCCTAGAAAGCAAAACTATTATCTGAAGGTATATAAATTTGAGTCTCAGCTCTGTGTTCCTTACCCTCTCCTCCACGCTGCCTCAAAGCCTTGGACTCTGATGTGCATTGGCCTGTGAGACACTCCTCTCACCTTGATATGTTCCTCTTGGTTTTTTGTTAAATTTTTAACTTACATGAAGGAAGAAAACTTCCCAAGAAACCATGTATGCCTTCCTCAGAAAGAAGTGATTACTTATACCCTACGTGTAATTGCATGAAAAATATTTATAAAAATATAGTGTATGAAAGGCTAATGCATAGACCAACTAGTCACATTATCGACAAACAGCAATATTTTTAAATTTAACTTGGGTTAGATACTCCTCTGTGTTTACTTTAGGTTGAGGTTATATTTAAAGAATGAAATGGTTTTTGAGAAGCAATATAGGCTATTTAACAGTGACATAGTAAAATGTTGAGATAAATAAGGAAAACTGAGATCAGTTAATTGGAACATTTTATTTGAGTTGTTTTTTCCAAGCTGTTCCTGACTGATTTATACACTGCTAATAAACATTTCATTTGATAAACTAGTAATTAGTGCTTCATAACTTAATGAAGAGTAGAAGCTGAATATTGCTACTAAGGATTTGAAAGTATTATGAACAGCCAGCCTTGATCATTCTGAGGTCTGCTAAGTTCAAGATAAAGTGCCTCAGGCCCTCGCTTTGTTTATTCAGGGCCTCATGTTCAGAGGGGGGGGGGAAATGGAATGGTGCAGGAGATAAAAAGTAATGCAAATCAATTCTTTGATTAAAGTTTTCACTACAGTTTGTAATGCAATTTCCAGATCAGGTAGTTATTATTATTTGATGCTGTTAGTACTGATTGTTATTGGGGGTTTTGATGCTGAAGCTGTTCTTTTTTAGCGTTGTCTTCGTTGTCCTGCCCAAAAATCTCTTGCGAGAGATGCACAGGAAGAAAAGCACTAAAGTGAGATTTCCTCCCAAAGTGAATCAGGTCAAACACCAACAGGCTTTTCCTGACAAAATGAGCCTCCTGTGACTTAGTCCCAAGAGAGACCTGAGGAATATGAAGCTGTTTAACTCTTGCATCAATGTGGGAGTGATTCCCCATCACAGAGGCTGGCTGAGGTTGCTGTGACGGCACAGGGAGGTCTCCACGTAGCTGGAGATGGTAATGCCAAAGCGTGAGCAGGTGTCTGGTTACGGCTGATGGATTTATTCCTGGGGAAACAATGTTTATTTTGGAATTTAATCTGATTATCCTATTCTTTGATGTTTTAGAACAGATTGTCATTGCTTAGTTATTGCTCTAGTGCGCTTTTAAAATAGCTCTTCGGTTATTTTTCTTTCAGATTTGCTGACCTCCAAACTCAATTTCTCTCTTTTGTTGTCCTCTGTGGTCACTCCCTGCCACCTGTATATACAGACTATATGTTTTTAAAAATCAGTTAAAAACCAATAAACAGTTTAACCGGTCATACAACTTTTTAAAAATTATTTATTTATCAGCTAGGTTGAATAAAATATCAGTAGGAAACAAAAATATACTGAATTTAAAGTGGAAAGAGAAGTTCATCGAGCTGCATATGTAATTAAGAGCTAAAAAATTGTCTCTGGTCATGAGGGAAGCTTCTGTTTAATTGAGGCAGTGGCTCTAAGAGAGAGTGCCAAGGCAGATTGCACAGTAGATGTTTTTAGTTGGAGGTCAAGAGCACTTTTAAAAGAAGAGGTGATCACAAGTCGGTGAAAGGGAAAACAAACTGAGGAGACAACTTCAGAGAGAAAGGAATGGGAGCTGAACTAAGGATAGAGCACGAAACCAGAAATCTTGGAAATGCTGGTACACAACAAAAGGGTAAAACAAAGAATGAAAGTGAAAATCCAAAGGGGGTGCTTCAGAGGAGCGTGACAGTGACAGTGGAGCTGGAGGAGGACAGAAGGGGGCTGAGAGCAGAGCTGTGTCTCATTGCACGGCACTGATTCACATCTGGACGTGTGTCTGCTTTGAGACAGTAACAGTTGTTGTCTCTGAGGGATGCTGACTAGTTGTGTTGTTTGCTCACGTGATGTACTTCAGGGGCATGATGCACTCTTGCACAGGAGGATTTATAAGAGGACAGAAAGTCCTGAGGTAACCTGGTACACCACCTGTTTGTTGTTGCTGAGACTTTGAACAAATAAAGCCATGATTCACAGGAGCAATTTGTGTGCTGTACTGTCAAGTACATATAATTTTCTGAGTTAGCAAAGGTTACTTTGCTAAAACCCCAGTGCTCATCATTTCCTTGAAAGCCTGTTACAACACAGAGAATGACAATATTAATTTCACAAGGGGGTTTTTTTGTATCTGGTTAAGGTTGCCTATATTTGTATGGTTGCCAGCCCTTTCTGGAAGTATTTCTATTGCTAACATTCAATCAAATTTTTAACCAAGCGTGCCTGTGTGGTAAAATAAACTCAGTGCAGTGATATCAAACCTGTGTCTCCAAGAGCTGTGTAACGTTTTTAGCATTCCCACCAT
>VXBX01005899.1:0-94808 GCA_013400415.1 Scytalopus superciliaris | reverse complement strand
TACAGTGTGGTGCGTGGGGGGGGGGGTTCGTTAGCCAGGATGGAGCTCCCATTCTAGCAAAGCCTCACAGACCCACCCAGGTCTGGTGGCTCTGCACACCCCTACCCTTACACTGTTCCATCAGCCATCTGCTGTTCATTCAGCTGTCCTATCTGCCTCCTTCCCTTGCTGCAACAGCTTCCAATCCTGGAAGTTAAACAACAATTTCAGACATTTGACAGCAGGATAATTAAAATATCAAATTCTAAGAAATAATAATTAAAAAATTTTGATATATCTTTTGGACTGTAATTTTCTGCAGCAATCTGATCTTTCCAATAGCAGAAATGGTTTGGGGGATATAGTCCATTACCTGTATACAGTAATATAACTATATATAGTTAATGGATGAGTATAAAATGAATGCTACATATTGTTAACGGTACCTTTTTTTCAGGAAGGAAATACTCCATATTCTTGCCAAAAGTCAGTGTAAATTTTGCACCCTGTGGGTCACTGGTGTGCCTGTGTGCACGGGGGGACTCTCAGTGTATGTCTTTGTGCTCCCCTGTGCCGTATTAAATACAATTAGGATGCAGGTAACCTTCAGTGAGGGCTTCCAGCTAAGCTCAGCTGCTCATAAGTCTTCTTTTCTGGCAGCATCCTCCCTCCCACAGCTTCCCCAAGCGGTGACAGGGAGCGTGGATTTCCATTGCCAAGCTCAGCCTTTTCCTGAGCTGGCAGTGAGGGGGACTCACCTTGCCCAGGGACGTGGTGAGTCAGCAGAACAGCAGCAGACCCTGGGTGAGCACGGCGGGAAGAAAGTGTTTATTTACAAAAAAGCCCGTTTGTTTTTCAAGAAGGAAAACTGAACAGATGCTTCAGTCCAACAGAATTTCTTTTCCAAGAGTAGCTTTGACTTACAGAAGCGACAGCATCTTCTTATCAGAGACTGTATTATCATCTGGGAAGCATTTATCTGATATTTAAGGAAGAGATAAAGAAAGTTAAGATACAGTGTTCTGATGCTGGCTCAGACACTACAGAAATAGCAGAGGACCCTTCTAATCTAATGACTGCAAGCAAGGTCCTGTAAATTACCCAATAAATGGTGAGAACACATAACAGATGTTTCAGTGTATGCCCAGATGCATTTTCAGTTTTCCAGCAACATTTTCCTGTATCTACTTTTTTTTTTTCCTTCTCCATGTGAAAAACTCATGAATTTGAACTCATCTGGATAAGACAAATTCTAGAAATGGCAAAGTCTTTCACCATACTTCTCAAGGGTGAAGTG
The DNA here is from genome assembly GCA_013400415.1 of Scytalopus superciliaris. Classification (NCBI taxonomy): domain Eukaryota; kingdom Metazoa; phylum Chordata; class Aves; order Passeriformes; family Rhinocryptidae; genus Scytalopus; species Scytalopus superciliaris. The sequence continues at coordinate 93,532 of VXBX01005899.1, read as the reverse complement.
TTTAAAAAAACAAACCCAAAACCAAACAATAAAACAAACCCACAAAAACTTTCCTGCTCTGATATCTTGGCATACACAACCCAAAATGTGGGAATTAAATTAAGTTCTTGCTGTCATACTCAGTGATGATCAAATAGACTTTTCAACCAGAATTTATCTCTGAGGAATTTTAATGTAAAATAAAATCCAGGTCCCTGTGGGCACAGCTATTCTAACAAAATGAGGTGTAATAATGGTATTTTAAAGGCCAACATTACACACACTACTTGAAAGGCATTTGAAATTTTTCTGCTAAGTAAGGAAGTATTTTTATATAATGGGTTTTAATCACACAGAAGCTGCACTGACTAAAAGGTCAGTTTAAGCAGAAGTGGACTTCAAATGTGCAAAACTCAGAGACAGGCAAGAAAAGGTAATTTCTATCATTGAACGGGGTAATTCTGGTTCTCAGTTATGGACTCGTGCTCAGTTTCTTGCGTAGATTATTAAACTGTGCGAAATCAGTTGACTGAGCAGATTAGTTGTTCCCAAAAGAATTTCATCCCTGAATTACTGAGCTCTCACCTCAAATTCCAGTTAAAATTTGGAGCTGTCAGTGTAACGGCCTCTTTGTGCAGCTTACAAAGATCAGGCTCCCTGGATCCCACAGAAACAGATTAAAACACCCAGCAGTGGAGCAGGGTGAGTTGGTACTTCAGGACTGCACCATATCCATCATATCTCAAAGAAAATTGTCCCATCCTTTTTTTTGAGAGGCAAAGGGAGCTTTTTGGTTTTGGAATGTGATGTGCTTGGTATGTGACAACTCATTTATATTTGGTCTATGGTACTCTGTAGTACTTCACAAAAAGAGAAAGGAGGAACTCTGGCTACAAAAGGAGATTTGAGTCCTGCAAGGTCAATAGAAATGTCAGTGCTGTCAGTGTACAAGGACCAAGCTGGAGTTTTTCCTGCCCTGTCCCTTGCTATGAGGAGTGCAACGTGTTCTGGTGTGGGTATCTCCTGCCTCTCTTGAGGAATATCTGCTTCCTTTAAGTTAGGCTAGGTACAAAGTGGCAACTCTGAAGAGCCAAATGCTCATTACCTTTCATGTCACAGCTATTGCTGAGGGTCTTCAGCTTTTTGAAAGCTGTGTTTGAGTTGCCAGGTTTGTGATTTGGAATGATGTGGGGAAGAGGGAAGCAAGTTCCTCAAATAATAGGTTTCTTGAAGGAAGTGTTTAGAATGGCCCTGTTGGTTCAGATTAACCCTTGTTAAAAATCTCTGTTCACAGACTATTGGCTTTCTTCATAGCTGGTTATCCACAGCAAGTCTTGCTGCAGGATGATCTGAATTGAAAGTGACAGAGAAGATCCTTTGGAGTATAATTTACCTTGTGACAGAGAGAACTATCAAAAGGTGTTATAGCTTTTGGACAAGCTAAAGGATTCCAGGTTATCTGAAGATGAGGCTTTTCTTCCTCTAACTAAACATTAAGGTACCCTGCAGTTTAATGTCTAAATATTTTTTTACTGCAACTCAACTTCAGGGTCATTGAACTGTAGCCTAACTATAAAACTGTGTCTAATTGTTTCAGTCCTCATCTCTTTCTGGTTGGTGTCCATACTCTGTTGGCATTTTTGTACTGTAAAATCTGCTCTCAGGTGAAATAATTTCATTGAAATTAAGTGGCAGTGATTGTGTGGTTGTTTGGGCACAAAGTAGGGTGGGTAAAGTGCTGTAAAGTTAAAGCCCTACATTTTATGGCGTGTTATGGAAAAAACATTTTATTCCTTCACTTGTGTCATAATCTTTCCACTACATCCTGTGCTCTCTATCCTGTACAAGGTAACAGGGTAAGCTCCTCTGTGGCTACTTCAAATTCTTTAAATTATCCTGATGGCAGAGTTTCATTCATATTCTTAATGCCTTTGACTTCTTGGTTGATTCCCTTCTGATATTCCTTAAATGTAATAGTGATGACTTTCTAAGTTGTCCCGATCTAGAGATGAAGTTTTGCAGGGTCCCCTCTATGCTAAAAATGGCTTTGCTGCATTTCTTTGTGTTTTCTTTTAAGTTTAAACAATATCTCTGAGAGTTTTTTTCTCCCCTTTTCTTCTGTTCTTTATAGGAGTGGACAGACTCACTACTGTGAAAACCACCCAAATATTCTTAACCACTTTTTTCCTTCTGAAAGGGTATGAATTGAGAAGAACTCTGAAGCATGAAGTAGCTTTGAGTGTGCACTGCATGCTAGCAAGGGGTGGCGTGGGATTGTTGGAAAAGATCTGCTCTGACCAGGGACTAGCAGATTTCCTGGGGCTACTCATCATATCCTTAAATATGCCCAGCACTTCCCAACTGCTCCTGCACAGCATGAGCTAGGACATGACAAGAGCATTTTCTCTCCAGAAAGAGCCCTTCTGGGGGACTGAGCCTGACACAGGTAGTTGAGTCTGGATGCAGAATGCTTGATTTTGTAACCCAAATACAGTGCAGACACCAGGAGCTCTCTATTTATTACAGTCTTTGCATTGATCATGTGTTCTTGCATTTGAAGGGCAAATTCTTGTGGTATTGCAAAACCTTGGTATGACTCCTCATGTATTTGAGGCTGCTTAATCCTGTTTGGGGTGCAGGGTCCTGCATTCTGCAGTAAATTGTTCTTATCGCCACGCTTCTTTTCTCACACTGTTTCCCAATTAATGTGATTTACTTGCTCTGATTTGTATGCAGTTGCACGGTCATGATTTAGTCATCTGTCTTAAGTTCTGCATTGAGGGAGAGGAAAGGAATGAGAAGGACAGGGAAGGAAAATAAGAAGAAAAGGAATTTAAAAAAGAGTGGGGGTGGGGGGAGAAAGACGGGAAAACCAAGGGAGGGGGAAAGGCAGCAGCTCTTGGAATCTCTTTTATATTCCTGGTCTGCATTCCACTGATCCTTTCCATTTATTTGGGCTGGAAATACTTGACTGTGGGTGCTGTGAAGAGGGGTCCTGCTCAGAAGGGCCAGGGGGAGCAGGGGGAGGTCGCTCCATGCCCTTACATAAGGCTGCGAGTGCGTGCAGTGATTTGCGCTCGGCGAGGCTGCCCCTGACTCACGTCATGTGAATGAGCATCCCGGAGTGGGGCCCGGCACTGCCCGCAGCACGGTAACCTTTTTAGGGAACCTGCCAGTGTTTTCCCTCTCCGTGGAGAGCCTGGTGGATGTAGGGAAGGTGATTGTAAGGAAAAAATTCATCTTTTTGGTTGACCGAACTTGACTCCCGTTCGGGATAATTGGTTTTTAGAAGGATACTGCTCCAAGCAGTGTGTCTGCCCATTCACTTGATTTCTGAACACTCATGCTGGATTCTTCTGTCTTTCTCCAGGGGTTGATAAATTCTTGTTCTGGTCTGTGATTATTTTTTTAATAGATTTCATATGCTCTCAAATACTGCTTTCGTAGCTCATAATGAAAAACCTTCCTGTCCATATTCATAAGGAGTATTACCACAGTATCACTGTGATAAAATTGTCTATTTTTTCCTTACCCAAACATGACCCTGAAATCTCTGAAATGTTTATATTTAGACCAGTGCTGTAATCCATGTGCAGTGATTTCCCCAGAAATCTGCCACTGTGACACGGAGAGATGTTCAGGCACTCATGGATGCAGATTTATTCTGAAACAAAAGTGTAAACAGTTGAAGGTTAGAATGAGAAATTCTGTACCAACATGGTACTTTGAATCTGAAAATCTTGCTCTAAATAGTGTCATCCCGTCTTAATTTCAGAGCAGATTTTAGAAACAGTTCAGCTAGTTATGGGAAGAGAAAGCAGAGGACTCGTGTTTGCAGCCCAGTTAATCACACTGGCTTGCATTTAATCACATGGTTTTACATTAATCACCAGCGTTGCATTTATATTTTTTCATCTGTGAGGACTGCAGTGTTTTATGCAGAAACCATTTCAGGCACTACTGAAATGCAGCCTCCTTTTGAAGGATGTGGCAGATGTATCATGGTCCATAGCAGTGCTGACAACAGCCAAGGGCAGGAAGAGGAGGAAGGGACAAAGTTGAGAAAGGTGGAACAGAATTACCTGAACGGTTTTATTCCTGCTGCTGTGAAAAAACCCTGCTGTGAGCAATACATGGGACTAACAAGATTCAGCTTTGCCACTTTTATGGAAATGTAGTGTCTCTGATGGCCTCCTAACAACCTGCCGAGGTGCTGAGATTAATTTAAATTTGAGGAAGCAATAGCATCCTACTGAGTAGCTAACATGATTTCTTGCAACATCCAGAATTTCCATCGTGGCTATCAATCTAGTTATAAACTTCATCTCCCATGGATAAAAGTTATGAAAAGACACAAAGCTAGGAGTAATAACTCTGTCCTGTTATCACTGCATATTATGAGCTTCTGATGTAGAGCCTTAAGTTTTCATAAAGAGGAGTGTGTGGGTAACTTGACAAGGACTACCCTCGGAGGAGTAGCATCATTATTCAGGCAGCCTTTCCTGTAGGGTGCATGTTGTCAGCTTTAGTTGCCTTAATACTGTCAGGGTTTAGGAATATGTCACATAATCACCTGCATTTTATTTTCATCGATTTGCCTGCAGGTCTGTGGCAGTAATATCAGTCAGGGGCATTGCATGGATTAAATTATTGTGAGTCACATTGAAACTGCAGCGAAGTGGCAGAAATAGACCAGGAATACTGATACAAAAGTCTTGTCCTTATCACTCAGCAACAGGAAGTCTAAAAGTAGCATCAGATTTTAATGTGTGTTTGTAGTTTATATCACAACAGGTTTGGTCATAAGTCAATGATTTCTGTCTCTGGGATTATTATTAAGAATTAGAAAATTACATCTCTGAAATTGCACTTCCTAACAGCTGAGTCCTTGAGTTTATAATGTGTATAATATGAAGCTTTTCCCATATTCTAATTTGTTAATGGAGTCAGAAGAGGCTTTTGTGTGGTACGTGATGAAGTTACATTTCCTTTACATCATGGTGCAGATTTCAGTACATAGGGAATCCTTAGCATTGTAAAGGGAAGTGTTAACCTCCTTTTCTCCAAGGTCCCTCAGCTGTAGGTGAACATCGCACTGGCCAACCTCCAGTTCATCTGGAACCTCCCCAGTCTGCCAGGACTGATGACAAATGATGGGGAGTGTCTTGGTGGCTCTTCTGCCAGCTCCTCTGTGCTCCTGGGTCAGTCCCATCCAGCCCCATGGGCTGTCAGTGTCTGAGTGGCACAGCAGGTCACAACTGACTCCTCCTAGATTGCAGGGGGTCTGTTCTGCCCCCTGTCCCTCTCTACCAGCCCAGATGGATAACTGGTCTCTCTGTTAAGGACTGAGGCAAAGAAGGCATTAAGTACCTCAGCCTTTTCTTCAGCCTTTTTTACAGTGTTCCCCTTCATGTCCAGTACAGGTTGGAGATTTTTCTTGGCCCTCCTTTTGTTGTTAGTGTATTTATAAAACCACTTTTTATTATCTTTCACAGTAGTGGCTAGATTGAATTCTGGCTGAGCTTTTGCCTTTCTAATTTTTTCCCTACATGACCTAATGACATACTTCTTACTCTTCCTGAGTTGCCTGTCCCTTCCTGTGATAAACCTTTTTTTCTCTGAGTCCAAGTGAAAGCTCCCTGTTCAGCCAGGCTGGACTTCCCCAACACCTTGTCTTTTGACACATAGGGACAGCCTGCTCCTGCACCTTTATGGTTTCCTTCTTAAAGTATGTCCAGCCTTCCTGGATCCCTTTGTTTTTAAGGACTGTTTCCGAAGGGACTCTCCAAACCAGGGCTCTGAACAGGCTGAAGTCCACCCTGTGAAAGACCAAGATAGAAGTTTTGTTGACCCTCTTCCTTACTTTGTCAAGAATTGAAAAACTGTGGTTGCTATGTCCAAGACTGCCTCTGACCATCACATCTGTCAGCAGCCCTTCTGTGGTCCAGCAGAGCACCGTCCCTGCTAGGCTGGCTTATCATACACTCCAGGAACCTCCTGCAACCTCCCGCAAGAACAAGGGCTGGTGATAGTGAAGCATCAGCCAGCCACTTACAGAATAGTTCATCTCCCTCCTCATCCTGGCTGGGTGGTCTCCCACCAGGATATTGGCCTTGTTAGCCCTCCCCCTGATTCTTACCCATGGGCACTCAACTTTATCCTCACTGTCCTTGAGCTCTATTAAGTAAAAGCACTCCCTGATGTGCAGAGCCACCCCAGCACCTCTCTGTCCTCCCCTTTCCCTTCTGAAGCACTTACAGCCATCCCTTGAGCACTCCAGTCCTTGCCAGTTTATAAGTCTTGTGGTCACAGCGGGCATCCCCCATGCAGGGTCAGAGCAGGGCTGACATTGGGAGCCTCATCTAGAACAAGGACTTGCAGTAAAGTATAGTAAAGTATAAAAGCTGACTGTTTAATGGTAAACTGCCCTTGTGTTTGGCAGTTGATGAAATCGGTGTGATGGCCTCATTCTGAAATTTGCAAACATTCAGCTGCCTACAGTACCTGATGTTTTGCTGAGAAGAAAAGACACGATCTTTGCAGAAAAGCAGCAAATGCTGCTCGTTCAGAAGGAAGCTGAGTACCAGAGTGCTGCTGCAATCGTTGTATTTCATGAGCAAGGTGGGGGTTGCTTAATATGAGAAAGTCCAGTCTAACACTAATGACTTTGCACCTTTTCCTCGTGGGGAAAGAGCTGACCCAACAGCTTTTTGAGATCTCTGAACCATGGTCTTAGGGGTGTAAACGGCCTCCAGAGTAAGTAATTGGATCACTGCAAATAAATACGAAGGGCCTTTCCCCACCCCTATTACAACCTGTTCCAACTTTACTGGGTGTACATCTCAGGCTTCAAGAGATTTTGCTTACACAAACCCTTGTAAAGCCCTTGGTTCTTTGGTACCCTGACTTAACATCCAGAGAAAAACTACAAATTTTTCTCAAAGAGATTTCTTCTGATGTGGTGAGAATTTTGGCAAAAAGGGTGTTACAGAAATAAACAGGCAACTTGACAAGTTACCAGGATTAGCAAACATGGCTATAGAGAGCGCCTTTATTACACTTAGCAAACACAAAACCTGTGCTTCTTAAAGTAGGCTTCAAAGACTTTTGTTTCTAAAAAGTCATAGATGTAGGTACAATTCTTTCCCCCCCCCTTCCATAGTCCCTGCAGAGAACTGCAGTTATTTTAACTTTATCAGCAATCTCACTATGCATTCGAATAATTTGAATAACTGTGTCTTATAGTGTGTAATATAAGAGATAAATTATAAAAGAAGTGAACTATTGACCAACTTCCACAGCTTCTAGATGTCAGCTATTATGGGATTTTTTTCTGTGGAATGCATTAGATCTTCCTATTAGGGTAGTTTGTTAATGCTACAGTAGATAAGAGGATTCTGAAAACAATCACCTGTTTTCCTGGAAACCACAGTCTTGGAGCTGCTTCCCACAAGTACCATCCTAACCCCCTTGTACGTATGGAATTCAGTAACAGGGATGTGCTGACTACTGAAATACAAGTGCTCCTTTATTGTTGGATCAAGAGGGAGCCTATAATACTCCTTGCCTGTATTACCAAAATTTGGCGTCATGGGTAGGTACAGGTGGGTTTGCGCACCATGGGGCAGGGTACATCTCCTTCCTTTGCAGCCTCTGTGTAGCCATCCCTTCTTCTGCATCTCTCAGCAGCCAGTCTTTTTACTTTCTACTTTGGAGTGTAAAGCTGGCTTTCTAAGGACAGATCTGTTTGACTGTAGTAGATACGCTGCTGCCCAAAGTTTGGTATCATCCAGATATTTTAGATAAATCAAGACTAACTTGATAGCTGTCTGCACCTTGGCATTTAAAAACAGCATCAAGCTTCTCACAGGTCCTCTTGGTACTGTGCTTCATAGCACCTGGTTAACAGAGTAATACACCAGGTAAAGACAGAAATTATGTTTGGTTATAAAGGGTGATGTTTCCATCAAAGCTCCCCACAGAGGGAGTCCAAACACACTTTTAGGGTGCAAAGTGCACCATACAGGCAGGCAAAAGAGGGACAGTGACAATGTGGATCACTCTAGAGGGTCACTGTAGTCTTAGGCCACACATCTCTCTGATCTGCTTTCAGTTTGTGTCTTGCAGGTTTTAGAAGGAAGTTTCCTTCCTTTTGTATAGGGCTGTTGTTTGTTTTCCTGTTAACTTGCAACTGCATAAGGCATCTGGTAATCAGAATATTCACTGTGAGTGTAAATGCTGGGAAGTCTTTGGTGGCAGATGGAGTTTTCCAGAAGCCCTCCAACAAGGCTGGCAGGCTTTGATTCTGCTGCACGTGGATCAAGGTCTAAACAATGTGCCTACCCTATGTGACCAATCTTGTTGACTTTGAAGGGATGTACATTATTAAAACTAAGATCTTGCTTGGTCAAGGCAATCCTGAAGCTTCCCAAGATAAACATCTCTGGCCAGGCAATTTATGCCTGCAACTTCAGTTATTTCATTAAACAAGCTTCTGTGCTCTTAAAATGCATGGAGTGATCTTTATTAGTCAGAAGCAATGTCTGTGAACACTTAAGTAATAAAACTGGTATGGTTTTAAAGACACTTAGGAACATCACAAGTTTCCTAAAGTGCTTCTGTCTAACATCCTTTGGTACCTGTGGGTGTCAAATACTTCTGTATTCCTAGAAAATCCCATTTATATTCACATAAATGAACAAAATGTTATGACTGTGGTGCTTTTCTAATCTGTTAGTAGCTGTCAGAAGTTAAATTTATAAGTGCCTACAGTTCTACTTGCCTTTTAAAGCCATTATGGTTCATTATGTGAAAAGCATCTTTTATGAAAGCATATAATAAAAATCACTTAAAACATGTCTTTGTTAGGAAATTACTTGCTGCAGGAGGTACTTCACAAAGCTGAAAATTTCAGGAACTGCATTTAATACAAAGGGGAAAAAAATAAAATCAATCTTGGCACTTAAAGAACTATTCCCAGTAAGCTTTGGATTATGTATTTTTGCACCAGTATCTTTAAATTTTAACTTTTTGCTACAAAAAATATGACAGCTTGAGTGGGTATGATAGACAATATTAAGTAATAGTTGCCATATGTATCAGTTTATTTTTGGGAATGGGAGAGAAACTAATCCTGCTCATCTTTCTCACACATTCAGATCCACAAATCTAATTACCTGAGTGAAATAAATTAGATTTGGGGCTTTTTATATACTTGTACTCTGTTATATGTGTTGGTTTAGTTCTTTGTGTTGCTCAGTAGTTGTTTAGGTACAGCATTAAGGCACAACATCTCCGTGTTCAGATTAAAGCTGTTCTTTTGGCATGCTGCACAATTAATTAAAGGCTGGCACAGCTGCTCAATCAATTCCTGTGCCTCAGTTTTCTCCCCCTGGAAATGGAGGTGTTACAATTCAATCTGGGAGTGATTTTAAGAGGTGCTTGGGAACAGTCATTTACTGTGATCATGGTGGGATAGGAGTGTTTAGACTGACTGTGCATTTGAGCTCCAAATGTAGTGACACGCTGAGGGATGTGTAACTTTTTTTGTGGGAGATGTGCAGTGTTTTTTTTTTCATAGGATTTAGTCCTGGTTATCAAATTGTTGTAGTTTAATCTCTTTTGCTGCTTTTTCATGTCCGACAATGTTTTCGGATCCATTTTCCCATGTAAGCTGATTTTCAGTACTTAACACATTTCTTTCTACCATTGATTTTAAAATATATCAAGTGTTTTTAGACATATTATTATAAGAGAAGCTGGAAAGAATCTAGGGAAAGCAAACAAAACATCTGAACATTAGAAAGCTTGGCGATAAGGGAAGGTCGTGCCATTTGACCAGTGTAGGAAGGAGTGGACTCAAGGCAGGAATGATAACATTCATTAAAAGAGAGTTGTGATAGTTTTTCCCATTTTTGCCCCTGGACACCAGAACAGCTGATCTTCAAGAGAAAGACTAGAACTGTTTGCCACTCTCCCAATGCTGCTCCATGACACTTAACTTGTGAAAGACTATCAAGCCAGTGTTCTCTTTGCTCCAGCTGGATCCAGCTATATACCATATCCCAGTGATTTTCATAGCCTCTAATAGGTGCCACTTTCCTGTGGAAGACATTCCTTCCATCTTAGGTGCAATGGGAGGTTTCTCTTGGGCTGTTCATTGCAGCATGGCTTCACTCTCAGTGCAGTTTGCTTCTGAAGGATCTACCAAGGCCTCACAGCACTGGCTGCTGAAGCTCACTCTGGCTTGTCCTTGCTGCTTCTGTTTCTCCAGCACGCCTTGGTGACTGCACAAACAGGTTGTATGGCCACAGCATCCTACTCTTATTTCCTCTCAGTTCTGGAAGTGCTGTTTTCTAAATCTTCTTAACAGAGTTTGTGATGTTTTTTTTCTCACCTGTCATAATCCTCTTTCTGTATTGATGCTGATTTTTTTCTCATTATTAATCTTGCTGTCACTGTGGTACATTTCCCTGACTTGGTGTTTGTCTTAAGGAGGACCATTGAAAGGCATCAGAATTTTATTCCAGATGAAGAGTATCCTCAGAAGAACATGGCTTGTCTTGCAGTAAAGCAATTCTCACCTGCCATTTATTCTCCAGCACTGGCAGACAGGCTCCTTTTCTGGACATCTTTTTGCCTGGAAAGTGTGACTGTTAGAGAGCTCTTAACAGGGTTGTTTTCACAGCAGCACAGTGAGTGGAAGGGGACTGATGTTTGCTCAGCAAAGAAGATACTTCCCTGGAGAGGGGAACCCTCCATGTGCTCTGCACACTGCTGGTCTGAGCAACACATGCATTGCCACATTCAGCACCTCTGAGGGCTATGATGGGAGTTTCATACCCCAAGCTCTGTGAGAAAGGACAAAGCCCTACTTGTAGGGTGTCTCAGGTGGCAGAGTTGGAGCACTGATGCCATCACTGCTGGTAGTCCTTGATGGCCTCAGCATCAGTTCAGAGCTTTTTCCCTCTTCAGTAACTAAAAGGCCGTGACCTGTGGCGAGCAGGAAGAAATGATGTGCATAAACTTCTGAGAACAGGCAAGCTTATCCTTAGAAGCACTTAACAAGAAAAGTAGAAATATGCTGTTAGCTGAGCAGCCTTAGAAAACTTTAATGTTATGAAATACTGTTTGACCATCAATAATGCAAAAATGGTGAATAATTCTGAAAAGCAATGAGAAGGAAACTCAGTAACTTCCTTCAGAAATACTTGACTAGTACATAATAGTAGCCATATTATGCTGGATTAATTATTTCTTTATGGAGATGGCCTTGGGAAATTTGTGATTGTTAGGAGGTTTTGTGTTCATGAACTCTTCCAATAGGTCTGAAATATATCTCTCTTGGGTCATTAAATTTCTGACAAAGCTGTTTTTTTAAAAAGACAGACAGACCTAGGTGGCTTCAAAAGTTTCCTAAGTTCTTAAAGTCAAGTGTATATGCTCTATCTAAATTTTCTTACTTTTGGGAGCTTAATTTTTTTGAAACAAACTTATTTATCCTTCTGTCTAGAGTGAGTGAATTCACGTGGAAGTGTTATGTCAGTATCATTGTCTTCCTCCAGGTGAGGAGAGAGATTTGGAGCATCCCAAAGGTGAAAAGTACCTCATCAGCAAGTGTTGCTATGTCAGGCACATCACTGATATTTAGTGTGCAATATGTTCGTGATCTGTGGAGAAACAGTAAATTCCTCCACAGATGAACATCAATCTGGAAAATGTTTTGCAAAGCACAAGGCAAAGTCATCTTCGTGTACTGCGTTGCTATGTGTGGCAGGACACGAGGCTGCCTTAACAGGTGGTGAGATATTGTGTTGGCAAAGCACCAAACCTTTTGATGGTTGGTGGGAACTTTTGATTTTGTTTCCCCAGGGCCCCCATTGTATCAGTGCCGTGATTGAAGGTTGACCCGAGTCTGCAGAGAGAAATCCCCATCCGTGCTGAGCATGAAGGAGCCTCAGGGTGGGCATCACCTGCCACCTCAGTGTGTGCTGGCTCCGCTGGGGGTGTCTCTCTGCAGCCTCTGCCAGTTCCTTTCCGAGCAGTAGCTGTGGAAATGTCACAGCTCAGACTGGAGGAGGCAGTCAAGATTAGGCATCTGTATTGCTACTTTGAGCATATGGACTAATTTAGAAGCCAAACTGAGAAGACATCAAAATACTATTAGCCTGTCTTGTAGCTATAGTGATGTAAGTGGAAGGAAAGTAAATTCACCTGCTAATTCTTTGACGCTGTGAGATGAGAAATAAGTGAGCTTTGTTAACTACCCATGTCATGCATGGCTGTTCCCTTGTCTCTATTTGCCATCCCATCTGCACAATTACTGATATAAATGTAATTTTGTGTTTAAGGATGTGGATTATAATCTCACCAGCAATCATTAGAAAAACATACAGAACTAAAATATCTTTTGTCAGGTTTTTTTTTTCTTCCCAGCAACTCTGGCTTTTTTTTTTTTTCTTTTTAATTAAAGCTTTTATCTGATTTTCCTCCACATTGAAGAAATTGCTTTCCTTTATAAATTACCTTTGTCTGCCTTCTGTGATGAGAACTAACCTAGAGATACCTATAATGCTATCAAATGATACTTACCAACCTCAGCTCATTCTACTGAGGGACCATTATATTTTGCCACTAATGCTCTTTATCTACTTAGTGCCCAAATCCATATATTTTATTATAAATTAGTTCCATTTGATTTTCATCAAAACCAATAGGAAATACTGTCACTGGATCTTGGAACTGAGAAAATCAGATGCAGCAGTGGGAATATAAGGGGAAAGAGGCTGAAAAACATCACTACTTAAAGTGAAAGCCTGGTCTCCTTAAATACCGTGATCCAATGAAATCATATTATCAGAGCTAAATAAACAAGACTCTGCTATATATATCCTGTGCAATTAGGCAGTGGGAGAATGCACTTGTCAATTCAAGGTCTGTTGTATTGAAGGGGATCTTTATATTTGGCCATATGACTGCAAAGCTTTTTGCCTTTTGTTTTTTTTCTTTTCTCTTTGACTGTCAGTGGCCAGGAAAAACATCACATGTTTGCTGTGCTAAATCCAGAGGCAGTCTGTAAAAGACAAAGTTATCTTTTTCCAGGTAGAATTTAAATGCTTGATTAACAAATGAAGCTGCAGTAGCTGCAAATAAATTGCAAATTTATATTTTCTCTCTCTCTTCTTGGCCTAGGAAAAACTTGATTAATTCAGAGATAACAGATTGCCTGTCAGGTATCACTGCTGAGGATTTTGGTACCATAAATTATATTAGTTTCCTTGTGCAAGGATGAGATTTAGTGGTTTTTTCTGTACAGGAGATAAAATTGTTTATTGTGTTCTGGCTTCTTGCAGCTTAAAAAGATCTTTGTGCTAAATGTTTTTGTAGTTGATTTTCGTGTATTTACAAGATCTCAGAAGTCAATTTTTAGAAAGTTGTATACAGGTAATGTACTCCGTTTTTGGATAATGATCCAAATCCAATTTGAATAGTTTCAAATTGAAGCTTTGTCATTGGCAGTTGGTTTATATTTGATTCTGTGCTTCTTATTCCATGGAAATATGCTAAAAAAAAATTTCAAGTGGCTGCTTTAGCCTTTTTCCCTAGTTCTTAAGGCCTGGGAGCATCAAGTAAGCAGACAGCAAAATAACTAACTGGTTACCAGGTGAATGTAGATATCAGAAGTTAAATTATTCATGTCTTTTTGGTAGCATCTTCAAACAACTCAGAACGATGGTCCCCTTGCTGTGAAGGGCAGAGGGTCAAATAATCTCTTGCTTTGAAAAGCTTGTAGCCCAAATGGGGCCCAAAGTGAGCAGTAGATCAGGTAAATGATTTCTTTGGGATGCAGTAAAGGACACAGAAATTCAGCCAATTGCCAGTTGTTCAAGCAGTTAAATTTAGATCTTGTTCAACCAAAAGAACTAATCAATCTTTTCAAGAAATATGAGAGCAACAATAGCCAGAGAAGGGCAAAGAGATTGTCTTTCCCGTTCTTTGAGAAGCCTTTTTGTCTCACTCATTCTCTTCTGTCTAGCTCTGGTGCAAATGTTGTGAACACAGCAGATTTCTGTACTACAAAATTCACTTCAGAGTAGGATGGCCCAGTGGTTGAAGATGGTAGTTTAGGATAATCAGATTTTGGTGTATGATGAACATCCTCTGAACTTGTTGTAGAAGTTAATTGCCTTTCCTGTACCTTTTTTTTTTTCCCCCCCCAATGGTGAAGTGAGCAAAGAATGAACCATTCGTGAGGAAAAAGAGCATTCAAAACTTTGAGGATCATAGATGTTGCTGTGCTCATAGCATGGTTCAACTCAGCAGCCCACACATAGGCTGCTTGATGTATCCTGACTTGCCTCAAGCTGCTATTCCCAGGAGACACTTTCACAGGTCCTGTGTCATGTTTTCCACCTGCACAGACATGGTTGAGACATCCTGTGCTATCTGAGATGCCTGTGGGAAGGCAAATGAATGAAATTTGGTTTCCTAAAGTTGATTCTTTGTTTTTAGCTCAGCCCCTGTTCTCTCATAATGGTTTGACTCCCTCTTAATTTTTTCTTTGATGTCTTACTCTTTTTTTGTCTCTCGACACTTTTTTCTGTGTTGTTTATTTGCTTTCCATTTTGTTTCCCTTTTTAAGCTATATTCCATGAAAATCATCTGCCATGCACCATTCCAGCATCTCTACCTTGATGCTGTCCTCTGTTATATAGTCTGGTCACACAGGGCAGTCGGGGGAACAGCTTGTTTAGCTTTGGAAATACGTGGCAATTCTTTGAAGCTCTGCCAGGCTTTCACATCCACTGGGGATAAGCACCTTTCAGAATACATGCAGAGAGTGTCTGATAAGCCACCTTACTCTGCAGGGGAGCCCCATAACATTAAGCCCTGTGAAGTGCCTAAGACATGAGCAGAAGTCCCTAGCAGGACATTGTCATAGCTGTTAATATTCCTTCCCTTCTCCTGAGTAAAATGAGGCCTTTGCAAACCTGAAAGCTCATCCTTCAGTCTCTTTGAATTTCTCCTGCCCAGCTGAGTTTTACTGCTGGACCTCTTAGGATCACATTTAATGCAGACCAGTAGCCACCTGGTATTGTGTTTAATTTTGTAAGGGTGCATCCTTCCAGCAATCCAAATTTGCTGTATGTTGCAAAGAAAAGGTCTACCTACACCTTGTGGTACACTGCAGTGTGCAAGTCAGTGTCCTCTGTAAAGTACTTTCTGGTTTTAACCAACTGACCAAGGGCTAATGTAGAAGTCTGTGGCTTCACTCTGAAAGCAGTCATAGCCTTGTTTATTTTGAGGCTCACTTTAAAGCATTTTTACATTATCTGGGCAATGATGTGCAATTAGAGTCTGTAATTTGCAGAAAGGTTACTATAATCATCTCTCATAGCATAGTGTTCACATTTGCCATTTAGGCTGCATTAGAAAGACCACAGTTCCACCTTTCAATTTTGATTAAGAGAATGGAGCTTATCATAGTGTTTTATGCTTGTCTGGATGCTATTCAGAACTCTCCTTATTTGTTAAGCAAACTGTTCCCACGCTTACAATGCTCAAAGCACCAGTAAGCACAAGCTTTACAAAAAATTAACAAAAGAAAAGCATTTATAAGAGAAGTGCACCTTCTTTAAACAGCAAATGCGTTATCAGAGCTTCACAAGAACCAGGGCAATCTGTCAATAAGAAAAATCCATCAGATCTGTAAAAAGTAAAGAGGTATCAGGGATTCACTGAAATGCAGTTTGTCAGTGGTTGGGAGACGGTTCTGGAGGAGTGTGGCTGCACACTTGTCATGGATGTTCCCCTTCTTTTGAGGGGTTTGGAGAGAAATTAGTGTGTTACATGGACAGTTGCTCTGACCTGTGGAGTCATCCTTATGCTCTTCCATCCTGGAGATGCCTGGTGTGTAGCAGCTGCCCCCTTCCATTGCTGGAGCATATTTCATGTGTTCATGCAGTTCAGTGTATGACTTCTCTTTGCCTGTGTGACACTGTACAGTAGAATGTGGCTGTGTTATATATTAGGACAGCAATTGTGGAGTTGCAGTTCTCCACTAAATGGTGCAATCCCAACTGCAGTTTGCTGTGATGGCCCTTCCTCGGGTATGTGATCCACTGTGTCAAACTTGAGCAGTGAAATTCAACTGTAAATGGTGGGCAAATTAACATTACTGTGCCCAGTGTAAGAGAAGACCTGGGAGGAGGCTGGGGTGCAACTGGCAGTGCAATAATAAAGATATAAAATGCATGACATGACAGTGAAGATTAACTGTATTTGATGAATGACCAGTTGTTCTGTAGGTCAGTAAGAGTGCAAGTGTACACAGAAGAAATGAGAGGTAACTACAGATGACCTAAAGCTGGTCTGGAAACTTCAGCTAAGTTCAGTCACTTTATAAGATCAGTAACAGTTACCACACAAAGCAATTGCTTATCAGTCATGAGCTTTATTATAGTGTCTTTCTACATTTTCTAGTGTAAAAATTCTCTTAGTAAAATGCTCAGTGTTCTGTATTACTCAGCTTTTCAGGCTTTTGAGAGGCTGTCAGTGACAAAGGGATTTATTTTTTTCCCCCACAATGAGAACAGAGGCTTGGGCAAACATTTGTCACCTTCAGCTGTTGTTTCTGCAGGAAAATATGATGAAATAGCAGCAGCAGTACAAGGGTAGGGCTGAGCTCTTGGAAAGTGTCTGGCTGTACAGTATGAAAGCATGAAATTCAGGCAACTCCTTGGAAAAGAGGAGTGATTGAGCCTGTTGCACCAGACTGTGTTGGGATCAAAACTGAAACTGAGGAGTACACTGTGCTATCTCAGACACAAACACCTTAACTCCATTATAAAATGGTAATTTATACTTACTGGGTGTGTTCAGCGCTAGAGAAAAAATTAACAGGTTTTTTTTTGTAACAATCCTGTATTTATTATTTTTCTAACTACAAAATTCCATCTAATTTTTAGTCCTACCATGTAACCATTAGGATTAAACAGTGGTACGATTTAACATTCCCCCATCTCTATTCGCTGGCTGTATTTTGAGATTTCAGTGCTGAAGTGAAATGGAGGCAGCATCATGACCAAAAGAAAATATTTGTTTTGGTATTAAGTGCCACCCAAGTAGATCTTGAGTAGTTAGATATGAGTGTTACCTCTTTGGAGGGGAGACTTTCTATTAGCTGGACTGACAAATAATTCCATAAGCTCTGTACTTACATATCTGTAATCCACTTCACTGTCTCTTCCTGCCCCTCTTTGCAGCATCCTTGTGATGATTCTCTCTGTGGTTTCACTTCAGCTACCCATGTGCTAAGAGTGAGGAGGTGGGAATCTTGTGTGGCTTCAGTGAGTCTTGAGTATTCTATTTCTTGTGCTTAGCACCCTGCTGTCGTGCTTGTGTGAGAGGCAGGAGATAAGTTTTGAAATTAGCTCTGTACCAGGCTTCATACTTCAATATGTTGTCCTCCTAGCTGGCTTTTATTTCTGGAACAAACAGAGTTTCTTGAACTTTGCTCCTACACTTCTCAAATACCAGCTGGGTATCATGGATCGTGCTTAAATTTCTATTTTGGCACATTTTTATGGCTTTGTGGTATTGGGTGCTTTGTATATCATCCCATCACATGAAAAAAAGATTGTCTTTTTAAACATGGGCATGCCTGGAAAACTGCACGGATTAGTCATGCAGCCCTAGTATTTCTTTTACCCGTTGCAGAAGAGCGAGGTACCAGGAAGAAAAATAGTTGTGGAGTGGCGGTGTGAAAGTATTGCAGAACAGTGTTGTAGATGCATGAGTTTGCACTTGGTAAAATCCAGAGCCCTCTGCTGTGCTCAAAAGAGTTTTGGACAGGGAGTTCAGGACAGTGTTTTTGGTCGCTCATGAGTGTCTTTGTTGCGTTACACCCTTAAATAATGCTGCTTGTGGAAGGTTAGATTAGCTTAATGCTTTCAGTGTTTTACCAGTCTTGTGAATTTCTGATGAAGTCTTCTCCTTGGTAGCGCTGTCTGAGCAGTCATGTCATCCTGCCTTGAGTGGTTTTGAACATGTTGGGATGTTCTTTGAGGATGCTGTTGTGTGGCTGGGGGTGACTGTAAGTTGGGATGTCTGGTGAGGTCAGCTCCTGCCCAGCCTGCTGCTGCTCTGCACGAAGCTGAGCTGCTCTTGGGGCAGCTCCCGGGTGCCCACAGGCTACATCAGAGAATTAGTTTCAGGGTTTTTTTGGTTGTTACTGTGGTTTGGGGGGTTTGGAGGGGGTTTTGTGTTGGTTTTGTGGGGGTTTTGTTTTGTTTGTTTTTTTTTTTTAAATTATTTGGTTTTATTCTTTCATTGAATTGCCATAGTCTTGAAAACCTTTTTAGGGGAGGATGGGTAAGCCTGTCAGGGTGGTAGTCTCAGCAGCTGTTGTTACACTGTCATTCTTGCCTCAAGATAAGAGTTTTCATTGCCATCAAGCTTTCTCAACTAATCTGCAATTTATTTCATTATGTTAGTTTACTTTCCTTGGTACATTGCAGACACTTAACAACATTCACATTACAGTCATTCTGAAATTGGTCGTTTGAATTCAAGTCCCTCACAGAACCAAATGTATTATTTGATAAATAAAAGCACTTAGAAGACTAAAAAATGGGGAGCTGAAAGTTTATTGAAGATGCAGAATCCCCAAATGGAATTATCCTTGCATTTTGTATCTAGAAGTGTACTCTTGATGACATTTGCAAATTATATCAGACATGCTTGGTGTTCTTACTCAAGTTTTATGTGTTACTGTAGAATCTGCTGTATGTTATGGCAGTACCACATTGCCTGGCAATTGTTCTCTATATGTATTTACTTGACAGCATCTGGGTTTACCATCGTACCAAATTTAGCTTTTACTTCATTCCCAACACTAACTGGGCTTAACTATTTAGGTGGTATATTCTTAGTAATATATATATAATCTATAGCTGATACCCATTTTAGATACTTTTTTTTAAAATCTTTTTGTTATTTTAAGACAAAACTTACTGGTAGCTCATTTAATTATATTTAATTAGGTAGCTTTTATCCTGGATTTTTTTAATAGAGTGATCATGTTTATCAGCTTTTTTTAAGTCTTCAGAAGACTACAGAAAATCTGACTACTGAGATTCAGTTCATGTCTATTTCTTTAATTTTTAAGATTTATTTTATTGTAAATGGTACAGGCTGTTCATACACACTGATAGATGTTCTCAAACCTAACTTCAGATGTTTCTCTGGATGGGCATGCTAAGGAAAAAAAAAAGCTAGCCACCTGCCTTCACTAAGTTCTGGCCTCATTCAAGCCCTACAGGCCACTGAATGTTTGGCAACATCTTTGGTTCCTCTGCTCTGTTTGGGTTTTTTTGTTTGTTTGTTGGGGTTTGGTTTTGTTTTTTTTGTTGTTGCTTTTTTTTCCCCCCATTACTTGAATACAAATCCGTAATATGGGTTACCTCCCACGTGGACCTAAAATAAAACATTTCCCACTAACTGGTACAGATCTTGTAGAGCATTCCAAGGCTTTTGTGAAACACAGCCCATGTCCCCTTCTCTTGTCCTCATGGGCCACCAATAAACTGAGCTATTGCTGTTACTGAAGCTAATCCTTATCTAGAAGGGTGGTGGAATTGAGGCTTAGGGGGGAGGTTGGGCACTTGCTCCTTCTTCATTTTACCAGTAAGAGCCATCAGATGCTTTCCAGGTGTTTCAGGTCTGTTTCCTGTTGTTCTAAACTAGTGCTAGCAGGTTGTCTACCTGCCTTTTCCTAACCCTAGTCCTAGACCAAACGCTTCTCTGACCCAGGCACTCCATGTAACAAGATGTGTTTAAAGTTGATTTCAGCCTGTCCACGAGAGGAAGGTGGAGCCAGAGGAATCCCCGTGTGGGGTAGACAAGCCTTCACCTGGCCTTAACCCTACCCCAGAGGCACCCTGTAGGTGCTGGCATAACTGAGCAAAAATAAACTATCAGCTCTACACTTCTGCTGACAAGAGACTTCCACTTTGAGACAGAAGTGCACAAACAAGTACTGGAAGGTGGGTCAGTTTCTAAGACTTACCTTCAGCCTGGAAACGTCTCTGTTTAGACAGTGGTAAAGTTGTGGTTACAATTAGGTTGGTTGTAAAAGGCTGAGCTACATGTTCAGTGGTCCATGGAGTTACATGGATGGGATCAAGAGAGATCTGTGAGGAATAGTCTATTTTAGCCCCAGTCTGCTCAACTGTCTCTGTATGGAATTGTGTGGATGGGATGAGGATTAGCATTTAGGAAATAAGTGAACCCCAGTTATCTGTATATGTGGCATGGGCTGCAGGACTTCCATGAGAGTAAGTTTCTTTAGATAATGCTAAACTTCTGGCTTCAAACTTCTATTTCCAACCATATTTGTAGTTCTGGTTTGGACTCGGAAAATTGAGAAATGGTGTTAATGGTTATTTAGTGTAACTCTGGATTAAAATTAGGGTTGGTGTTTGCAGAGGCTAAATTGTAACACTGAATCTCAGTCTCAGTTCAGCTAAATACCTGTAGTGAAAGCTGGAGATAGGATTAAAAAACGAACAAACAAAAAACCCCCACCAAACACCCACCAGGCCATAGGAGGCAGGTGCTGTGAGAGGTTGCTCCGTTCTGTGCCTTGCACTATGGGCCTCAGTGCATGTTTGGAGACATGGATGTGTGCCATGGATATTTTGGGGGGGGAAAAAAGTCTATTTTGACAACTTTTGCTCCTGTAGCTTGTTACCTATTTTATGAATTGCTCAGACTACACTTCACATGCCTGCTGCTTCTTGCTGTAAACACAGTTTGAGTGTATTGCCATGGTCAGGGGGCTTACCTGGCAGGGACCTCTTTGGAAAAAATGTTGGATTTTCAGGAAGCCACCCGGTGTGGATCAGTGTCATGGCACAGTTGGGGATAGACTGGCTCACTGGTGACAAGGAGCAATGTGAAGGCCTGTGATGATTCAAAATGTTAAGTTGAATGATACCTCTGTAAAACTATCTATTATACTTATTAATATTTTATGAAGACGTTGATGATGAGAGTGCATGAGGGTTTTGGGACTAGTCAGCAGTCTTAAAAGCAATCCAAAATGCCCACATATGCCAGAAAATGAGCACAGCTATTGGCAGCAAAAGGCTGGTCTTTGTCTTTTTTTCTTCCCTGATACCATCCTTTCTATCTCTGCTGCAAATACAACAAAACTTCCTTGAAGTGCTCTCTCTTAAGGTGTTAAAAGAACCGAGGGCTCTTCTAAAGATTTGGTGGGCTACTTTTTGGAGCCTTGGGTATTTTTAAACTAAAACTCCCTGGGTGAGCTCGTAGCTCTGGTCCTGGAGTCTTACAAGGTAGTGTGGCATCACCTTCACAATCATCTTGAGCCCTGGTTTCCACTGCAGCAATGTTTTGAGAAGAACAGAAGGTGTGATGTTTATATGTTTATTCATAGTATCTGTTAATTGCTGCTGTTTCAATTTCATGGTGTTTGTGGGTTTTGTTTTCACTTGTTTGGTTTTCTTATTTCCTGTGAAAATGGAAACTTTGGTCAATTTGTAGTCAGTGAACAATCTGAACATCACTCTGTGAGACTGTTCATTCCCACATCCAAGCACTCTATAAAGATTTGGGGGTTGCTTAACAAGGAGGGTGAAGCCTGTTTGCAGCTTTGTGTAAGTCTTCAGTATTAAAATGAATGGGTATCAATGGGGTTTATTAATAAAATGCTTTTATTGTAGTTAAGTACAGTGTAAAGTGTAGCTATGTCAAATGGCTTTTGAGCTTGCTGATTGACTAGCCCTCACTGCTTATTGTATATTTATTATCTAGTGGATGGTAATCCCTTTCTGAATTCATGAGGGGAGAAAAATGAACACCAAGTTTTAAATAAGCATCAGCTATAACAGTTTCTCATGCAGCCTTACAGTTCTTTATTTTCCACAACTTTATGTTGAAAATCATACAGATAAGGATAATGCTAATGCTGTTTGATGTAATGAGCCATAAACAGAAAAACTTAATGAATTTCTTTTCTTTCTTTGTCTGAACTGGAGAAAAACTTGCAGTGCCAGCAAAATTCTTTCATTCTTCTTTGCTTTGAAACCATGGGATTCTTTGCTAAAAGAAAAGTTGCTTCACTGAAAAAACATCCCATCAAGGACTCTATACTTTGAAGTGTTTCCACATACGCAGCCCACACCCCCCATACTCCTGCTTTTACCTTTTTTCTTTTTGACAAAACGGTTTCCTGTGTGAAGTTCAGAAACCACAGTGCACGAACACCCCCAAAAATGCTATTTAAGCCCAAGTGCGAGAACAGAAGTGTTGAAAGTAGCAGTAAACTTGTTTTGTGACATAAATATTAAATTGTTCCTTTTTCCTTTCAATGCAGGTACTTCAAAAACTAGGAAAAGCAGATGAAACTAAAGATGAACAGTTTGAAGAATACGTTCAAAATTTCAAGCGACAAGAGGTCAGTTACTTTTTCAGTGTCTTTAATTTTTTTCTTCAGAATTGCTGATTTTGAAGGTGTTACAGGGTAACAGGTAAGATTTTTATTTTTTCTTTTAGTGGGTCCAAGATTTTGTCCTGCTGTTTTCAAACAGAAATAACAGTTGGATTTGTGCATGCAAAGGGCTAAAAATGGTCTGATAATAAAGGGACGTGTTGTAATCACATGTAATATCATCATTCTTGACCAACTTGAGATCAGCAGAGTGGCAGCAGATTCTCACCAACCTAAGAGAAGAGAACCAACCCCAACTAAATGGTAGTCTTTGCTTCTTCCCCAGAAGAGCAGTATTGCCTTGATTTCCCTTTGTGGGGATTACCTTCAGCAGTGCTACCTGATAATACTGATTCTGTAAGAAGTGAGTAGGTGAATAGTTTGTTTGGGGGTGTGTTTTGAGGGTCCCTGTGGGCACTGAGGTCTGGGGTAGCAGTGCTGATGAAACACTATGAGAGAGCAGTGCTCGGTTCCTCTTAGTGTTGGAAACAACACAGGGAAACAGAGGTGCCCCAAAGAGTTTATAATCAATTCAATCCTAAATTCTAACCCTGGTTACTTGTTGCTTTGTTGTACAGACTTTTGGGCTCCGAGGTGGTAAACTGTGATTAATTATATAGTACCTTTCTAGTACAAATTAATGCCTCCCATGAGCTGCAGTAATACCACCGAGAAAATAGTCGTGTTATGTAAGTATGAACTGTCGTCTTTGTGAGCTGTCATTTAGAGCTCCTGGAGAAAGGCACTGGAGGGTGAGAACTACTCCCACATATTTTACACAGTGTAAAAACTGACTCATGCCAGTGTTTGCAGTTTCTGCTCTGAATCAGTCCTATCCACCACATGCACTTTTCTCCTTTCTGTGTAAACACAAACACTGCATCCTGGCTGCTGGGATGCTTATTGACTCTTTTTGCATCTTATGGTCACTTAGCCTTTATTTTCCTCTCTCAGTGTAGGAGAGAGGGAAGTTTCAGGAGCCACTGAGCTGTTGTCCAGATCCTTGCTGTTCACCAAAGAGAAAAATACTGGGAAGTAAAAGAATCTGTTTATCTGATAGTAGTTCCTCCCTCAGATTTCTTGAGGTCAGGAAGATGGTGGGAATTAATAGGTCTGAAGAAGCTTTGAAACCCTGAAGAGATGTTATATTTTCCTTCTTCTTCCCCTTCCACTTTCCCACGTCTTCTTGGCTTCTTGATTGTCTTTATGTTGTTGTTTATCCTTTCTGTTGGTATCCCAGCTGTTTTCACAGCTAGTAACTGTGTTTCTAGAAAGGTACATCTGGTTAAGGGTATTTTGGATGTAGAAGGAGCAACTGGAGCATCCCCATGAAGAAACAGTTTGTGGGGGTTTTTTCTTTTTGTTCAAAATTCTTAGAGAAACAAAAAAAAATGTGAAAGAGAAAACACATCTATTTTTAAGTAATGTTATGTCTCAAGTGTTGGGTTTTTTTCTGTCTTTTAAAGAGGATTTTCTGTAATGGTGATTTTCAGCTGAAAGTCTTGCCTGGGGCTAAGGAGCATCTTAGTATTACTTTTGTTTTTTCCTTCTCTGATGTATAGAGAGGCAGTAATAAACCGTCAAGGACTCTGCAGGAACTGCATGATGTTAAATCAGGATGCAAATGTGACTTGGGTCCGGAGAGGAAGTTGTGCAGGGAGGAGTGAGTGCAAAGGGAGCTACTACAGCTCTCAGGAGGGGCACATGCAGAGTGGGCCAGCTCCACTGGCACCCCGGAGGAGAGACACAGTTTCTGTATTTACTGAACTAGTCACACATGCTTACTGTGCTTTCAGAGAGTTCTGTTGTGCTCAGTTCTTCAAGTGAAATGGAGAAAAATGCTACAAAAGCACTCTTTCTGCCACGATCACCATTAGGGAAGGCTATAAATAGCTACATTTTTCTAAGTTTGGTCCATGCTTTGATTTACAACTAATTAGCAATGCAAAGATATGAAGCATTACAATGTGCATCTGAATTATTACTGATGAATGTTTTGCAGAACTGCTGTCTTCTGTGAACTCAGGCAGCTTGGTTTACATTCAGCTTTCAAAGTTAGTTCTGATACTCTAGAGCCTTTAGAAAAAGAAAAGTTCAATTCTAGATATTGAAGAATGAAAAAGGGTGTCTGGTTGATTGATTCTTGTGCTGAGGTTCACCAAAGTGTTGATGTGGCCATTCAGGCTTGCAGGCTGAACCACCCCTGGTAGAGGCTCTCCCATCTTTTTCAGTTCCCTCCAGGATTATTTGTCTCCCTGGTGGTCACTGACCTAACGAGGCCATGGCAGAGGCAGTTTGAGAGGATGCCCCAACTTTGTTTCTTGCAGGCTCACTTAGCAGTGATTTGATTGTTTCCTGACTGTCTTACCTGCCCAAATTTCATTTTGAGAAACACAATCACTTCAGTTCTGTGTCTCTTTGCAAGTTCTTTGTTGCAGCTGGTGCCCTGTGTGCTGGGGGCATCCTGGTAAGCTGGAAGCTGTGAAAATGGTCTGTTTCTCTTGTTTCCCTGCCTAATTGAGCCTGCAGTACTTGGGAGGTCAATTGACCTTACATATAGAATGATGCTTTTATTAATACTCTCCAAAGATAATAAATTAGGACTCTCAGTTCAGCCTAGGAAAAGGATAGAGAAAGGAAAAGGCTCATTATCCAGGAAATAGGTAATTAAAAACCTGAAGTCTTAACATGCTGGTTTTTTTGACTGAGTAGCAGATCGGATGGTTGGTATGTAGCAACCTCAGCAGAGGGCTGTGTGTAAGGACACGTGCAGCTGATCTGTCTGGAGAAAAAGCTCATTTCTGTTCCCCAGTGATCCATTCCCCTCTCTTTCTGAATACAGCTGGGTAAGAGCCCCTTCTGGACCTGATAACTCAAGAGCTGATTTAGCCAGATGAATCACCACGGAGAAACTGAGTCATCCCGTGTCCAGAGAGAGCAGAGCACAGTTGCTTTGCAGAGCCTCGGGACTTTCTCTTTCTGAAGCAATAAGCTTCTGCAGCTGGCTCCAGCAGTGAAAACATTTAGATTTTAAACAGTGAATACAGCTGGTTTTCACCTTCCACTTAAGTTGGAAACTGAAAATTGCCACTCAAAATCAAAGCTTGTGGAACAAACAAAATGTATGAACTCATGTATGGGAGCATGACACAAACTTGCAGTGTTTTGAAGAAATTTCTTGAGGATAAAACACAGCTAATTCTGGATATGCTCAACCTCTCAATCAACCCTGAAGCTGAGTGAGAAAAAACCAAAAAAGAATTCCTGCGTAATTCTCTTGACTGTGACATTATCATCAGAGTCCATCAGAGATTTACCTGAAATTTCATCTATATTCTGCTGTTCCAGAAACTGCATCTTACACGTTCTTTTTTTGACAGGAAGTAGCAATTGCCTTTATGCCCATGAATATTTTAATGACTCAGAGTGCTGCCTTTATTTTTCTAAGAGAAATTGTTTCTATTTTATATATGTGCATATTTAGCTCTCAGTATTTTTCTATACGTAGTTATGGGACTTCTACTTTACAGACTACAGTTAAAATATATTTCAGTGTTTAAATCCATTAACATTATGTATTGTATGTAAGCACAGCAGTGGTTACTACAAAAGCAGCTGCCCTTGGCATGTTGTCAGGAAAAAAAGCAAAATATCAAGTATTGCTAGTTTAGAATTAGGTGAAAATGAAGAGCCATTTTTTTACTGTGGTTGAGTGAGACAAATGTTATTGTGGATATATATCTATAGGCATAAGCAGAGGCCCAAGTACATATTCAGAAAGTTTAGCTCAGCATCAAAGGTGTATAGATTACTTTTAGCCATAGAAGTTGTAGATTCTGCACTTGCTGCCTTTGCACATCCCAAATTTTCATTGAAACCATTAGTTTGGGCCCAAATTTGGGGACACAAATATACTTGTAGGAGGGTGTAGGTGTGAATATAGAATCCTTGTTTAGGGAGGGGAAGGTTTAGCTGTGAGGCAAAGTTGGAATTTCATTTAAGGTGAGTGCCAGGTATTTTCAGTCTTCAGAAACAGGTTAATTAGTGCAGTGTCCCTGCAGGTACAGAGAGTTCTCACCTGCCTGCTAACATGAGGCACAGCCCCCTGTTCCTTACCTTTTAGAGTTAATTCTTTTTGATTTAGTCCAAATCATCTAGGAAACATTTTGATGCAGTTTACTTCAATTCATTGTGTTACTTAATAACTAGAACAATTAAATTTGTACTTCTGAGCCTTCTTAGTGGCTGAGCCACAAGTTTGGTGCTGTCCTGGAAGATACTGGGATGGCTAAAACCTCTGTGTTTGCAGAGAAGGTTGAAAACCCAACTTTTTTCAAGTGATGCACTAGAGAAATATCTCAAAACCCAAGTCTCTTACAGCTTGTAGAAAGAGAAAAAAAGAAATCCATTCCTTTAAGATTCCAAATTTGGGATTCAGTTCTACAAAGTAGAAGGAACCTGATAAAAGGTAAAATTAGGTTACTCTGGTAAGGAGATAGTTGTCATACTGAATTACAGATTTGTCCAAATACCCTCATATTTTGTTAAGTTTCTCTTAATGTAATAACCCTTTTTGTTCATACTTCAGAGTTCTCTAAAAGGCCTACCTGGAAATAGTACCTAAAGTGTTTATGAACAGAGAGATAGCCCTGCTTGACACTGTGGCAAATTACAGCACATTACAGAGACATTAAAGAATGTCTTCCAGGTGATACAGAAAATACTTTCTTTTTAGCTATTTCCCTGATGGCTTCACAATGGAATGACAAAAGTCCAGTATTAGAGCTGCATTTATGTTTATCATTTTTCTATGGGCTAGGATTATTAATTAGCTTATGCTCCAGGTTCATCATTTTTAATGCTCTTGACTCTCTCATAAATTGGACTGATATATTTGTTTTTTGTATCAAGCACATGCTGTGCTGACCTTTCCTGTAGAGATGTATTGTGTTTACATCCTGTATGTGCCATGACAGAAAAATCAAACTCTCCTGTTCTGACTGGGAAGCTGTAAATAAATGATTCCTGGGAAATAGGTCATCCAATTCCAACTTTTGTGGAGGCCAGGCAGCCTTTAATTTTTGAGGGGATGCAACAATTTCTCTTGCGCTTCAGGAAGCAAAAGCTGATAAGGCAGAAACCATGTTTTTTATGGTTTTAGTCATTAACTTGTTTTTAGGTCTCATCAGTCTCACAGCCAGCAGTGCTGTGGCTCTCTTTGTCTTAATTTCAATGCTAAGATACACTTAAATAATATGCCAGGGTTGTGGGTTTGATCCCCACATGGGCCATTCACTTAAAGAGTTGGACTCGATGATCCTTGTGGGTCCCTTCCAACTCAGAATATTCTGTGACATAATAGAGCTGATCCAAATGCCATTATTTAAAAAGAAAACCAAAACAAGACATACATTACATTTTTGGTAATTTATATATTGAATTTAACCAGGTGAGCTAAGAGCACTAATTTTAGGTGCTGGAGTCTGCTAGAACATGCTGTTATCAAACAACCTGATTGGAAGAAGTTTGCTATTAAGTGTGCTATTGAGATTTCTCTCTGGAGTTTCTTGCATATTATGAAACTCTGACTCATTTGGCTTCCTCACATAGAACAAAGTACCAGTACTGTCTTGGGAAATTCCATTTCAAAGGAACACAGCATTGGTGAAATGACACCTACGTTCCATTCTCCCTCAAGAAGCCGCATCTCATTTAACAAAATTCATGGCTTTAATAAAAATACTTGGAGCAGTGGTTTGAACTACCAGATGCTTTCATCTGATAGACCAGAAAGGGTGTGCCAGTAAACACCACAGAAAGGCAACATTAAATATGTGACAGTCTTCAAAACAATACTTTTTAAAACCTGTGAGTCACAGTTTGCCAGGAATGAAGTATTTTCATCCCGGAAATGTAATTTTAGGTGGTAAAAGTGTATCTATTTTCACTAATAATGAACTTACTATAGAAAGTGTGTAAACCAGACACACATTTTGCGGAATTCACAGGGCTGAGGGCTTTCGGTGCTAATTTTTATTTCTGATATTTTTAGAAAGATCTAATTCTGTTGCCATTGAAACTGAGAGATTGTCTCAAGTTCAGTGGGAGCTGCCCCTTGTTCATGGGTGCTTTAATATCACATCACACAACATTTGCTAATAAGGAAAAATTCACATGGCTCTATCATGCTTCCATATTTCAGTGGTTTGTGGCCTGTTCATAACCCAGACTGAAGGAGCTGCATGTTAAAATTATTCTTTTGAAGGGCCAGAACTCGTAACAGCACATATGGCAAAGTATTTGCATTGTGTTTTACTACTTTGAGTTGTTCTCAGACATTTTCCTGAGCAGCAGTTGCTGCTGATGGATGATGTTGACCAGGCACAATAGATCTCATAGTGGTTTAGGGTTCCAGCTGTGAAACTGCACAGCAGTGCAGTTACAAACACGGTGTGTTTCCCTGACGTGCCATTTGTGGTGTGCTAAGTTAGTCCTAAAGACAAAACTACACATGCATGAGTAAATATAGACCTTTTACTGGCATGAGGTCACCTAAGAAAGTTCTCAGCATTCCAGCTGTGGTTTGCTGCTCCTGGAGTATCAGAATGTCTTTAATAACTAAAAATGTTTATAGTATGGGTGCCCGTTCAGCTGGATCATGTTGAAGAGCCAAGTTGCTGCATGTTCCATTTTCACCACAAGTGCTCAGGCCAAAGGAGGTATGAATTGGAAAATAATTTCTGTACCTTCATGTGACTTCTCAGAGTACTGGGGATCCTCCCAGGGGGAGACTGGCATGCATAAAAGGGGAACTTCTCTTCCTGCCAAATGTTTGCTGATGCTCCTCTTCAGATGTGAGATCAAGAGGCTTGCTCCTGGGTACAATCTCCTTTCCTCTGTGGCAACACTGATCATTTATTGCCTTGGTCCTTGGAAAGCAGACAATTTCTGTCATCTCCCTGCTTCCCATTCTAGCACAGAATGAAGTAGAAAGACGTCAGTGTCTGCTGTGTTCTGTAGGGTGACATATTATGTGGTTATGATGCGTTAGGGTAGCACTTTTGCTAAGCAGTATTAAGTTGTACACGTATATATTTCCTTAAGGGGCACAACATCAAGCTACTAGTTCGGAACTTTCTGTTATCTTTTAAGTAATTAAGCCAGAGGTTTAAACCACTGATACTCAACCTCCACCTGTCTGGTCTTTGTTTTGATATGCAACTTTGATCCCAGAGCAAAGAAAGGAGTTGCCTTCCTTGGAGCATCAAATATAGTCCCAAGCCAGAGGTGGTGGTCTGGCTGCTCCTGCTCACCTGCTGTTGCTAAGCAGCTTCTCTGGTGGGTCTGTGCTCAGAATTCAGTCAGTTAATGGCTTTGAGAGCTGTAGGTGACTTGCTCCAGATGAAATTAGTGTAAAAGCTCTCTTTTCTTTGTTGAATCTGAAAAGGGAATTCAGTCTGCTTTCTAGACCCACTCAGGCATTTTTGCCTTCCTAATTCTGTAATCTTTTCAGGACCTTGAACAGCTGCTCTCTTCGTACAGTGCATTGCAGTTTGAGGGAGGGGTAGGGAATGGTGTTGGTCCCATCCTAAAAGCCTTCATTTCCCTTCAGGACGCTGGGAGAAGCAAGTGAGTTTGATGGATGTAATCTGCATTGCAGAGTGTGTACTGGTGAGGCAAGTATTTTGTCAGAACCATAATTTGAACTGAATGTGGCTGCAGGTAAATGGATTCTAAGTGCCAGATAGCCCCTTTCAACCTGAATTTCTTATGATCCTGTGTCTGAATGCTCTGAGTTGCTGATGGGAAATCCTTTACTGACTTCAAAAGTCCTTTGACTTAAGTGGAGTTATAACAGCTTATACCTTCTGCCTTCTAAAGTATTCACACTGTTTGCATGCACCCTTTATGTTCTGACTTTCATATGGAAAATGTGAGAGAAACTCCAAAGCAGTCAGTCGTATTTTGCAGCTGATTTTTCCATATGGTGTAGCTGTATGCGAGAAAATGTGACTGCAAGCTGAAATTCCTGTTGTTTCCAACTGCTTAAACAAGTAAGATGAAAATTATTGGGAAATGGTAAGTGTGGAGTGTTTCAAAAATCTCCAGGCTGTTGAAGGTGTCCTGGACAGCAGCTTTTTAGCAATGCAGTATGTTGTGTAGCACAGGTCTCTTTACAAGTCCTGGGAGCTGTGAAATCCAACTTGTGATACAGTCAGAGATAAAGTAACACAAGCCATTGTGTTTTGTCTGTTCTGAGTTTTTCAAAGTCTGTTGGTGTAAGATAAAGACAATTTTGATGTATTTGCCAAAGTGACAGTTGAGATTTCACAGTAAACTACAAGATGTGCAAACTAAGCAAAACAAAGTAACTAAAGTTACTGTATTTTACTAGTTATTTACTTGCAAAATGTTAAAATGTTAAATTACTTGGTAAACTGTTTGCAAAGATAGTAAACTCTTTATGTGAGGCCGTGGCTTTTCTGCAGGTCTGGTGTGGCCTCATAAGAGAGGTTTCCATTGGAGGTGCACTGTTCTCCATTGGAGTTCTCTGTGTTTCAGGTGAGGCCATTGGCCAGGCTGACTTCAACTGCACACTGGCCATAAAATATATCTGGTTTTCTTTGGGGTGGAATTCTTCCTGAGCAGATGATGATAAAATAAACCCACAAAGTCTGGCCTACAGAGTACACTATGCACAGAGTCTCTGCAATCCCCTTTTTCTGTATGAATCTGTGCATGCTTGCAACATGTGACACTATTCATCAGATAGCTCCTGATATTGCTTTGTTGTTAAGTTGAACGTAGTGCATGTTTCAAGGCATCAAATATAACTGAAATGTGTTTTCACTTCCTTGGTTTTTGTTTTTTCCTTTTCCAGGCAGAGGGTTCCAGACTCCAGAGGGAACTGAGAGGATATTTAGCAGCCATTAAAGGTGATTTTTAAAGTTTTGCATAATGCTTTTGTAAAGCAAACTTTTTTTAAAAGCTGAGACAAATAGGCTTGTTTAAGTTATAGTAAGACAAATACAGGTAGGATTCTCTTGAGCCTGCTGCTAGGTATTCTGCACCTTCAGTGTCACTCATGTGGGTACAACCTTGCATGCACAGCTCATCCTTAACTGTCCTGTGTGTGTAAGAGAACTGCCCACATTCTCACATTGCATCCTCAAAATCTGCACATCTTGTTATTCATCTTTGCAAATGCTGGAATGTTTAATACCCCCATGCAAGGCATCCCAATCAAGGGATTGCTTGAGCTCCACAACTGTAATGTTTCCAGGTATTACTAGTTGGATGATGATCTTCCTCCCAAACCACGCTCCCTGCAATGATGTGATTTCTCATATCTTTTTGACTGCTTCATTCATTATTTTTTAAGCTTAAAACTCAAATGTGATGTCTTTTGATACCACATTGAAAATCCAAGTAGTAAAAGTTCACTGGTCAGAGCTTACGTATCAGATATAAGTAAGCAGCTGTTTAAATCCTACTAGACATTTGTAAGTCCAGCACACTCAATTGCTCACTTTGTGCAAAGTGCCACCTCTCTTTGGAGGACTTGGAGGTGCTAAAGGGAAGGGAATAGGAGTTGGTGACTGAGAGAGAGACAGTGGCTTTTTGAGATAAATATATATATTTATGATAAATATATATGTGTGTGTATGTATTTTTAACCTGGCTCCACTCCAGTAGGGGAAATGTTGCAAATGAGTGTTAACATCTCTGAAAGTCACTGTCATAATAAGTAATGCTTCAGCAGCTGTTCACAGGCAGGTAAGAAAACTCTTTTTGGTGACAATTGTAAAATGGGGAGCAAAGCAGTAGCTTAATGTCTTTGATTGTCTATTATTTTCTGGATGGACTGACCAAAGAAAATCCCATATCAGACAAATATGAGCAATCTCTTTTGTTGTTAGAGGAAATTTTAGCATCAGTTATTTTGGGGGACCCATTGAATGCTAATTTTGTTCTCTTATTTTCCACTCTTCCCCACACATGTTATCTGAGGGTTGCTCAGAAGCAGCGTGATGAGGTTTATCTGTCACGTAGGCTGACTGTTTACATGCTGCTTTGATTTCCATGTTGGTGACAACAACACTCCTCTCTGTTCCATTTTCTTTCTCCATCTTTCTCTTCTTTTCCTAGTACTCCACGCTCATGGTCTTTTTGCTTGTTTACTCTCTAATGGGCTGCTCTTTGCACCAAGTTTTGGTTTTATCTCTCTATAAAATTGCTCATTGTTCAAGGTCTGCCTTTTTAGCCACGCTTTCCTGCTCAGCATTGTTCTCTTGTTGCAGCTTGTAAGTAATGTGGACTGATTTTCTTACTGAGAATTAAGTGTTTGCTAACACCTTATTATCTGCATGTCTTTAAAGAGATTCAGTCATAAGCAGCTCACAAATGCTTAAAATGTTATTCTTCAAAGACAACGAGCCACTGGAGGGCATCCTTGGCACCTGTGCTGGCACATGTTGGTGCTGTGGAGAGAGGGCACAACCTGAGACAGACCACAATACACAGCTCTGGCTGGGCCTTCCTCAAAGCTGAGTAGGTCAGCAGTGCCAGAGGCCCTTCCAGATGTTCCAGTTGCAATCTTTTTTGTTGCTATTCTTTGAAGGACTGCCATCATCAGAAGATTTTGGGGTGTCTGTGCACAAAAGCATGAGAACCCCCCATTATTTAGGCACTGGAGGGGTATTTCAGCACGAAGAACATCAGAGCCTTGGAGTCATGCTGTCATCAGGGGGTTGTTTTGCAGGAAAAAAGATCATATAATTACATATATTGGAATTACTGGAAAGTAGTGCACTTGACATCCTTAGACTCTTAGAGGTGAGAGAAGCAGCTCATTTTAAGGGGTTTCAGGAACTGAACTCCAGTAATAACCTTCATTTTGCTACATGACTTTTAAGTGTCTCAATACTGGAAGCTGAAAGTACAAATCCAGGCACTATTTCATAGAATCACAGCATGGTTTGAGTTGGAAGGGACCTTGTAATCACCTAGTTCCAACACCTAGATACCACTCACTAGATAAGTTGCTCCAATCTGCACCCAACCCGACCTTGAACACTTCCAGGGATGGGGCATCCACAGCTTCTCTGGGCTGCCCCTTCCAGTGCCTCACTACCCTGTGAGTAAAGAATTTCTACCTAACCTCTAACCTAAAGTTCTCCTCTTTTAGTTTCAAACCATTCTTTGCCCTTTGTCCTACTACTGTCTGCCTGTGTAAAACATTGCTTTTCCTGTTTCTTGCAAGTCCCCTTAAATACTGTCAGGCCACAATGGGGTCTCCCCAGAGCCTTCTTTTCCCCAGGCTGAACAACCCCAGCTATCTCAGCCTGTCTTCACAGGAGAGGTTCTCCATTCCTCTGAATATCTTTGTGGCCTCTCCTGGACCTTCTCTAACAGGTCCACATCTTTCTTGTGCTGAGTATTCAACACAGTACTCCAGGTGGGGATTTAAGCAAGGAATGGTCTGTTGAGCCTTATTGTGACTCTCTGCCCCTTCATTTTAATGTACTTGACAATTTGAAGTTTAGTATCACACATTCTTGAAAGAAGTTTTGCTGTATTCAGACTCCTTGTTTTGTTCATTGGTGATTCTTGGTCTTAGCTGGACATTGATCTTTCCTGTTGGTTATTCCAGAACCTGGAGGAACCATGTCCTAAAGCTATTGAACTTGTGAATGGCTTTTATGGGATGTTTTATTTCATCAGCATGATAGTTTAATGTCTGCTGTTTGTACTGACGAGTTTGTGTACTATCCCCCATAGCTTTAGTCATCTCATGCCTCAGTATTCTGTCTTTTCCAGTCTCCTTGGCAATACGAGTTCTCTACTTCATGATTTATTTTTAAGCTTTCGAGAGCTGTAAGTGACTTGAATGCTTTTATGGACGAATTGTTATAGAAACCCTAAATCAGTCTCCCGTTCTCTACCCCGAGCTCTTTGCAAATACCAGTGCAGATGGAGAGACACAAACCTGGATCTTCATGCACATGGCAAGGTGACAAAGCTAAAAAGGAATCCTGCATGACTAAAAAGGGGCACCATACCTTTCAGGTGGCTTAATGTAGTAAAGGGCTGAAGGAAGGAGAGGGGAGATTCTGGAGGTCTGTGAGCCATTTTGCTGCCTTGTTATCAGCCTGTGCCTGACAGAGGTGCACGTATCCTCCAGACACATGAATCTTAAAGCCAGTCATGTCATTTCTTAAAAGCAATAAAACTATTCATCATCTTTCTGCAAAATTTATTCATGACTTAATGAAATGATTTAATTGTTCGAGTGGAAACTTTAATGGGTTTGTAGCAATAACAAATACAACCTTTTTGGCAGGATAGGTCATTTCCCTGAAGAACCGCATAAGTAATTAAATATTAAGAGCCAGACCAAGATACCTCACTCCATCAGGAAAATGGAAGTTTCTCCATGATTCAGCCTAGGTTACCCTGCAGGGGAGTGAGGAGACCCCACAGTTTATGGGTTCTGCAGCCTACATAGTGTTCCAGACCAGTCTCAATCTCCATGGCAGCTTGAACACATGGAATTATGATGGTAGAGTCACCTACCCTCTATCACTTCTAGGATGCTTAATGGGAGTGTCTGTGCACTGCCATCCCCAGGATCCCTATCACAAGGGGGCCTCCAGAAGTGTTTTGGGGTTCCAGGAATAGGGGTTCTTTCCAACAGAAAGGGCAATTCAGTCTGAGAGGCTCAGGCTTCAGTAACTGGGGTATTTAGTCACATTTTCCCCAAGCAATTCAAATATTTTGGCATTTTTTAGTTACTGAATAAATGACCCAATTACCAAGAAACGGTACAGAATGGAACAATTTATATTAAATATAAATTTCTGACTATTCATCAGCAGTAAAAATTCTTTTCACATTTCTTGGTACTTTAATGACTTTCTTTTAACAATTTATCTGTCTCAGTGATAGCAGTTGAAAACAGCAGAGAGACAGCCTGCAATCTATGACTGAGACACTGATCCTCTTAATTTTAGTGCTGAATAATGCATAAAAGGTATCAGTGCATGAGAAATGATTCTATGTGAAAACAAGCAAAATAAAAATATCGCTGGGCATCGTAAGTTTATGCCCACAGGCATGAAAAAGGAATGGGAATTCACTGGATTGGTATTTATCTATGCACTCATTTGGGGTATTGCACTAAACCTGGTATAGATGCAGTTGGGGGGGAGTACAGTGGATGATCTTGGCCTGGAAACTTCAGACTGAAGCCCTTGACTGAAGAAGCCAAGTATTGCCATGCCCACTGGCCTCACACTGCGACTGGATTTGACTGATGTTTTTCACAGGAATGCAGTGGAATGGAGGATTACCTGATTCTCAGAACTGAAAAAGTTGGTGCAGTTTTGCTATGACTCACGCATGGAATATTAAATGTCTCTTAGTTATTCTCTTAAGCAGATATATGCCAGAGTACTTAAAAAAGAAAGTCTGCTTAGGAAAGGTGTTCTGTGCCAGCGTGGTCTGTGGCTGAGCTGAGTGCAAGCTGCAGGAGGGATTATCTGGCAGCTGTGCCAGCCTGTCTGCCACAGGGACCTACAGGGCAGGTTTGTCACACAGGCCTCGAGGGCAGACCTTCAGGTGTCAGAAAGGATCAAGCAAGGGATGAGCAAACCCTCCTGGTCTGTGTGTTCACCCTGAGTGGAGAGAAGCAGCCTTTTTAAACATGGTCATACTGTGCTGGTTTTGTCTTAACTCTTGAGCTGATTCATTTCCAGTGTCATTGAAGATTTTTAAATGAGTTCTGCCTGGAAAAGTATGTGAAAATCATCTCTATTTTACTGTAATTTGGCATCTCCTAAGGAACAACAACAACAAAAAAAATCCCCTTTATTCAGGAACCCTTTCTTAGCTGGGGATACATCATCCTAAGTATTAACCATGGAGGAGAAAAGGAAGAAATGCCTTTTAAGTTCTTGTGCTATCCTAATTCTCTAGGAGGTGAACTCTGTCATTAAAGAGCACCCCAAGGCAACCCCTGAAGCAATCAAATACTCTGCTTTGGCTCAGTACCTTTCCATTTAAGGATGAAAGCTTCTACACTCTAAACCCCAGTGTTTCCCTTGTATTTGCTCTCCCCTGTGCCATTCTCTCTTTGGAGCACAAGGACTGAGAACAGCCATGCACTTTCAGCTTTTTCAGTATCTCTTTCCCCATCCTACCTGTTCCATAGACCAGCACTTCTATATTAGGAAGCAGCATTACTACATTTATCTTCCTGTCATATCTCAAGCCATGTGTTCTGGAGTGCGTGGTGGAATAGCTACTGACTAAGTCAAGTCTGCTCTTCTAGACATTTGTTTCAAATGAATCCTTCTCTTCCACTCCTGAGCATTTCTCTGTGCAGAAAACAGAAATATCCATGTTATTCCTAAATTCAGCCACTGAGCAGTGAAATCTGAAGATCACGTTAGAGATATTTTCAAGACAGAACAAATGTGCTGCACCAAACAAATTTTTGGCTAGAGGAGAAAATGTGCTTTTTTAAAAAAATGTTAATGCTAAGTTAAAAATCTAGTGGCCTTGTTCAGATTTTGCAAAGAAGTTGAAATTTAAGTTGTCGTTTTAAAATTACCGATTCTGAACTCTTACCAAGTTAGGTGAGATGAGTTTGGTTTCACTGGATTCAGAACCATATTCACCATCTAATGGATTGGTGTTGCATCAAAATAGAAAGGCAGTGCCTTTGCTGAGGGTGTTTTTTTATTCAGTGGCGTCAAACAGATCTCACTGAAGGTGGATTTAGGCTCTTTCTCATAATACCATTGAAAATATTTCATATTTAAGCTAGCTCCTCTGTGTTACAGGGTGATAGCCATCAATAATCCCTGTTCTTGTTCCAGCTGTGCTAGAAAGAGCTCCAAAAGGGACTGATCAGTTCAGCTTAGCACTTGGTGCTTCTCTGCAAATGTAAATAAGCACTGGGCTCCACAAATTTGTAAAGCTACTGGGTGAGCATGCAAGAATCTTCATAAAACCAGCTCCACTACAGCACTCTCCCCAACTTCAGGCATCTCTTTTCTAAATTCGCCAGAGGGCATAGA
Source organism: Scytalopus superciliaris (assembly GCA_013400415.1). Taxonomy (NCBI): domain Eukaryota; kingdom Metazoa; phylum Chordata; class Aves; order Passeriformes; family Rhinocryptidae; genus Scytalopus; species Scytalopus superciliaris. The sequence continues at coordinate 55,957 of VXBX01005899.1, read as the reverse complement.
ATAGTGGGCACCTGTGGGTGAAAATAAAGGTATTTCACAACTGTTTCTTGCAGTTATATGTTCCTCCTGTCTAATTGCAGGGATGCAAGATGCCTCAAAGAAGCTTACAGAGTCTCTCCATGAAGTGTACGAGCCGGACTGGTACGGGCGTGAAGATGTGAAAATGATTGGAGAGGTAAGATGTGTGGCAAGAGAGAGAAGATACTTCAGCTGCAAATGGGTTGGTCTGAGCTGTTAGGGAGAAGTGTGCATCCGAAATTCACCTTAATTCTTTGTTGCCTGTTAAATCCTGTTTTCTCAGCGTATAAATTATTGGGCTTGTGAAATGCAGCTCCTGCTGACCAACTGCAGCACTTGCAGTGTCTCATTTACCAACCAGCTGATATGAGTTCCCTCTGAGGTCAATGCCAGTTTGAGCAGAACTGGCCCTGGTAGCATCTGATTGCCAAGTTTGTGCAAAGGTGTCTCGTGTGCAGTTTTACAGTCGCAATTCTCAGTTCGAATGAATGTTAAAAATAATCAGATATGCTTATCCTTGTGTGCTCTGTAACAGCTGCTGAGACAGTGGCACTAAATAGGATGTCTGATGTGACACTCACCTGTCTGAAAAGACTATGCAATTTAACGATAATTGGGCTTCAGTGCACTGTTCATTTTCACCTTTGTAACTTCCTCCAGTGATGAGATAACACTGCAAGAATTTGACTCGAGGTGCTCTGAACTGCTTGCTGAAACAGCCTTAATTCTGGGGGGGAGTCTGTCAGCAAATGTGCTGGTGGTGACAGGGAAGTGCAAACAATTGTCAGTGAAGCTTTTAGACACCTGGCATTCAGTTTGCTGGGCCTCCTCGAGAATGTAGTTAACAAGAAATTGGAATACAGAACAGTGTTCCCAAATCTTTGCTTCTCTATGGCTGCCTTCCCCCACCTTTCCCTGCTGCTTGAAGGCATGACGTGGTTTTGATTTTAAAACCACCCAACTTCCAGACTGTAGAATTTAAGATGCAATGCCATTTTTATTGTTTTAGGTTAAACAGCTAGGAAATCTGATCATCTAATATCTGTAGACTATTAGATTTTACACTTGTAAATTTGTAGTTGTCTGTGAAAGGACCATAATTTGGCACTTAAGCTCTATTAGATGTAAAAATAAACGTTAGCTATGTCTTCTTAATACGAGACTTGTGAGCAATATTACAAAATCTCCTGATTATTTTTTTTACCAACGTAATTACAAATGTAGATCTATGCATCCCTCAGTTTAGAGTAGAAAAGAATTATGTATCTGTTCAGTCTAGGATATAAATGATCATTCCAAAAGGGACCCCCCACATAACTGACCTTATTCTGTACGCTAGGAAAGATGATGGCTTAAAGGACCCTTCAGCAATGTTGTTTGAGTCCATCAGCTTTCAGAAAACCTTCATTACTTTCATTTGTCCAAAACAGGTATCAGCAAAGTATGAAGGCAAATGCACAGAACTGGCAGTTGCTTGATACAATCTAATGCTGTGCTGCTCTGTGATTAAATGTACCTAAATAAATTAGGTATTTTCTTTTAGGCATGTTTCATAGATTGAAATTGTTCATTAGGGACTCCTTTAGAGTAGGAAATAAATGAACTGAAGGCTGGCATCACACAGTATTTATAATATGCCCTATAGTAGCTTCTGATAAAACAAACACTAGGGAATAGCTTGTTGGTGAGGATAACAGCCCTGCAAAGCTGAGCTCACACCCTTTAGCCTTCCTCCCATCAAAGGAGGATGTTGAGTGACTTTAGAAATGTGCAAAGAAAGGGGGAATCAAGATGTTTAACTGCGCTAATGACTTGATTTGTTCCATTGAGAACCCGAAGCACTCTGCCTGTGTCACAGGATTTGCTTCTAGTGAGGAATCTCACCCTTCTCCTCACGGAGTCCGTGTTGCAGGAGCTGCATTAACATGTTCTTAAAAGACAGAAAACTACAAAGGATGTCTCTTGAGAGGGGACTGGGGAGAAGCACTACACCTTCAGGGCCCGGGTGGGGGTGGGCAGGGGGCAGGGCACGGATTTTGTTTATTTTACCTGCTGATGTTGGGATCATTCATATCTGTCATCCCAGTTCTCCAGTAGTGCAAAATAGAGTTCTTTTCTGTACATCAGCCACTTCACCAAATGTACCTTAATGGCACAAAAAGTGTGAGGTGGAAAGACCTTTCCCTTTATTTTATTTACTCTTCTATTTTTAGTTGTATTTCCTTTCTCTGTAAGGAAGGTTCATCATCAGCAAACATACTTAGATGCAAGAACTAGGGCTAGTTCAGATTCTTCATTGCTGACCCTGAGGAACACCTTGAACCCATGGCATCCTTATTTTCACATAGCAGTTACTATATGAAATCCTTATTTTCACAGAGCAGTTACTATCTGAAATAATGAAAACACAAACTAATTAAGCTAAATCTTATTTTGTTGTGAATTACACTTGCAATGTCAAGGTATTGCTTTCCATTCATCTTATGAGTGTGCTCTGATTCATTACCAGAAAGAACATTCTAAAACTTCAGAAAGCTTAATCTTTGCCAAATACATTTTTTATTTCTCCTAGTCTTAAAGGGGCATTAAACTACTAAGCACATTTTTCTGTTTTCTGCCTTTTCAGAAATGTGATGAACTTTGGGAAGACTTTCATCAAAAACTGGTGGATGGGTCATTGTTAACCTTGGATACATATCTAGGACAATTTCCCGATATCAAAGTAAAGTAATGATTTTCTATAAAGACGATTTGTAAAATTACTGTTGAGATGCAAAACAAATAGAAAATGAGCTTACAGCAAAGGAAAATGAGAAAGGGGGGGAAGTGGAAGCCGTTCTCTCCTGTCATGTACAAGATGTTGTTCTGTAAGTATATCCCTTTTATTAGGCTGTGCCTGTTTTCCAAGTGAACAAAAGTATTTTTCATTCAGCAGTACTTGGAAGTAAATGAGCCTTTGGAGAGGAAACTTTAATGTTTCTGTTTCTTTGATATGAGATAATTCTCATCAACTTCAATAGGGACACATTAAGCTCTTCAGCTTTAAAATGCCAGACAAATTACATGGAGAGCAGGCTTTTTGTTATTGGCCAGATGCACCTGTGAGTGTCTTTAACTTACCTAAGCCATGACTCCTGTCTTTTAATTAGTTATAAATAGATTTTGTAATACACATCAGGAGAGAATGTTATACAGATCCAAGCCTCTCCTGGATGCCTGTCTGGTGCACAGTCCAGGGAAATGACTGCTAAGTGAAATGTGTGGGGATAAGGAATCATTATAGGTGAAGTAGATACTTTCATGTTTGAATACGATTGTATGGACAGAGCTGGGAATCTTTTGTGAGGGTTTGTGACTGAGTAGGTATCACACAGTTGTCCTCTTTGTCATTTACATCAGGCACTAATGAAAAATTAATTAAAAAATATCAACATTGCTGAGGTACAGTCCTAAACTCGCTTCTAAATCAGACTGTGCTTATGCCCTCTCAGCATGTGAAATCTGCATATAATATATAGCTTTGTAATATCTATCTGAAAGTATATATATGTGAAACTCCACTTATCTTACTTTTGTGTCAAAGCAACTAAACTGAAAAGTATACCCTGAGATGAGCTCAGTTGGTCAGAGCCTGGTGCTAATAATGCCAATGTTGTGGGTTCAATCCCTGTGTGGGCCATTCACTTGAGAGTTGGACTTGACCTTTGTGAATCCCTTCCAGCTTAGAATATTCCATGATAATATTTTAGCATTTTTCCAACTTTAGAAAAAATGCATTAATTGCTAAATTTTCATGCTATATATAAAGGAGAAAGATTGTGTTGCCATGAATTTAACAGGTTCACTTATTCTGGAGAATGTGGCAGGTCTTACAGAACACTGGTATCTCAGTTCTAAGGCCTGCAAGCCCCACTCCCACAAAAACTTATCTGTAAATTGATTAATCAATTGATTAGTTTGCCTATTTTACCCTTTCCATTTTCCTGCATGATTCAGGCTGCTCAGGGAATTAGCAAGGTCCCCTGGGAAAATGTTTTTTGCAGGTGTTGGGATCCATCAGTGCTGGTCACTTTTCAAACACCACCTCCTAAGGGCACAGGAGCAGCAATTCCCAAATGTTGGAAGTCAAACAGGCAAGGCAGAGGACAGCTTGGCTGAACAGGAATCTTTTATTGGAAATACAGAAAAAAGGGAGGTGTGTGCCCAGTGGAAGCAAGGTCAAGTGACATGGAAAGAATTGAGATGCTGCTTGCTGGTGTATGGAGAAAGCTCATGTGGCCAAAGCTCAGCTGGAGTTGAAGCTGCCAGAAATGTGGGGGACAACAGAAAGAGTTTTTTCAAATACATTAATAGCAATAGGCAGTATAGAAATATCATTGGCCTGTTCCAGGATGAGGATGGTCCCCTCCCAAACAGGGACAGAGACAAGGCAGAGGGTTTAATGCATTCTTTGCCTCTGTCTTCAGCACGGATGATGGAACAAGGGGGTCTCAGTGCCCTGAGCTGGAGGGCCATGACTGTGAGAATGATCAACTCCCAGTCAACCCTGAAACTGTGTGGGATCTGCTGCTCCAGCTGGATCCCTACAGATCTATGGGGCCTGATGGGATTCATCCAAGAATCCTCAAAGAACTGGCTGATGTCATTGCAAAACCTCTATTCATGATTTTTTAAGTGGTGTTGGGAATCCAGAGAGGTTCCAGCTGACTGGAAGCTGGTGAATGCCCCGATTTTCATGAAAGAGTACTCTGGAAACTCCAGGCCTGTCAGTCTCACTTCAGTGCCTGGTAAAGTTATGGAGAAGATTATTCTGGGAAGTACTGAAAAATGTCTGAAAGACAACACAGTTCTTGGTCACAGCCAGCACGGCTTCAGGAGAGGAAAGTCCAGCTTCTCAAAGCTGATTTCTTTTTATGCCAAGGTAACCCACCTGGCTGATCAAGGGAAGTCAGTTGATGTAATGTTGGATTTCAGTAAAGCTTTTGATCCTGTCTCTCCCAAGATCCTTCTGGACAAACTGTCCAGCCCACAGCTGGATAAACACATTGGGTGGTTGGGTGAGCAATTGGCTCACAGGTTGGGCACAGAGGGTGACAGTGATTGGGGTGACATCAGACTGGTGACCTGTCCCCAGTGGGTTCCACAGGGCTCCATCCCTGGCCCTGTGCTCTTCAACAGCTTCATAAGTGACTTGGATGCAGGACTGGAAGGGACACTGGGCAAGTTTGCAGATGGCACAGAACTGGGAGGAACTGTTGAGTCCCTCAAAGGCAGGGAGGCCCTGCAGAGAGACCTCAACAAATTGAAGGACTGGACAATCACCAACCATGGGAAGTTCAACAAGGGAAAGTGTTGGATTCTGCACCTGGGATGGGGCAACCCTGGATGGACAGACAGACTGGGGAATGAGATGCTGGAAAGCAGTGCCGTATAAAGGGACCTGTGGGTCCTGGTTGATGGCAAGTTGACCCCGAGTCAGCAGTGCCTGGAGCCAGGAGGGCCATCCCTGTCTTGGGGGGCATCAGCCCCAGCATGGCCAGCTGGGCAAGGGAGGGGATTGTCCCGCTCTGCTCTGCACTGGGGGGGCCTCAGCTGCAATAGTGGGGCAGGCTGGGGGGACACAATGGAAGGGAGAGATTGAAACCATTAGAGAGTGACCAAAGGAGGGCAATGAAGATGAGGAAGGGCCTGAAGGGGAAGTGTATGAGGACACTGAGGGCACTTGGTGTGTCCAGCCTGGAGGAGACTGAGGGGAGACCTCATTGCAGGTCCAACTTCTCAGGAGGGGCAGAGGAGGGGCAGGCACTGATCTCTGCTCTGAGGGGACCAGGGACAGCAGGGAATGGCCTGGAGTTGTGTCAGGGGAGGTTTCAGTTGGAGATTAGAAAGAGATTTTTCCCCCAGAGGGTGGTCAGGCACTGACCAGGCTCCCCAGGGCAGTGGGCACAGCCCCAAGGCTGCCAGAGCTCAGGAAGTAATATTCTTGGGCAGATGGTGTGACTCTTGGGGATAGTCCTGTGCAGGGCTAAGAGTTGGACTCAGTGATTCTTGTGGTCCCTTCCAACTCACCATATTTTGTGATTCTGTGATAATAATTCAGATATGAACTGCAGGTAAGGGAGGATGAAAATATAGCTAAAATTTAATTGACAATGTAAATAAAATAGCTTTTAAAAAAGTGCTCTTCATGCTTACTCTCGTTTCTCCCCCTGTACAGACTCGCATTGCAAAACGAAGCAGAAAGCTGGTGGACTATGACAGTGCAAGGCATCATCTGGAAGCCCTGCAGAGCTCAAAAAGGAAAGATGAAGGCAGAATTACTAAGGTAGCACAAGCAGAAACATGCTGGCAGAAGACTTGGGGAGCTTGGGTGGCATTTTTTTCTGTGGGGAGTCAGAGACACAAAGTTTGTCTTCCTTTTGCTGCCTTATAAATGTAAATACTGATATATTGAAGCATAAATGTATATTGAGTTACTTGGTGCATGTGTTGGGCACGCTCAGTGTCTTCTACAAATGAGTCCTGTTTGAGCCCTTTGTCTTGATGAGACTGAGGGGACAGCAAATCCTCTGTTGGCTTCTGTGGCGTGGCACCGGGTCACATCCTTTGTTAATAAAAATTGTAAAAGAACCACCAAAAAACCCAGCACAAAACCAATTTTGGCAGGTTTTGCTCTGTCATAGTGATTGCAGAAGTAACGCTTTTCATTTCGGTTTAGGCAGAAGAAGAATTTCAAAAAGCACAGAAAGTGTTTGAAGAGTTTAACACTGACTTACAAGAAGAGTTGCCATCTCTGTGGTCACGGTAAGGCTGGACAGATATTGCCTACAAGGCCTGAACAGGGAGTAAGGAAAGGAAATGAGGGGATTTTAATGAGCTGATAGAAAATGGATTGCTGGATTCTTAAAGATTCCATCCATTATCTTTTTGAAATAATAAAAGGAAAAATGTATGCAAGTGCTCCAAAATATACTTATTATAAGTGTGTTTATCCTTATTTCTTTCAGTGTATCTTGTCACTTCAGAGTCATTACAATATCTTCATTCTGAGATGCAAAAAGATCTATATTTTATGAGTAGATAATTATGCTACAGCACAGAATAGTCCGTGGTCATTTGGGTCTACTTACAGGTCATTTTTTGTTATAACTACATCAGAATACACGTCATACTTTTGCACTGACTGTGTGGTGTAAAAGGGTTTGATGGCATAGACTGTTCATTCAAGGTGTTTAACCATGAACTGTGTTTATGCAGGAAATTCAGACAATACGAATGGGAGAACAAAAGCAGTAGAAAAAATAAGTGTCTTGTTACTGTGCTATGTTCTTTAACAGTTGACAGTCTGTGACTGTGTTGTGAGTCACTGAAGTATCCTTTGTCTTCTACGCCTTCTAAATTAAATCCTGTTAATATTCAGATCAATAGAGGATTTTCCTGCTGTGTTTCTACCTATTTCAGTTGAAAATCTTAGCACTTCAAGATATTTGTTTTATGGGCCTCCTAAAAGTAAAACTGCTTATGAATGATTTAGAGTAAGGACCCTTTTATTTCAGTATTTGTGTTTCCCACTAACTAGTCTCAGGGAAAGGTATAATTTAATTTGAGCAATAGGCAGAATTTTGAAAGCAGTTGCTTTGAGAGCCCTTTATTTTAGTTATTACAATTCTTCAGGAAGAAAGTGATCTATTGAGTTGACATTTTTCAGGCTTATTCTTATTCCAAAGATGGGGTTTTTTTTAAAATAAAAGTTTGGGGGAAATGGCACGTGAAAGTTTTAAATTGGAAAAAGAATAATTCAAAACCTGAGAAAACACCTTCTACACATGAAATGTAGATTTTTGACTATATTTGCTTTGCTGAGGGTAATAGTCAAGAATATTGCTTGTAGTGTGGAAAACAGTTAATTTATTTGCCTCTGTGGCCCTCCCACCTGTATCTTTTATTCTCTTTTTCCTTTCTTTGTGCTGTCCTTCACAGACGAATTGGCTTCTATGTGAACACCTTCAAGAATGTATCCAGCCTTGAAGCCAAGTTTCACAAGGAAATAGCTTTAGTGAGTAAAAATGACTCTCTCGTGTATAATGGATTATTATATGCATGACAGCAAACAAATGTCTTGTAGTAAAAATCTAGCAGAGGCACGTGTGAGAATTTTCTGTAGATCCAGATTTGTAGTAGAACTATTGTGTTAATTTCTGCTTGCCATATTTATTCTCTCCTTAAGGGAAGAGCAGCCCCTACAATTTTGGATTACAGTGCTTTATCAGTTGTAGCATTAAATTCACTTTCTATTTTGATAACGTATTGTTGCCTTCAGTATTTTTGCCATGTCCAATTTCTGAGCACCTCTTTGCTTTAATCAGTACAAGAAGAGCATGTCAAGCATTCCCTTCAAGTCTGCTATGCCTTGTCAGCAACATTATATATGTGACTTAGGCAGATCAGGCAGTTTCAGTGAGGACCTTTTCAATGTACCTGACTAAGTGGTAGAGTATCATCTATAGTAACCTACTAACTGGAACCAAAATTTTTTTAAAAACAGGCTTTACTGAAGTCCTGTGAAAATTGGGATTAGTTTTTTGAGGGGAACACATGAATCTTCTTGGCCACCTGTGTAGCATTAAACTTCAGGTGACCTCCTTCATCAGACTTCACATAGCAGTCAGTCACACTTAGGAGCTTTTCTTTTACTTTAAGTGGATCTCTGTTAGCTGTGCTGTAATCTTTAAAGTACTAAAAGTAGAAGAAAGTGCATGGTTTTACAAAATCTGTCCAAAGTTAAACTAAAGGAGGTGCATGTTGTTCAGCAAGTCCTGCCTACATACTTAGTGTTACTGCCCATATGCTTAATACACCTTGAAAAGCAGGTCCCATTTAAATATCCAACATTTACCTTGCTATTTCCCCCTTTAGAAGCACAGGATTTTCAGTAAAAGAGGCAGTGGTTTAACTTTTTTGTAAGGGATCAAGTATTTCTCTAATCCTTCTGCATAGATAGATGACCCATTGTACTCAGGTGTTCACTGAAAAACAGCTTTGATTAACTTCTGTTATCTTTGATTCTATGGATTTTGCTAGGCATCTATTTAGGCTTTTGCTATGCATGGCACTGAGAACTTTTGGAAGGATTTGTACTGTAGTGTAAAGTTATCAGATGATGTATTATCAGGTTATCAGACCAGATTTCTCCCCTGTGTTTTTAACCATGGCTTTAGTCACTCACGTAAACTCAGACAAGCGTTTTGTTTTCACAGCTATGTCACAAACTCTACGAAGTGATGACGAAGCTGGGGGATCAGCATGCAGACAAGGCCTTCACCATTCAGGGGGCACCAAGGTGAATTTTCTGGCCTTTTTAATGAATTCCATTGCAGTGGGCTCTGTGGGTTTCAACATTTGTGGTAATCACCTACAATCACCATGTGTAGTGATTGCTGCACAGCATGCTAATGAGTGAATAAAGATTTGCTCAGGATGATAGATGAAGGCATGTTGGCTGAAGTTCTTCTCAGCAGGGGTAAAGGTGCAAAGCACACTTCCTCACCCACTTTTTCTCAAAAAAAGTCCTTTAAAACAAAAAAGGAAAAGGAAAACAATGAAGGCTGTTTCAATTTAGCCACGTTCATTGTAGAGTGTTACACTGATTTACACCAACCAAGTGTGTAGCTTATTTATTCTTAGATGCTTAGTTTACAGCAATGTTGCTAACTCTTATAGGTTTTTTTTGAGCCTTGAAATATGTAGTGGTGTTTTCAGATCCTGTTGTTAGGTGAGAACCCCAGCCTTTGAAAGTCAACTTTTATCTCTTCTGCTCATGGGAGAAAGTCAAGATCATAAGGTGCATCATAAAAGCAGAAAAGCTGAAGTAAAGAGAATGTCATGAAATACCATATTTTTCAAGACTTTCAAGAGAAATCTTGTCTTAAAGCACACAACCAAAAAGAGTTTAAAATCAGGTGGTGCTTTTTTCAGGTCAGTGGATGCCAGTGCAGTATTTCTGATTTTTTGCTTTCAACAAACAAAGCCTTTCTGCCATAATTTATCTCTCTGTAGTTTAACAGTGATATGCAGAAAAGTTTGAAATTGTAAAACAGTGAGACTTACCAAGACACAGTGATATTTGGAGTTAATAGATAGAGCCTGAATTTCCATTCAACCTCAGCTAATCAGAAGCAATCAGAACAGCGTTGTAGTTACTGCTAATTTGCCCTCAAGCTGGACTTAGATTAGTAACAATTAAGACTGACCAAACAATGTAACATCTGCCTCAAACATATGGCAGATACTCCTACATTTGTTTTAATCATTGGAAGAACAAAGAATGAAAAATTGAACCTTCTTCCCTCTGCAAAATTCAGAACTACTTTGTAAGGACATGATAAAAATTTGTATTTTACATTGTTTCAGTGGTAATCCCTGCTCATATGTACTTCCACACTGCCTCCAGAGCTGTTAGCTCATGCATCACCACTTCCAGCCCCTTTAGGACAGATTCACAAACTGGGCTGTGTTTCCATAAAGAATTTGTAAAATACTTTTGACAGATGAAAAATAGTGTTGGAAGATTTCAAGCAGTTTTTGTAAAAACAGGGTTTTTTTTGGTCCACCTGTCTACTAGACCATGTCCAACATGGACATGCTTGTTCCCACTGAATTACTAATTCCATTAATGAGAATATAAATAATAATTTTTGCTGCAAATTACTAGATGTAAGTTAATGCAGTGTTATCTAAACTTACTTTTAAAATCCATTATTTTTTCAGTTTCTATGTTACTCTCTTTTGGTGTACTATTCACAGAGCCATGTGTGAAAATCTGGATAGATTTTTGACTTCCATCATTAGTGATGATGCTCTAAAAGACTGTTATGGAGTTGGTCTTCGTAGGATAAAACAGCTTTCCTTTTTAGATGCATGAGAAGTAGATACTAGACAAGTACACTATCTAATCTTTCCTTTAAAACAATGTATAAAACTAAAGATCTTAAAAACTTGTGTGCTACTGGATATCCTGAAGGTAAATATTGTACCTGGGAAAGAAATTCCTTAATGACCTATGATTTTTTTTCACTTTTAACGTTTCCGCAGGAAGAGGTGGTGAGTGTGAGCTTAAGCTTGTCCTTCCAAAGAACTGTTTTTCTGGTGTTAGCATTAGGATCATGTTTCTGCTGTGCTCTCAGTCAGGCAGTGCTTCTGCTGTGCCTGCAGGTGTATAGGAGTTGCTCTTACCGAGTGCTGTGCTCACTGAGTGCTGTAGTTTAGAGGCTCCCTGGGTGTAAACTTTCTAGGTAGCTGAGTATTGGCTCAGTGTTTGCACCAGGTCCTTTCATTAGAAGGGGCAGATGCTTTCTAGGACTTCATCAGATCTTTTCTTGGTTATCAGCAGAGCTCTGTTGAAGTCACTTGACTGCTGCTTGTTTATAGTTGTGGTGAGTTGCCCTTCCACATAGTGTCATCTTTGTAATAATCTTGGCTGTGTTTTATTGAAACCTTTCTGAAGTTGCCGAGCTTTTAAAATCATTTGTATTATTCATTGTTATGCCTTCCTGTGGGATTTTTTGTCTTTAGAGCCTTTTATCCTGAGAACCATGTGAAATGAAGACAGTAAATCTATCTCACATTTTATGATAGCTATAAACTTGTAAGTGAAATGGTATTTCAAGTACACAATCTGAAAAAAATGTAGGTACTCCGTTTCCTTCAAGTTATAATGACCAGGTAAAAATCAAGATGACCATCCAAAAATCAAGCTGATTCGAAATTAAAGTTTCCTTTGTCACTGTAGATAACTGAAATTTAATTGCATTTAGTTGCAGCTTTAGTTTTAGTCATCTTATGTGTATACTGGCTTTTGTGGTCACTGCATTACGTGAGGGATGCAGTTCAACTGTTGCATCAAGTTGTCAAGGTAATGAGACAGGAAGGTACATCATTCTGTGCCATTCTCTGCTTCTGTCCAGTGATTCAGGTCCCCTCCGCTTCGCAAAAACCCCGTCCCCGCCAGAGGAGGCGTCTCCCCTGCCCAGCCCCACTGCCAGTCCCAACCACATGCTGGCCCCAGCATCTCCTGCACCTGCCAGGCCTAAGTCACCCACACAGGTAAGTGGATTCTGAGCAGCAGAGACTGGCCTGTTGTGCAGTGAAAGATGTACATGGTGGGGTTTTCACCTGGGCTGTGACTGAGCAGTGACAGAGAGGCCACTGGTTCTGTTGCAGTCTGTTCTGTTTGTTGGTTGTTCATCCCTGTGTCACGCCATGAATGGAAAATGGTTTTTGTGTAAGGGGGAATGAAGAAATTTTAAGATGCCTGGTGAATTTGTGGGACTTGTTAAAAAGTTGTGTTGTCTCTAAGGACCCATATCCCAGCAGTGATAGTTTGAAAAGTCTGTTTCTAAAACCTCCTCGTGAATTTCTGTACATTCTGAATTTCTACTCTTAATTCATCTTTAGAATTATGGGCAAAAAACTACCCAGTGAGCATCACTGGTTTGGCTTATCTCTAAAACAGTACATAATAAAGCTTGCTTAAATACTGCTGTGCTAATTACTGATAATTAAAGTCAGATTTGTTGTTATTAACACTGGGTTGAGCAGTTTGACACTGCTGGAATCGCTATTCTCACCAGCAATGGTAAAATAAGAATCAGTTTCATCCCTCAGTTTCATCTGTAGTGTAAGAGTTGTACTTCGTGAGCATATCAAAGACTTGTGTTGATGTTGCAGATGTCTTTGGAATTGGGATAGTTTCTGTGATGATTGGTATTTCCATGCTGGGCACACATCAGAACAAATTTAATTTTGCATTTAGCAAACATGCTTATTTTCTCTGGTCTCCCAAAAGAGACTACTTGATAGGCCTCTGTCTCATTGGTGCCAATGGTGTTATGTCACTATACCACCTGAGGATTTTTTTTAAGGATTTATATTCTTGGTATTTAGATCTGAAAATCATCCACTACTATTTGGTATTTTTCTAAGCAATTAGTTTTTCGTAGTTATGCGAGTCTCTGGAGGGCAGTGGGAATCAATAAACCAGGCACCTTTGAGGTGCTTTGGCTCCCAGAAATTATATAGTCTTAGAACTAAGTGTGCTTTAAAGGTAGCAACAGGTGGGCAGGGACAGTCCTAAAGAAAACACAAGGGAAAGCTGCAGAGGTTTGGCTCTGTGCAGCATCGCCCTTCCAGCCAGAGCCTGCTTGGCAGGGCAAGTGTCTTGCATTGTGTGGCTGTTGCAGCAGGAAAAAAAGAGCCAAGAACTGCTTTTTGTATTAAATCTGACATTTTTTTAGTCTGAAGGAGTTTGAAACAGAGTTGTTTTGCTCTTCCCACGAGGTTTGTTTCAAGGTGTTTGGTGGTGAACAACTAAACAGTTCCTTTCAACGTATGGCACATTTCCATGGGTAATTTAGGGTGAAGCAGTGGAGATAAAAACCTAACATGCTTTGTTTAGGCATAGCTTAAAGCTTTTCTCCTATCCCTGAACTGATCTGTGATATTTTTGCTGTCTGCTTAGCTGAGGAAAGGTCCACCAGTCCCACCACTGCCCAAGCTCACGCCCACAAAGGAATTGCAACAGGAGAACATCATTAACTTATTTGACGACAACTTTGTCCCAGAAATCAACGTGACGACCCCATCACAGGTAAGATGCAGTGAATGGTTTAGAGGTCCAACCTTGTAATCACCCAAGATAGTGCCCCTGGGGCCCATCTTCATGGGGAGGGAGGAAGAGGGTGCAGGTAGAAGGCAGAGGCACAATGACCATTTTCTGTTATCTTGAAAGAGCATTTTACAAATGGTGTTTTACCTTTGAACAGGTCACACAGTATCACTCAAAAGGGCTAACACTTCTATCATACTGAAAAAAATGAGATGTTTACTGAGAGGCCTGACTAAAAGTACTGTGAAACAGTCATGTTTGGGATTAAAGTGTATCCAGGTTGCATCACATGGTAAAAATGCTTTTTTCTAATCCTGAGCATCTCAAGTGGAACTTTACAGTGATCCTTCATTATTTCTGTTTCCTTCATCCAGATCATTACGAGTATTCCTTTTTTCTTTTGAGTGGTTTTAGAAAAATGGAACCTGGCTGGTTTTAACAGGTATAAAGGGGTGCTTCAGCTAGATTATTTGTTCACTTAGTTTTGCTCATAGAAACATTGCACAGAAGTGTTCAAAATGAGTTTTGTCTTATTATTATGATTTTTTTTTTAAAGTTGCGTATAACAAACAGAAAAACCAGAGTTGTGTAAAGTAAGTCTGTGAAATTTGCATTCAGCTGTTCAGCTTTTGCACAGTTATGGTTAATTGCTGGTTGTTTGATAATGGACCCTTTCCATTATGGTAATTGCAACTTTGAAATCTGATCCTGTGTCTGATAGACTGGGGGGAATTATGTAGATCTGAAGCTTATGCAGAATGTTTTTGAATTTTTGTTTTCATGTGAATCGCTGGTTTTGTACTAATTCGTTTGACAACACAGGAGAATGTAGGCACAGCAATGAAAAAGTTATTTTAGACAATTAGAGTATGTGCTGCTTTGTTTTCTTGTGGAGGAGAGAAACAAGCATTGCCATCTGTAGGGATCTATTTGGAAGAGAAAAGAGTTATTTATAGCCAAGTCCTCATGCAATTGAAGAATTAAAGGCAACTCCCAGAATGCAGCCACTCCTAGGCCCTCCCTCTGAAGGGAGATGGCATCGTTGTACCCTGACTTCATTGGAGGTATTTACCCTGGTGGTGTGGGCCTTGGCAGGAGTGGTGAGAGCTGGTGCAGCCTGGGCTAGATGTGCATTCAACACTGTATCCAACTCACATCTGTATGGCAGGCCAGCTGGGGAAGCAGAAATGGAACTGGTTTTCTTTTTCATTAAGAGATGACACTGGAACAAGGCTTTAAATGAGTGTAAGTCACATTTCTAGAATCTTTACACCCTTTCTATGGGAGACTGGCATAAAAATGGAATGGCATAATAAAGGTAGGGCATGCTTCTGAAAACTGAAATCTTTTCCTTGTCTCTCAAAGAAAAAAGAATCTCCCTTCAGTGAGAAATTTATGTCCTTCCCTCCTCTGCAGTCAGTGACCTGGGAATGGCCTAAGTTATTCATTCCCTGGCCACCTTCTCATGAATCATCTGCACGTCTCCCTTCACAAAACCCACCCCCATCCCTAAAGCATCCTTACTGTTTCTGAGATCCCTGAGCATGTACAGACATACCCAAATAAAATGATGCATAAGTTTTGTATCCTTCTGTAATTGAGCTGGTTATTGCATATATGTATATATATATATACATATATATATACACACACCATGAAATATATGGGAAACATGGACTTACTCCTCTTGGTGCTTGGGGCTTCTCCTGTAGTCCCAAAGCCCTTCTTGGGCAGCGTGGAGGGAGCAGTCAAGCCTGCAGAGCCTGCTCATGGTGCAGGACTTCCCAAAGGACCACCAGTGGTGTTCCAGACACTGCTTGTGCAGAGGCACAAAACCAACAGGCTGGTGAATAGAACTTTGCTGCTTTAATTCAGTGTTTCAGAGTGGATTGCAAACAGGCCAAACACTTTTCTTCTCTGGAACAGAAATACTCTGTAACTGTTGTTGTTCCTCCTTCTTTACCAAGCAGTACTGATGCATTGTGCAAGCTGCTGAAACAGTCTTGCTTGATGCTGTTGAGTCAACAAAGTAGCTCCCATGTCCAGGTTATTCATTTTCAAGAATAGATTTAATCATTGCTAAATAAAAGAAAGAGGTGAGAAGATAAGATATCTGGGTGACTGGATGAAAGGATCATTTGAAAATGAGTGTTTCTTGGGGCTTTTTTTCTTCACATTTCTCCCTAGTGTCCAGTTACCAGCCTGGACATTGCAGGCCTTTATACATCCCCTACAGATACTCAGTGTGTCTGAGGGTGTCCAAGAGCTCTGAAGCGAACTGCTGAGGCTATTGTAAAGCTTGTACAGGCTGTGTGCAGAGAGGGGGTAGCAGTTCTGGTGGTTCTTGCAGGTTTATTTTGCCTTATCCATTCCTTGCACACACCTCTGAGAGGTACAGCCTTGCTTCTGGACAGCCACCTCTTTCAACTGTCTCATCTATTCATGCTACTTCAGGCAATGATGGGATAAATACAGAATGTTCAGCGGGCCACCCTGACACAGCTTTGTCCTTTGTTGAGGGATTTCCTGAGGTTCCTGTTTCTCCTACATTGCCATATAATGTGGTATCTTAAGTATTCTGTATGTTTATTTGGGCCTTTGTCACTACAATTAAGACAAGTGTACTCTTTGTTTTGGTCTGAGGGTCATGGGTAATGACAATTTTTGCAGTCAGTGATCAGTGCCCTGTCACTACAGATTCCTTAGCTGTCATCATGCATGGCCTAAGTAAGACTCCTGTTCATCTGATTCAGTCCTCAAAAGCAGCAACTTCATTCTCCAACCTCACTGAAAGATAATTAACTCTTCTGTCTCCATCCATTTCTGGTTATGTGCCAGCAAATGCTGTGTTGTTCCATCACTGGGTGGAAGGCGTGGCAGACTGAATGTAATGCTGGTTACTGGTGGGAATGGTGGTGTTGGCTTTTTGAAGTGCTACACTACAATGCTGGCTTCAGTGTGTCAGACCAGTTATCCCTCATCACCTGTGGCCAAAAGCAGAGGCCAGAGGGAGAAAATAAAACAAGCCAAACAAAGCTGGTGCTCTTGACAAGCCCTTTTACTTTATTCTCCCAGCCTCCAGTCACTCAGGGCAGCTCAGGGCCTTCTTCAACGTGATTTGTACCTCTTTAGTAAGCCTTGTTGTACAAGCTTCTCTCACTATTTAATAAACACTGAACAACTAGCAGTAGGCAATACTGGCCTTGTTACCAAGACCAAGATGCTTGCCTAGAATGTTTATAATTAGTGATAATTAAATCCCAGCTACAGTTGCATGCTAGTTAATATTTTGTGTTGAATCACTCTAATTGTTTTTTCAGTTACTTTGCAGCAGGAAAGACCTGTATTCTGTTGAAATAATATATTTATTTATGTTGGCCTCAGAGGCCTTGGCTAATTTATTAGTTGCAAACAAAAAAAGATAATGCCATGTAATCCAGTTCAGTGAGAGCACGTCATAGACTCACAGAGTGGTTTGGGTTGGAGGGGATGGGAAAGGACCTTAAAGATTCTCTATTTCCAATCCCCCTGCCATCAGCAGGGATAACTTTTCACTCGACCAGGTTGCTCAAAGCCCCATCCAACCTGGCCTTGGACACTTCCAAGGACGGGACATCCACAGTTTCTTTGGCAACTTGTTCTGGTGCCTCACTATCAGATATTTCCTAAAGTTTAGAGCTAAGAGCAGCATTAAATGTAAATTGGTGTTCATGTTCAGAATTGAAACTTAATTCAAATGCATTTATGTCCTGTATTGGCTTTCTATTAATGTGTGTGTTTGGGGAGAGATTCACTTATTAGAATGTATGGACACCAGGTGCCATTTGTGCAGTCTGTTTTTGGTGTCTGTCTCAAAGCACTTCCAAACAGCCTTCACAGTCAAATGGTGTACACAGTCAGCACTTTTTCGAAAGGGCTGTGATTGTTTAGCCTGAAAAGACAAAGCTGTACGATAGAGAAATCAAAGTGTGAGTGAACATCCTAAAATTAAAACTTACACTAAAGCTCAGGAAAATCTTCAGAGCTCTCTCCCCTCCTGGCATGCACCACAGCTAGTAAGTCTGTGATGTAATTTTTTTCTTTTTCTTTTAATGTTTTACTGCCCAGGGAAGCTTTTGAAAGACAAGTTTTTCAAGAGTTCTCTTTCTCTTCTAACAGAATGAAGTTCCCGAAGCAAAGAAAGAGGAATCTTTGCTAGATTTGGACTTCGACCCTTTCAAGCCAGAAGCTGTCCCAACAGGAGTTAGTCATTCACCCATGTCTCAGGTATCTCTTCACCTTGAGGTGGGCAAAGCATATGAATGCAACGTGCTATGATTGGGAGCAAAGATATGCCTGGTGTGCTGATACAGTGTCTGAAAAGCTTTGTCTTCCCGAGAAACTTTAGTCAGCCATCCATATTCCCCCCTCAGTAACCCTGTACTTGATGATGCACTGGAAGGAGAGGAAGTTTTCAGGTGATAAAATGAGATGTCTGCCAGTGGAATTGGTTGCTGGTACCTTTGGCCTGGACTTTGACACACTGTAATTTTCCATCTTTAGAATCACTCTTAGTGTAAACATTATAATTCTCCAGTGCTTGTTTTTCTGACAACTTCTCTGACCCGGCTTTGATTCTTCATGTCTGGAGAGATGCCTCAGGGGACCTTGGTCTCGTGGAGGCAGCATGTGATTGCTTTGCTGGGATGGAGTTTCTGTACTAGGCAGCAGAATGATCTGAGTGGTTTTGCTATAAATCTATTTTAGACCTAACCTCAAGGAAAATGAGAATATGGAATAGGGTGTTTCCTTGTACAGAAATTCTTCATTCAGCAGTAATATTTGCCATGATAGTTTCTTGCAGCAATATGGATGAACATTAATAAAAAAGGATGATATATCAAGTTGCTGATACTCATTGGCTTACCCTACAAGACCTGCTGTTTCAAAATCCAGAATTCCCCCGCACTGCCCAGAAGGCAGATAATAAAGTAGGGAACATCTCCTGGCCAGCATATCTGTACCCCTGTCTTGTACACAAAGAAACAATGTTAATACACTGTTAGCAAGACCTATTATCCCTGTGGCTATCAGTAATTTGGCTTGTTCTGTGAGACCTGAGAGGACTGATCAGCTGTTCTCAGGAATGCAGCCCTGGGAAGGGAGTGAGAAGACAAGCAGGTTTAAGGCTCAGGTAGTGCTGATTCTCTGCTGATCTCTTCCTCAGTTAATTAATTTCTTACTTGGTCTTCAGCCCTAGTTATGTAATGAGATCTGTAGTGATCTCTCATGGGATATGCACTGTCAGAAAAATGATGCATTGTCAGCATTCCCAGTGTTACCTGAAATTTCTCACTGAGATTTGACCGAAGTGTTCCATTCTAGGAGAAGCTTTGTGCATTTTACTTGTTATTTTTTCGCTCCTTCTAAGCAGGGAAGGGGAAGGAGAATGAAATTCCTTGGCATTCACCGGTGACAAAAAACTCTGTGTGGCTTTGCTAACTACCCTTTCAAATTGTTTTATAATAATGCTGATTAGAGCAGCAGGATCATTAAACCAAAGATATTTAATTTTTGTGACAGAACATGTTTGTTCTGACATCATATTATACAGATTGTAGAGGAGCTTATCAGTTTAGTTAAACAGCTATTTTAGGTCTAACTGTACCATGAAATAGAGAATATAATTCTATATAGAAAACCACATTGAAAGTTTTCATGTAGGTGCATAGGAAGCATTCAGTGAGCACCTTCAGTCTCCTCTCCTTTCACCTTTCCTCAGTGTGTGTATGAGAAGGGATGGTCCCCATCCACAAGAGCATGTGGATGAGTCAGAGCACTGTGTTTTCAGAAGGGAAGACAGCCCTGGATTTGACAGGGTGGCTGTGGCAGCACAGACAGAATGAAACCTGTGGTTACAGTCTTTGGAGAGCCCTGTGCTTGCAGGGAGATTAACAAGAGAGCCTTAAGTGGTGCTTTTGCCTCAGACACGGATATTTTCCATTCAGCAAACTGCTAAAGAAGTGATGTCAAGACAGGAGTAGTCATCCATGCACGATGCCTTGGGAGGCCTGGCATGACTTCTCTATTAACAGTTTAATTAATTACCTCCCTCCACTGCTCTGCCAGGGTGATCAAACCACACTGAGTGAGCTCTGGCCTGCCCTTCCTCAATTGCTTTTCTGTTTCTCTGGTTGCTACAGAAGTGACCTTTCTAAACCTGCCTGGACCTCTTCTCCATTTTCTAGCTGTGCTCTCACCTTTCCTCAGTTTATTCCTTCCCCCTCATGATCAAAGTTGAAAGGAAAACAAAAAAATGGAAAATGAGCAATCTCTCCTTTCATGGAAACCAGTAGGACATTTAGGGTTTGCACCATTTAGTGCTCTAAGAACAGACCTGTCATTTTTCCTTAAAGCTTGAATGCTCAGCTAGTAATGTTACAGTGAAGTAAGAACATGCACTTATGAATTACATCTGCAGAAGCAGCACATACTTGGATTTAAACCAAATTAAAATGAATGTTAATTTGCTGTAAATCTGAGTGGTGAGTTACTGCTGTGTCTTTTGCTCATCAAAGCAGAAGTTCAGAGAACCATTTTGTCCTTATAAAATATGAAGCAGGCAAGAAAAAAGCTAAATGCACCAGTCCTTTCTGTCACACAAATGTTAGATGTCGCATTTAACTTTTGCAAATGTTTCAGTTTTAGTTTAGGAATGTCTTTAGGTTTGGGGGTTTTGTGGACTTTAGCCCAAATGTGAATATAGTAGATACATTCTGAAGCATCTCAGACAGCTTTGGGGGCCAACCAGCAGAGCTCCTTCTCATATGGGCGCTATAAATACATGGCATGCAGTCTGCTGCTTTTCTTTCATCTGTCTATTTAGCTCTTCTGTTAAAAGGTCACTACCATTTATTAACAGACTGGACAGAAAAAGAAAATACTGGTCTGGTTTTCTTTCCCCAAAGGTATACCATTTTCCTTTCTGGTGTCAGAGTTGGGAGAAAACCCACTTATTCTCAGTGGATAGCTGAATCATTTTTTTAATTGGCTAGAAAACCTGGCCTTATGTAAGCTCTTTAAAGCTGACACCTTGCACAGGCTCCTGTACATGCTGAAAGTCGTTCAGCCACCAGCTCAGAATCTGACTATTACTCATGCACGTGGCCATGAGCTTGCTGGAAAGCAACAGCTACTTTGAAGTAGGAAATAACACAATGCATTGCGTTCCGCTCATCCTGTGTGACCAAAAAGAGTGTTATGCAGGTACATGTGCGCACACACATGCACACGTGTGCTAATATATAAAATATGAATGTATTATAAATGTACATATAAGTTCTATCTTCATTTTTAATGTACGTTGTTTGGACGTGAGTTGTATTTTTCTCACTGCCTCTTTTTTCCTCTCCTTTTTTCAGACATTGCCATGGGATCTATGGACGGTAAGCCTGACAATATATAATTATATTTCTGTGCCTCTGATTCTGTAACAACCTACACTCAGATTTACAGTGCTTTTACTAAAAGCCAAGATAAAAAATGTACAGACCATGACGTTTTCAAGTATATTAAGCCATTGTTGCTTGGCCTACAAGCCTAAGTGATGTCTGAAATCTAGGCTAATAAAATTCACAAGCATTGTAGCTGTGTGTTGCTTTTACTGTGGCTGAATTACAGCTGTTAGAGTGTAGTAATGGATGTTAGTCACTTATTTTAATTACCCGAAGGTGTAGTTCCTCAAGACTTTAACCCAATGGAAAACCATTTTCTCAAAATTCAGGAGGGAAGAGATAATTTGGTTTGCCTTTGTGGGCATACAGTGAACTGGAGTTATTCACTAAAAAAACTGCTGCTGTAGGAAACTTTGAATCCTTCCTTCTTCCTCCTGGTGCCAAATCAAATCCTATGATCTGCAGGAAGAAAACAACTCATTTTTGTGAGCTTTCTCTTGACTATGTCATGGAGTTGGCTGGGTTGACCTACTGTGGAGCCTGATAGGTTCATTTTTGGCCTTTTGTAACTTCAGCCAGCACAGAAATTCATGTATTCAGATTTGTAGCACTGTTTTGTGAACACATACCATGTGTGGCGTATATTAAATGTTCATCTCTCTCTTGTAAGGCTTAACTAAGCATGAAAAAGAGTCACATATATAGACTATCCAAAATTGCAAGGCTGCAAATATCTAGACTAGCTAGAATACCCAGAAGTGTTGTGAATGTATTGCTCTAAACTTATATTAGACACCTTTATCACTGTCTTCCTTTTGCACACTTTTATTTATAGCTTTTTAATATTATATATGTATTCTGGATTATAATTATTTTCCTCTTTGCTCTAGTTTGTTTTTTTGGTTTTGTTTTTGTTTTTTTTTTTTAAAGAAAAGTACCTAGTAAACTTTTGAAATTAGGGCTACTTAACCTTTTACAAAGTTTCTCTTAATAAGTTGAGTGAGCAGCAGCGGTTCAACTTCCTTGCAACACTTGTATCTGTTCAAAGTGGCAGCGTGGGCAGCAGGTTTGTGACTCAATGCCTTACTCCTTGGGGATGTAAATGTCTCTGCAAGGGAATGGAGAGTAAAGGCTGCGTGCTCAGGGTCCTCTGCATTGCCTGGGTGTGAGTACAAGTGAGCCCCACTGCCACTTCATTGCTTCCTTCCTTGTCACTGTCTCACAGAGCAACTCCTCTTTTCAACAGAGGTGTAACAGGAGTCCTGCAATAAAAGTGGCAGTGGCTCATACAGGAAAGCAAGATGTGCCTTGTTTTATAATGTAAGGCAGGGGCTTAAAATTCAAGGGCCTGGGATTATTCTTCTTTGGAGTGGCAGGAAAGGACCTGCCACTCCTTCCCCACACTGGTAACTGCGGCTGGTTAGAGAACTGCTAATTAATGAACTGCTGCTGTAACAAAGTACATCATGTTCTTCTTTTCTGTATATGTTTTTATGTATATCTTTATGTGTATGACTTTCTTCTCTACAGACAAGCAGTGAATTGGTGCAGCCGGTAAGCAAACCTCCCCCCGAAGTCGCAACCACCCTAGAGACACGCTTGAATCACTGTGCTGTAATATATAGTTCTCTGGTTTTGTCTATCAGTGCTGCTCTTTTGCATTGTAATCTATTGCCTCCAAATGTTGCAAACCACATAGCTTTTCCTTAAATGGCTTAATTTAGTCACTTCATTCTTTAAATTAAAATTGCTCTTGTAAAGTATGAATTTTGTGTTTTCTCATCGAGTCCGCCTTTATCTTTTTCATCTTGTGTTTTTTCTTTGCTTTTCTGTCTGCTTAAAGCCTGATTCTTCAAAAAGTCTTTCCCTGTGTAACCTGGTCATGGAGGAAACCCCAAACAGTGGGTCATCAGAAGATATTAACAGATCTCAAACTGATCTAGGTTCACTCAGCTGGGGCCTAGATGT
The DNA here is from genome assembly GCA_013400415.1 of Scytalopus superciliaris. Lineage (NCBI taxonomy): Eukaryota > Metazoa > Chordata > Aves > Passeriformes > Rhinocryptidae > Scytalopus > Scytalopus superciliaris. The sequence continues at coordinate 32,875 of VXBX01005899.1, read as the reverse complement.
TAGCACACCCAGTGTCAGCCAGGAAATTACCGCAGGCGGTTCTTTGCTTTTCCCTGGGGCAGAGCAAACCTCCAGCGAATCCACGGGTGCTCTGCCTGCTAGTGTTTGGCCTGCAGTAGGGGAGCAGGAGGATGCTGCACCAGGGTCAGCTTCTGTAAACGAAAACCAGAGGACTTCACTGGAGGACCAGTTGGATGCCAAAAATGCCCTGTGGGAAGATGTGGTGACCAGTCAGCCTTTAGAGACCGTAACCGGTTTTGAGACACCCGCCCTGGGAACTGATAGCTTGTTGGATGAACCCCTCCCATGTGATGTGCAAAAGGCAGAGGAAGAGCGTGAGGAAGACGAGTGGGCAGGTGTCAAGCCAAGTGAAAAGGTAGAGACCGGAGCTAACTACAAGGAGGTAGAAGGTACAGAGGAACTGGAAGAGCAAGGTTGTGAAACCAAAGGAAACAGTGAGGCAAAACTTCATACGGGTTCAGCAAAATCAGATCTTGACATTTTAGTCAGCACAGAGGTAGATAATTTACCTCAGTTTGAAGATAATGATGGGGATGCTGGGAGAGCTAGTGGTGCTAACCTGGAAAACCCTAGAGCAGAAGAATTCAGACAGGTCGATGTCATTGAGGAGACAGATGGAGAAATACCATTGTTGAGCACAGGGCTGAAAAGTGGGGCCAAAACAGTAGCGTACAACTGTAAAACTATAGAAGGCACTGGCACTGAACCTGAGGGAGGCCTTGGTATCGGGGATCAGGACCGTGAAAGAACATTCGAGGATGCCTTAGACCCAACTGACAGTGGTACTGGAGAGAGTACATCCACAGAGTGTGTAAACACGAGGGCAGGGGTTGATCTAGAGATAACTGACCACAGAGGAAAGCACCCTGCAGATACTGGCAGCGATCTGGGTCACGCTGAATTACTCAGCACGGAAGAGTCTGGCAAAGGAATTGAAGATAGTAGCATCAGCCACCTCCCAAATGGTAGTGCTGGCACTGAAGCTGCTGCTGAAAACCAGTGGGCATTGGTGCCCGAGCCAGCTGATGCTGCTAGCACAGGCTGTGGTAATCCCTGCCTAGATAACGCAGAAGAGCAAGTGGCAGGTAGGCCAGCAGCAGCAGTGACTGAAGAGCATCCCAGTAGCAGTGGTGTTCCTGAAGCCTTGGAAACAGACCCCTGGCTGGCAAACTGGGATCCAACAGTTACTAATGATTCCTGGGGGTTTTCTAATCTGTCAGATAGCCAAGCCAATGGACTGGATAATTGGCTCTTTTTCCCCAAACAGCAAGACTCAGAGGAAGGTAACATGGAAAATGTTTGGTTAGGTATTAGTAATAAATGGTCTACACAAGACCTAGGAGGTACTGATAACAGCTGGGGAGCAGTAGGGGCAAGCACAAGCAATAAAATTCAGGAGACACCAGTAAAACAAGGCCTGCCTGGGGAGCAGGCAGGGATTAACAGCCCTGGACCGAGCAAGGAGGTAGCTAGACCCTTGGCTCTGTTTCAAATGGGAAATTCCAGAAATGCTAGCACCGAGAGTTCAACTAGTCCTAAAGACAATGAGACCAACAACTCAGATTTATCTGAAGATGAAATTGCTAACCGGAGATATGGATTGTTGTACCAGGAAATTGAGGCTGATAAAGAAGAGGTACCTACCCCAGTGTGTAGCCTAGTCTAGACAAAGAGTTCCTTAGGCCATGCATAACCTTGTCGTTTACGAACATTCCATTTGTGTGTTTCCCACTGCCCTTCCTGAGCCCGTGCTATTCTTTTTTTGACAAACTGCCATGCAACTGTTCATAGTGTGGTGCCCTTCAGCCGTGTAGTGAAGCAGGCTGACAAAAAATGCATTTCAAAATGGTGAATGGAGCTTTGAACTGTGAAGGCATGTCGTGCCTCGCAGCTTTTGTGTTTTATCTGTATATCTTCAAATGCACCTTGTCTATTTTTATTACTTTTTGTAAAAATACTTAAGTTACTCTGCTTTTTCTTTTTTTTTTTTTTTCTTTAAACCTGTGATGCCTGTTATCAAATAGCACTGTTGTCAAATTTCTTGCCGCCTTACCCATTTTTTTTATTTTATTTTTTCTTTTTTGATGTCTGGCCTGCATTTTTATTTTGCAAATAAAAATGTTTTGACTCATGTTCTGGTCTAGTAAACAAATGATAATTTGTTCTGATCTTCACTTCTACTTAGGCATCCACCACAGCATTTAATGGATTTGCACAGGTAAGAAAGAAACAGGATTTGAGATAACTTTTTTTTTTCTCTGCTATTAGGAAGGGATTAGGACTGGCTTTAGAATTTCAGGAAATCTGTTCTACAGACCAGCTGTATAGCAATGCCATATTGTCTCCAATCCAGACCTTGTCTGTTCTCAGAAATTCTTCTTAAATGTTACTAGAATGGTTCTAATACTCTTAGGACTCTTGGCCTCACTGAATTTAATAGCAAAAACTGTAACTACCTTAGTAGGACTGATTTTTTCCTCCTAAAAGGGCTGGTGTAGCTTTTTTACTGTGCTCTTTTGTGGATTTTTCTCACAATCCCAAATTCCTGTAGAGAATGGTTTCCTCAGTTTCAAATAGTTTCAGTGACTGTGTGTGTATATAAATAATGAGTGTTTTTTCCTCCATTGTTATTTTCAGTTAAAATATATTTGACTCTCAAAGTTAAATGTAAAGTATTTATTCACTGCTGTGCTGATGGTTGGGACTGTGTCACCCATCGCAGAGATACAGCACGTGAAGGCACCATGTTTATGCTTTCAAATTTCAGGGCTGTGTCAAGATCCCAAATTTCAGGTGGATAACCTGGGACCTCATTCTTTTCCAGCATCCTTTTAGAGACTGGCTCATCCACAGCACACCCTGTACACCACATTTTAGAAGACTCAGCTTAGACAGGGATTGAAATTCTGCTCCAGAACATTTAGTTTAGTAAAGGGTCTGAAAAGAAGAGGCAACGCTACCACCTCTAATAATTGAGGCAAAATGTTGGTCTGGAGGAAATAAATATTTGCTGCCCCCACTGCAGTAGGAAAATAATTTGGCTCAGCAATATTTTGCAAATTAATTGGTTCTGAATGAGTTAAGCGTTGGAAAACACCTCCGTATTTCCATTTCTTAATGCAGGTAAAACTTTGTAATTATTCTAGTTATTATTCAAACAAAAGCCCAGGATCAAGAAGATATGAAAGTAGCTTAGAGCTAACATATTCTCCAGGCACAGCCATGTGTAGTCTGCAAAGCATTTCACTTAGAAGTGCATTGTACCTGAAACAAAGTCCTTGCAAATCACATATATTTAATAAATGGCTTTTCACTGCCTCTAGTGAGGTGGAAAACTTCTTAGTTTAGGAGGATTGACTATATAATTGAAAAAGGAATGTCTTCAATATTCATAGTACTCAGATTATCTAAGTATTAAAAATAATTATTAGTTAAGTTGTATTTGTTGTCTTATTCTGTGTGAATGTACTTTGATAGGTATCTGCAGATATCCTGTCTCAAATGTTTTTGCATTTGTTTTTCATTTCTATATCTAGGATATCTCTGCATTTACAGTGCAATCAAATGAGAATGTGACAGAGCCTTTGGTAAGTGGTGGCTTTTGGTTCCTTTTTAAATGCCTTGTAAAAAAGGCAATTTTCTTATTCTTCTTTTATGCAAAGAGATTTTCTCTTTCTTTGTGTGTTTTCCATCCTTTAAATCACAAGAGCTTATACAGCTCTTCCACCTGGGTGATGTCACTGTAGTTTGTAAATCCATACTCACTGAACTAATCTTGCACAAGGGTAGCACAGAGCAAAAGAAAAGAAAACCAGAATATTCTAAGCTAAGGTGTTTACTTGAAAAAGGTGTAGTCAAACAGCTTGTTCATTAAGAAATTACTAGAATGAGTACTGTGGTCAAGTGCAGAGCAGCAGGTGATAATATGTGATGATTGTTTAAATATCTCCAATATTGCTGTAGTTTTTCTCTTTCTTCACATATTAATATGGGCATATTAATAGTGGGCATGACCTACTTCTAAGGAGTGGACAGTCTTTTTGATAGTCATCATGTCTGGGCAGTTTCTTAGCTCCTCTCACAGTCTTTGGTTAGCCTGGAGTAAGGATGTGAATAGCAGCATTGCTGGGTGACTGCTGTGGCTACTTAATAGCAGCAGAGTGATATTCAATATTATTTAATGTGGCTTTTGTATAATGCCTCTGGTGGTGTTTGTGGTCATGGTGGTTACTGAATATGGTGAGAATATTTTTACTTGTAGCTGAAATGTGGTGACTGAAGTCTGCTTGTCAACAAGTGACTTGAGGCACATCAGTGCAATCTGCTTTATGACATGTTACCTGGGATTTTGAGCGTGAAAGAATCTTCCAGCATTAAATCTCAGGAAACTCGTTAGTCATCTTACCTGGGATAAATCTACTTTGTGTTTCTCATTTCAGTCCTATCTTTTCTTTGTGAAATTTTCTAGAGCTGTCATTAATACACTGCACAGAGAGATTTTACCCAGCCTGCTACAATATAGTGAATGCTCCTTTATGCTGTGCCAAGTCCTGAAGGCTGTGCATAGGCAAACATCTCTATACCTCATTAAAAATTAGTCTGCTCAAGGAATGCATGAGTAAAGAATTGAGAGGCTATGGGTTTTTCCCTGAAAAATATCAGGAGGAGGTTTTAGTATCTTAAAGATTTCCATGGAAGGTATCCCTTCCTGTGTCACAGGAGACATCACATTCTAGCCAGCTGCCTGTTACCAGCTACAAAGCAATTGATTTTGAGCTCCATTTTATGCTCAGCAACTTGTTTGTGGCAAATTAATCTATTGGGGTTATTTTACATGGTTGACTCAGCCATCTTTATAAATGGAATATGCTGAGCATTGCTCGGAGCTCTCCCCTTGTATGTGTGTATACTTGCAAGGTGATGTTTCCACTGGAGATTGCACTTCTGCTGAGAGCTCTTTTGCCACAAAACTGAATGTGTTTCAGGGCTGGTGATACGTGGTAGATCCTCTTGCTGAAAAAGAAGCTGAGGCCAGAATTTAAAAGGGTGGAAATCCCAACAGTGGGTTGATAAATGGATGCCTTCTAGGTGATTGAGAGCTGAAGAGAAAATGCATTTTAATAAGAAACCAGGAATGATTTTCCCATTGCTAGAATTCAGTCAGTCAGTGTTTGCCCTTGTGCATACAAAAGCTGTTTGAGTCACTGCTAATTGCTTCTTACCTTCACTGGAGGAGGGACTGGATTTTCCAAGAACAGACAAAACTGGGAAGTAGGAGATAATTTTGAAAACTCATATTTCAAGACCAGGGTTTGTACACATGGATGACATTTAACTTCTGGTCTGGCCATCAGTGTCTGGAGCATTTTTGAGCAAACTGGATGCCTTCCCCTCCTTTGATTACCTCTTACTGTAAGAAGAGGTACTCTCAGAAGTTCTGCTTTCTTTGCTTGCGAGGGAGGGATGTCAAATTGGCTCATTTTACTTATAGAACATTGAGAATGAAAATGCCCTTTAGATGTCCTTGGCCAGGGAAGCAGCACTGTGCCAGGCAAGTTCCCCTTCCCCTCCTCCCTTCCCACTATTGTGTCTTCCTCAACAATTTTTCCACTGTCTACCTAACAATCAATAACAAAAGGCTGAGGCTGAAGAAGCTCCACCTGGGGAAGCTAAGGTCGAGGAAGCCCCTGCTGCTGTGGAAAAGGAGGCCATCCCTGGTGAGCCTGCTGAGCCAGCAGAGCAGGCTGTGGTGAGTGATCCGTGCACGGTGCCACCTCCCAGCCTCACCTGGGCCACCTTCCATCCCAGTGAACGTGCCTGCTGCATCTCAGCCATCCCTGCCATCGTCACCCTCCGTGGCTGGTGTCCCCCGTGCCTGGCTGTGTCACAGCATGCCTCTCCAGCACGTGTCCTCTTGTCAGCCCTAAAATGTCATCCCTCTCGTGTTTGGCATTTTAGGCTGAAGTTCAGCTCAGTGATTGTGGTTTCACAGGTTGTTTGATTCCAGATGAACTTCAGAAGGGGGAAGAATCGGCGCCGTTTTTAAATGATCTTATTAGTAGTTTTCTCATTTCATTTCAAGCGTCTTGTATAGTTCTTATTAGAGCATGAAAATTCCAGAAAAATAGCGACTGTAATATAAATGTCTACAAGACTCACAGTTTTAGAAGCCAGTTGTGAGCCAAAAAGGGAACTCCACCACTTTGGGGATTTTTTTTAAAGGTCAGCATTGAGGAAATTATGAGAGGAGAAGAAATTACAAGTGTGCATGAAGAACAAAGCAGAGCACACAATATCACTGCAAACTAAGAGGTGGTCTGAGGCAGTAGGTGTGGGGGTTTATGCTGACTAGCATCCCTTTTTATACAGGTATCTCAGTGAATATCCTTTTTATCTGTGGTTCCTCTTTTACATACTACTGTCAGAAGGTCTTGGTGGTGGGTTATACCCACAGGTTAAGAAACCCTGGAGGAAAAATGCATCTGTTGTTGTAATCTGCTTTGTTCAAAGATTCTGAGTGGTGGCCACTGGTAGAATATGCAGATTACTACTGAAAAAGTGGATGGAAAACAGGGGTTGGTTTGGGGTGAGTTCCTCTGCCATAGAAGCTGGTGGGAGATGTATAGCTGTGCTTTTTTGACTGTTGAGCACAATTTGGTGCCATGTTCTCAGAAGAACAAGATTTAAGCTTGCTCAGCTGCACTCAGCCTTGGGGAGTCTTTATGTGTCTTCAGTTGCTAAGCAGGGATGATGATACCCAATTCACCATAAAATGAGGTGGTTTTCAGTAAGCACTTGACACACTGCCACATGGAAAACATTATTAAGCTAATGGGAATGCAAATTACTTGAAGAAAGTGGCAGTAGCTACAGATGCACCTACAGATGTGGCAGCAGAGAGCATGGATAGATATCCACTTATCAGATACGAAGCTGCTGTAGCATCTCATGGAGCATCTCTGGAGCTTATTTTTATAAATGGCAATGGCTTCAACACCACAAAGCTAATGGTGATATTTGCTGATGACTCCAGGGTGGGCAGTGTCATTGACTTAGGAGGACAGCATTAAGCCCACTGGCTTTATCTGCTAAGGGCAGGCTGGTTGTGTGCTGGCAGTGTTAGACCTGCACAAAAGCCACAGGTGACATTATGGAAAATGTCTTCAGCAGAAGGAATGAAGTACTAGCACTGGTGTGCAAAAATAGTTTACTAAAGACTTTATTAAAGATTAATTGATGAGTTTGTTTGAGTGGCTCCAGCTGTCTGTATCACAGGATTAAAAATGGTATCAGGCAGAAATGATACAAAGAGAGAGGCAAAGCTCTGCTCCCATCTTCCTAACAGAGGAAAAATAATTTATTGTGTGAGGAAAGATGGGCATTGTTACATGAGCTGTTCTGCAGGACTTTGGGGGAAAGGGCAGATAACGCCTGTCTCTGTCCAGCCCTACCCATTCTCTGTGGACTCCAAGCAGCACTGCCCCTATGGAGGGAAGCAGTCCCAGTGTGTTCCCTAGAACTATGTTTAGCTTTTAATTCTGATTACATTTGCATGAACTTTGAGTGTTTGTTTGGTATGTTTAATTCAGTACACACTGCAGCAAATTACTTCAGGATCATCCCCTTCTTTGTGTTCTGCGGAGACCAGGCTCTCCCCTCCTGTGTGTTTCCTTTTCACTCGAGATAAATCACAAGAATAACTTGTTAACTCCATAGTAAGGCAAAGAATGACATTTTCTATCCGAGGCACATTGTTTTTGTCAAACTGTTGTGCAGAATGCTTCGTGTAAATTTAATAGTTTGGAATAAAGAAAGAGAGAGGGAAAGTGGAGAGAAGGGTCAGGAAATCAGTCATTGATCTGGAGCTTTTCTCTTCCTGTGCGTGAATGTCAGGGAATAATGTGGAAGAACAGATATTAATGAAGCTGGTGGTGGTTTTATTTTGATTACCTGTAAAGATTTAAGTAAGAAAAGAAATGTAAAAGAAATTCCCCATTTTTCTGAAAGGAAACCAGCTCCTGTTTGTCATGCAGTAAAGGCAAAGCAATGCTCTGAAGCCTGTTGCACATCTTAAGCACTAATTTTACAGGCTGACTGCAGCACTGTGCATATGCTCCTTTGTTGGCATGAGCTATTCAGGTGGTCCATTTTGCTCCTGAGGGGTTCTGGGTCTGTGGTCTGTCATCAGCTGCTCTGGCTGAGTCACAGGGCTGTTGGGAGAGAGGCACAGAGAAACACAGTGCAAGAGACAGGCTATTGAAGAACAACCCAGAAGGAATAACATAGGCATTGACTAGAACTTAAGCAGTTTTGGTTGGGTTTGCTCTTTGTTTTTTGTTGCTCATTCAAAATGAAGTTGTCCTTGCTAATTTGGGAAAACAAGCAAAAAGTGCTGATTTTTAAAAATGCCTAAAATGGACTAATTCTGCATTTGGCTGTGAAAGGTTATTTCAGGAAGGGCTTTCCAGAATTTGCAAAGAAGAGTTTTGAACATTAGGATTAATGACAAATATGATCAAAGCTAAGGAAAAGTACACTGAATTGCAAAAGATTAAAGCCTCATTTCTCAGCAGCAGTCTGCATTCGTTTGCTTTATGACCCAAAGGCAGCTGTAACATCCAAGGGATAGTCTGAAGCATATAATGCATTAACCACCGATTTATTGCTTTTTCAAATAATACTACCCCTCTCACCACATCAATTTTTCACATTCAAGCAAAGATGACAAGAGGACATCATAATAAAGTGGAAGCTTATGAAGTGTTCTTACTTCCCTTTCTTCTTCAACTACATGAGACATGAGTGCTTGGAGCTCAGAGCAGTGCTCAGAGAGCAGCTTTCCTACTTCCATTATGTTCATTAGTTTGGAAAGAGCCTCTCAGTGCTTTGGGTCCGATGCCTGCCTCGACTCTGATGTTCTCCCATTAAAGCTCAGCTAAATACTGTGGTTTTCAAAGCTATGTATGATCATACGTGAAACGGCCTCTTGGCAGACACTGAGCAGGTAGAGCAGAGGCCAGCAAACAGCCTGCAACTTCAAGAGCATCTAGTTATGGATGAATCCCACCGTAGGTACAGTTCACAGTGCCCAAATAGTATTGTCTCAGAGAGCAATACAGTGATTAGATAGAGTGGTCAGCTGTGTCCAGATTCTGAGCGTGGAGCTAAGTGCAGGTGCCACATTGGAGCATAAGGCTATTAAAAATGTATGGCGCTCATATACAGGAGAGAACAAATGTAGAATATTGTAATTCTGTTGAAGTCTGTAGAAGAAGATTTTTTTCTCTCTGGAACCAGGGTGTGAGTTTAGTAACATGTTATTTAGTCATCCTTTTTACTAGGCTTTCATGTTCTAAAAATGACACAGTTTATGCTACCATGCCTCTCTTCTCAGACTCCACTATCCACAAAATCCCAACTTCCAGCTAATCAGAACAGCAAAATGCTACTAATTTGACTAGCACACAATAGTCACATTAACTTCGGGAAAGCCCAAGCTTTGGGAAGCAAGAGAAGCTCTCCTTACTTTCACCTTTCCAACCAGAACTGTGCTTTCAGTTAGTCTGGAAGCCAATTCTCATTGAAAAATATGGATATGCATATATTAGATTTGTCTGCAAAGATACCTGAAGCTGGGCTGATGGGATTCCTACCAGAGAATATTGCTGGGGAATTAGTAAGAAAATGGCAAAGGCTGACACATTCCTGACTTTAAAGAGCAAGATGATGATAATTTCTGAAGGTAAACTATAAATACATCTGATGGCAGAAATTCAGCATTTTTTAATGGTACAAGTTGGAAAGGCATCTGCCTCCTGACTTGAAGGTGGACATAAGGCCTTTACAGGCCACAGTACATCTCTGCTGTATGAAAGAAAAAGATTTCTCTCAGTGGCTGTGTGCATGCAGCATGCATCACTAGAGTAGGAAATATTTGCATTTTGCTGTTGCTATTTCATTCTTTTTAAGACCCTCTACAGTCTCCTCAAAATTGCAACAAAATCGAGGGCCACATGGCATCTTCAAAACAAGTGGAATTAATTTTTTTTTAAAGTTATGTAACACTGCAATGTTAATGGTGATAAGGCTGTAAGAGGTTTCTATGGTAACACCAATGTCAGCAGCTGCCTTTCCCTGGCATCTGGGCATGTTTGGGGCTTATGAGGTGACTGACTGCAAGCAATACTAGAAAATTAGAGTAGGAAAAAAAAAAAAAAAGAGTGATATGAAGTTTGCATATGGCTCAGCATCCTTTTATTAAAAAAGAAATATACAACCATTTCAGCTGAAATCTTAAGACATTTTGGAGTGACATTGTGGCCGTGTGAAGGCAGGTATCTAGAGGCTGAGTACTTGAGGTCTCCTAATTTCTGATTGCTAAAGCAGATGGACCAATCCACCATGCCCCCACATATGTTTCCCTAACTTCTCTTCACCCTTACAGTTCTTCAGAAAATTCTGACCTAGCTCTGTTTGCAAAGCAGCGTCAAAATTTATTAGCAAAATGGGTTTCCGTAATGGGGCTTTGACTTTTTGCTTAGCAGAGCACCTTTAGAAATAGCCTGTGTCTGCAGAGTCAAACCTGAACAGCAAAAAGAAAAACCACTTCCAGCTATTCTAAACCAAGCCTGAATTTTAGTGATTTTGACTGTTGACCTCCTGTAGAAAAGGACCTAGTGCTGTAACAAGTACTATTTGAGGGGAGCTTGTTACCATTCAGTGCATTCAATCCTTTGAACACCTAAATGGGTGTCAGATTTGGAAAACCACTGGATGTCTGGTTTTTTTAATGTCAGGCACCTGCTGCATGTACCACTGAACATGGACCTAAAGAAAGGTGATTGGGGAAAAAAAAATCATGTACTTTGTGACCTACCTGTTTTGAACAGCCCCTTACACGAATTGCAGTGCACCATGAGCAGAAGTAGGTATTTTACAAAGTTTACCTTGAAGCTCTGGTGAGTTGCAGGAGCAGCAACAGGTCTTAGTGGAAAGAGTCTGAGTCATGGATGGGAGAAATTTGAGCTTGATGGAAAATGCAAGGTTGCTTACTAAACAGTTCTTCAAAGCCGGTGCTATTATGAAAATACTGGTAATAAACAAAAATAAAATTGCCCTTAGCTGTTATAGTGTGATGGTGATGACATACTTAAAGGTTTTATTTGTTTAGCATATAACTGCTTCTCTTTCAGATTATATGTGGCAGAAGGAATCTTTCTGCTTGCTGCATACTACTCCATTTAGCCATTCATTTCACTGCATCCCATACCTGGCATGCTTCCATTAACTTGATTAATACCAATTCCTCTGCAGCCATTGCCTCAGCATGACTGAGGTGACGACCATATTTCCTCTTTATACAGGAGGGTGTCGAGGCAGGGGATAAGGAGACAACTGGAGTTGCTGAGAAAGAAAATGAGGTACATATGAATAGCCTCATGTTGGTTGTGCTTTAGTATCTTAAAGAGAATTGTGGCAAAAATAAAATTGTCATTTGCATGTCATCAACAGGCAGGCCTTTACGATGCAACTGCAACTTAGCTGTGATATCTAGTCCAGCACTGCACAGATACATCTGTATCAATGGCATATATTCTAACATCAGATCACCTCTCATTCAATGCAGGATTTGCCTGAGAAACTGCCTATTGCAGCAGTATAGAGGGATAAGTATTTCAGGGCAGCAAACAGAGCAGGTCCATGGCAGAAGGAAATAACTCTTCCTGTTGACATTTGGAAATACACTGCATAGATTCCCAGTAGCTTTTACAATTTCCATAAATTTGTTTGCCTAGCCTTCCTGCAAATTTCTTTATAAAAAGTAAAAACCCCTTTGATTAATCATTTCTTCTTCCTAGCACAATATGCCCCATAAACTAAAACAGATACTTGAAAATAATCGTGGATTGGTTTGCTAAAGCACAGTCTGGCATCACTGGATACAGTTAAAATCAAGTTACAAATCAAATTAAAAGCTTGATGACCTACTTTAGGCTGTGCATGTGTGGACTTGAATGATTGCATTTTGCTAATATTTCATAAGGGTGATAAAAGTACTTGCCCTGAATCTTTGTATACTAAAGTGAAACTGTAATGTGTTCAAATGTGCACAGAGGGCTGCATATTAAACACAGGGATAGAAGTAAGGGCTGGGAAAGAGATTATAACTCCTAGTTATTAACAATTCAGGATTTGTATGTCGAGATGCTGGTAGCCTCTTTTTTTTGTTGTTACTCATTTTGGTGCCTTGGCATATGCAAAAAGAGCATGAACTGGTCTCTATTCACTGCCTTCAGAACACAGTAAGTTGAGCTGTCTGAGCTGAGGTTTGTTATCCTGCTGTAAATCAGCATTAGCTCTGCTAGAGTCGGGGATGTATCTGTGGCTCCAGGGTATGCCAGTGTCACTGGGAAGTGAATTTGGGACTCACTGGTGCCACACTCCTCAGCAATGCTGTCACATCCATGCAGGAAACAGTGCAGTTGCAGAGCAGGAAAGGCCAGGGTGGGGGTGGTAGATCAAACCCTGCTTTGTGTTGACACAGTGCAAGAGAGTGTTGTGTTGCTGCTCTAGCATTGACTTGTCACTCCCAGAGAGTCTAGTCCAAGAAGAAATGTGCAAGAAATGCCTCACTGTTCACTGAGCAGCAAGGCTAAGTCTTTGAAACCTTTCCCCTTTATTCTAATACTACTTGTTCTTAAAAAGTTGACATCTCTTATCTAAGAGTGAATTTGACCCTGTGTTCTGTTTAAAATAGCTGTATTACTGTATGCAGAAGAGCTGCTCTAAGAGATCAAGCTCTTTGCTAAGCTGATACCTGACTGCCAGGGGAGGGTGTCTCCTTTGATACTCTATTGCATAACAGATTCTTCAGTACTACCCCAAAATCTTCTAAGACTTTGCAATTAGTGCATTCCCTAAAGCATGATGATTGGTTCCTCTTGACATTACCTAGCTTAGCTGTGACTGTAACCAACTGTCATAAAAATTACCCATTCCTGTTCCAAGTGCAACCACAGGGCAAGAACTTCAGCTCAGCGAGACCAGCATAGCTCAGGGAGCTCCTCTGGCAACCCCAGTGGCAGGTTGGGTACCCCTCCTGCTTCTCACCCTGAGCTTGTCTTGCTGCTGCTGAATCTGTGGCACCGTGCTGAGCTGACAGCAGTGTCAGTGAGAATTGGCTGCCCCGTGGCTGAAGGAGAGTTCACATCTGTGCAATTAAACAGTCAAGTGGTTCTATCATAGCCCTCGTTATACTGGACATTCTTTGCCCCCTGTGTGGTTGGTATAGCAGGACAACTGTCCAAGTTTCAGTGATACTGCTAGAAAGAGCTAATTTGGAATACTATTAGACTGTCTAACGTTATTTATGTCCTATTTAAAATAAATTTGTGGGACTGGTTTTCAGTATGGAGTAAGGTAGTACAAGTAACTGTCTCTGCACGTATGTGGTTCAACACAGCATATTCAACATTCAGCCCCCCCTCTTTTTTTTTATTCCTCTGTACTAATCATATATATTTCTGGCTGCTCATAAGGTTCATCCTATGCTACCTCACATGCCTTTTTGTAAAAGATTTTTTTAATCATCCAGCTTACATTGGTTTGGTACTCTAAGACACAAGAACAAATGATTATGTAATTTTAAGCTGTGGTATGCATTTAGTGACTCATGGCTGCAGGCTGTGAGAGCATCACTGCAGGGCATTTGCAAGCTGATTCATGTAAATTAGTATTCTCCTCCTTCATGAAATAAAATGGGCTATAAAAACCCAATAAATAAAAAAAAGTTGTCGATCATAATCACAACAGACAGCAAGATCAATTTCTACAGCATGCTGTTAGAGATGCATAGTAGAAAATCAATCTAATATGCACTCTATTCCTACTCTTTCCTACTAGCTTCATCCAGGACTTTTACACTCATCATTTATTTGTATTACTTCTTGAGTCAAGGCTGCTAAAATTGGTAATACTGTGAGTGGCAGACTAGCATGCCTTACAGGAGAAGATGTCAACATCTGCCCATGTCTTCTGATGTTACTTGTTTTTACAACAGAGCATCCTTCAGCAGCAGCATTTTCAATTTAAATTAAAGTTCCCCAATTATTTCTAAAATCTAGGTAGTTTTTTCTGCCTTTGTGGACTCCTGGAGAATTTCTCTATCATGCCAATTAATAGCAGTGAATAGGAATAGGAATATTAAAAGTTGCTAAAAAATAATGCCTGAAAAGTGCCCGTGAGCAGTGACTGAATTCAGGTAGCAGAGTTGGCCTCATCCACAGGGGAGAGATCAAACTGAGGAAACAAAAGAGCATCAGGCTGTTAACTGGAGATCAAAGAGATCAAGCTAACTGTGGCTTGACTTTGGTATCTCTAAAACAGTTTTCCTTCAGTGTTTTTCCTGAAACCATCTGCTCTAAGTTAAAAATTCCATCTAGAAGTTAATTCGATGCAAAGAATGAGTTTCATCATTTACCTTCCACTCTTCAAACCTTAAGATTAATCCATTGTAAGTATATATTGTAAGCACTATAGAGCAATACAGATGTTAGGGTGATACATAAATTTTACAGTAAGTTTCTGCTGGATGAAGGAGTCAGCACTGATCTGGTAGAAGGCAAGTGTTTTTCAAGAACTGGAAGAAATCATCCATTAACTTCTCAACAGGAACTGCTCAGAAATGATTCAGTCATGTCCAGACTGAATGGGCTTTTGTGTCTTCAGTTATGTTGCTGACATAACTATAGATATTTGCAGTTAGATTTTTTTCTGATTGTTATCCAGCTGTAGAATACATTTACTTTTGCTGACATAGCCTGATTTGTAAGTCTCTCTGTTAGAAAGGAGTGTGTAATAAAAGATTACAAGATTTTTGAAGCTAGCTCAGGGCTACAGGTAGCTGACTGGCTGGATAAGGGTTGGAGCCTCTTCCCAAAAACAGATTCCATTATTTCAGAGTCCTGTAGACCCCTTGGACAGCTTGAAAGCTCCTTCTCCTCAGCAGAAACCAGTGGTAAATGTCTTCCACAATACAGCTGGATGACAGGAGAAGGAAAAAACACTACAGCTTTGGCAAACAGTTACTCCACTAATAACTAGTGCACCTGAGGACTCTGCTACGTGGTGCCTAGTGAGGTTTTTCTCCTGCCTGTCCCTCAGCCTCTCTGCACAAGCTTGCCCCAGTGCTGCTCTCCTCCATCAATCAGGAGGAACACCAGTGAACTCAAGACCATGGGTCAGCATCACCCAGGGAGGTCACAGAGCAGAGGCTGGTCCATGGTCTCTCCAGCAAACCTTGTAACTCATATCCTGAAAGGTCCCTCCTCCCTCCTGTTGCTTTTAGGTGGTGCCTGTTGGTGAGCGGGCTGTGGCATCAGGAGACAGTGTGGCCGTGGCAGCAGGAGCTGGTGATGGCGCTGCTACCACTGAGCACGAGGATGGTGCTGAAGGTGACAAACCTCAGGGAGAAGAAAAGGAGTCTGATGTGTCTCAGGTAACTCATGCATGGGAGAGAGTGGTAGGGGAATTGGGACAGATTCAGCCTGAGAAAGGGGCAAGGCCACTGAATGCCTGTGCCCCCAGGTCTGACCTGTAGCAAGGCTGATGTTCTCCTGCGATAGCCCTGGGAGGGGTCCACAAAGGATGTCCCTTCTTCTGAGTCCTTAATTTGTGTTGTACTTGCCCTTGTGCCCCTGGGCTTCCCTAGACTTGTGGAGATGAGACTTGATGGGCTGCTGGCTCCTATGTTGGGCCTAGGAGCAGTATGGACAGCATATTGTTTGGGCGCCCCTTCCTGCTGTTGTCTCTCTGTGTCGCTTTGCAGAGATGAGATTTATCACGTGACAAAACAGGGATTTTGGCAGGATTTCATGGTCTGGTAGGGGATCAGTGAACATGTTTTTTTCAGGTTGGATGTTCCCACAAGTTTTATTAAATGCTTTTTGTACTAGGTTTCATTATTGATCAGCTGCTACCTACTTAGCCTCTTTGCTTTCTTTGCTCCCAGTTACATTGCTGTAAACCAGGGCAAATCCCCTCAGTCAGTCAAAGAAAGGGTCATATTTCCTTCTTGCATCACCTTTGTATCACTATTATCCTGCTAACTTGAATTTCCAAAGAAATACAGGACAGTGACTACTGGAACTAATGCCTTTACCCAGACCTTCCCAAAATTAAGAGCAGGGCAGAGGAGATGGGGCTGTTAATTTCCACACGCACTGAAAATGAAACCCAAACTACCTGCAAAGCATTTTTTATTATTTATTGCAATAATTTGTAGTAAGATAGAAAGGAGACTTAGGAGGATCAAGGAGAACAGTGAAAAGTGGGAAGGGATTATTCCCTGTACATTCTTGCACAAATACTGGTTTCTGTCTTAAGAATCCACTGTGGAGTAAAAAGAAATTGCCATTCCCCATATATGCCCCATGCAATAAATCAACAATAGTGTTTTCCTGCTTGAAATAAAGCACTAAATAATCTTGCATTTCTTTTCTGGGGGGACGTGGGGTTTGTTTGTTTGTTTTTCCCCAGGAAAAGGTCAGCAGCATCCCTTCAGTAGTAATAGAGCCAGCATCAAACAACGAGGGGGAGGGAGAAGAACACGAAGTCGTCGTGAATGAGTCCAAAGATGCCGCAGCAGAGATGGGCACTCAGGGCACTGACGCTTCTCCTGGTGAAATTTCCCAAGCTGGGAGCGATCAGAAACCTGCTGAAGACATCCAGTCTGTACCTTCTGTTCCAGGAGAAGATGCAGCTTCTCTGATGCCACCTGGCTTTCTCTATAAGGTCTGCTTCTTCATTCCTCTTTTAGATACACCTTCAGATCTGGCTTCGGTGGGTGTTTCTGTCTGCACAGGTAGTGTGATGATTTCTTGAGGCCAAAGGATATTTAATGTATCAGCCAGACACATGCAAACACAAATACACATAAAACTACTCTAATATTGTGGTGTTGCCTCATAAATGCAGTCTGAGAAGATACATTTTCTGCACACTGTTGTTGCTGTGTATATCCTTATGTAGCTGTAAGATGCACTGAAGTACAAGAACCATTTAATCTCACCAAACAACTGCTGTAAATTAATATATTGAATAAAACTGCACTGCCACAGAGTTAGTTAGGAATGTTGTAGATAAATGCTAATGCTATATTTGATATGCTAACAGTGTATTTGATCTCTAAGGTCTTTTCCAAACCCAAACCGTTCTATGAGAACATTAAAAAATGGCATTTTTCTGGCCTGAAAATCTATAGTAGAAGTACTGATTCTATTGAAACCCCTAGGACTTACAATTCATGGTAATGAACCAAAATGGCATTCTGTAACTTTAGTGATATTATCAACTGTTAGGGTAATCAAATAGAAAAGTTTAATGAGGCATAAGAGAAATTCTTTCCTTGACTGGAAAGACCCCCAGGGTTTCCTGGTGCACAAGGTTCTTTCATAATGCTTCGCACTTTGGAATCACTGAGCAGCAGAAAAACTCCTTGAGGATGGATGAACTTTACTTGCTTCCTATTATAATTTACATAGTTCAAACTAATTAGTCCCATAGCACTCTGTAAGTATGCCATTCTTCTGGGTCTGTTCTCACTGCTCAAGTTTTTTTTTTTTTTTGAGAATAACATTAAGGTGAGGGTGAACAGTATCGTGTAACTCTGACTCAGACATGCTGACATAGTTCATCTTTTGTTTTTCATCACACTCTCTTGGGTCAGACATAAATAATAAGAAGCAGAATATGTGCTTGCCATCTGGTTCTCAATGCCACTTTCTTTCATTTCACTTGGAACTGTCTGTGCTTTGGGAAAATTAGACTGGCTGTCTCTCAAGGAGATAAAACCATTTACTTAATATGGTCTGTTCACAATGACATGCCGATCACACCAGTGTTTTAGTAATCACCCCTTTGAAAGGCAGATACTTTTGGCAAACCCTTCAGCCAGTATGTGGGAGCTCCTTCCAGGGCAAGCATTAAGTAGGGTTCCCATTATTCACCTCTGTTGCAATGGGTGCCATACAACCAACTCAAATTTCTGTGGATGTTCTCAAGAAGAATAATATCAGTGGCCACAACAAGAGAATGAGATAATCTGAAGTAATTAGTTACTGGGAGACTTTTTCAATGTTATTTGCAAAATCCCTCCAAAATCCTTCTCTAAGATACCATAATGATAGTGGCAAATGAAAGGCAATTCCTTACACAGGAGAAATGATGGTGGCAGGACTTGTGAGATGTTGCAGTATCATCTGTCTTGAGATCCTCTAACCTTGGGGAAGGACCTTAATTTTCCTTGGATAGTCTCAGGAAGGCTTAAGCTGTCCCTGCTTCCAAGGAAATGTATTAAAAACTGTGACATGAATCAATGACAACATTAACAATTTATGCCAGGCCAAAGCAGATGATGCTACTCTACTCTGCTCTCATGCTCTCCACCTGTTGTACAGTTCTGGTGTCCCCAACATAACAAGGACATGGAACTGTTGGAGCAAGTCCAAAAGAGAGCCACAAAGTTGCCAAGAGGACTGGAGCACCTCCCCTATGAGGACAGGCTGAGCAAGTCGGGGCTGTTCAGCCTGGAGAAGAGAAGGTTGCATGGAGACCTCATGGCAACCTTCCAGTATCTGAAAGGGGCCTGCAGGAAAGCTGGAGAGGGACTCCGTGTCAGGAACTGTGGTGCTAGGATGAGGAATAATGGGTGCAAATTGAAAGAGGGGAAATTTAGGTTGGATATTAGGAAGAGATTTTTTTACTGTGAGGGTGGTGAGACACTGGGACAGTTGCCCAAGAAAGCTGTGGATGCCCCAACCCTTGCAGTGTTCAAAGCCAGGTTGGATAAAGCCTTGAGCAACCTGGTCTAGTGGGAGGTGCCCCTGCCCATGGGAGGAGGGGTTGAGACTAGATGATCATTAAGGTCCATTCCAACCCTTAAGATTCTATGATTCTATGATAACTTGAATGTACCTTTCTATAGCCATATGTTTGCATAAGGGCAGCTTTTTTTCATTTTCAATCAGGATTTAACAGGTAGTTTTGTTGAGAAGGTGTCTCTCCCTTTAGATCACATCAATATGTTTGGTGTTGTTTTCTTCAGGTTGAAGTTCTACATGATTTCGAGGCAGCTAACAGTGATGAGCTCAATTTAAAACGAGGAGATATTGTACTAGTCATTCCTTCTGAGACCACAGCTGATCAGGTAAAAACATGTGGCTCTTGCTTTTGTTGACGTTTTTCTTTGTCTCAGCTTTTATTTCACAGGTTATAGTTGACGGGACTGTGTATTCAAAATGTAAGAAAACACAAAGATTTTAATTTTGGGTTTGTGCTTGGTTTCATTTGAGACTAAATGGCACAGTTGTCTACACCTGAAATCCTGGATATATGCTTGTTAGCAGCAACTGATCTCAGCATATATTCTAGGGCTGTTTTATGCCAGACTATAGTGGGTTTTATACAGACAGACATGTACTCAAAGACTTAATGAGGAGGATGACCTACAAACTGTGTGCAGTGTTGTTCTGTATAATTTTGTTCTAACACTGCAATAGAATTGATTGCATGCTCCCTGGATGGTCGGAGTTTTTATGTGTGGCTTTGGAGAAATAATACAAATTCACCCACAGAGAGCACTGAGAACACACACAAATTGTGCTCTCCTTGAAGGTATGGAGATGCTGCTCTGTGTGTTAAATGCCTCTGATAAAGATAACTTTACCCTCTGGAAGCCTGAACCTGAATTAGACAACACTTTGATTTCATTTAAGGCATCTAATTTTGTTTTAACAACGCATTTTGGGTGAATTTTTAAACAATTGTATTCCATATGATAAATCAAATTGCAGTGACGTGGACTGATTTTGGCCACTGCTTTCAAAGAGAAGACTGTACTGCACACAATTAGCACCAGCCACCCCATGGGCATCTCTTACTGCCTGTAGTGTTGGTGAAAATTCTTCCATTGATTTGGGGTTTGAGAGGTGGAGGACTGGCTTCTGCCTAATCAGGTAGTCACGAGCACTGCTCTGAATGAAGACTATTTCTTAAAACAGGCCTAAATATTAATGCCCTAAGCACATGTGAGTGCTGGGAACGGTGTTTGAAACTGTTTTGCTGACTGATGCTGTCCAAAGGTAGGTAATAATCAATGTTCATCATCTCAGATGAGCTTTCTTTTCATTCAAGAAACAACTAATTGTTTTCTGTGGGTGGGTTGTTGTTTGGGTTTTTTTACTTATTTCAGAACAAAATATTTTTATTTCAACAGGCACTTAGTTCTTATTATAGGGATAGAGTCTGTTATCCATACTCAAATTATGCTACATCTTACCTCATCGGCAGTTCACTTGATTTCATTATTGGTGTTCCCAGAATAGGACACTGTTCTAAGGATAGCAAAATATGCTCTCTGTCTTCAGCCTGTTTTTCTCAGGATATTAGGTGTTAAATATGCTTGTTCTTCACTTAGTGAGTGCATGAAATATATTCTTCTTCTGGTGTGCATCAGAATTCCATTAGCGTTAATTGCAGTAAATTGTGTGCAGTGATGGAGAAAATAAGCCTGTATGTATTCATGTTTCTGAAACCATTCTGTTCATATCTTTATTACTCGGTACATCTTTGCCCTTCATGTTTAACATCACCATAAAGCTTAATATTTTTGTCTTTTGCCAGGTACTTTGTTCATTTATATAGAGGCTTTTTATCTTTGTTAGTCTCTATTCTCCTTCAAAATTGACCTGTCTAAAGCCAATTCTAATGCAGCTGGTAACATCAGCCTGTGTTCTCCACTTGAAGCAAACCATTCCCATCCAGTGGCTTTTTCCACTAGTCTGTAGTTGAAGTTATTATCCAGTAAAATGGTGTATTCTTTCATACAATCTATGCTGCCTGTTCTAGAAAGCTGCAGTTCCTCTATCTCTCAGATATTTTATGTGCCTCAGAAACACATCCCCAGTTAATTGTATCCAGCCAATGCCCTAAGTAAGCTGGATCTGCTTTAATGATCTGCTTATTTTGGGGCAGACAGCCGGTATTATATAATATGGCAGCATTAAAAGTTCTGTCTGCCATGGCTTTGCTCTCTCCTGTTCTTAAAAGGAAAAAGGTACAGAGTTACTGAGGCAGCAAGATGAGAGTGGGTTGATCATTTTTAAAAATACTGAATTGATTTTATTCCAGGTAAAATGTATCACTTTTAAGAGAAGCCAGTACTTTCCAATAAAAAAATCTTGCTTTTGGTTGCTTCAACTGCTGGTGATTTGTTGACAATTTTGCTTGTCAAATTCTGGTTTGGGTTCTCAGGAGTTTTTGGAAAAAATATTACATATTTTCTAGAAATAGTAACTCCAGAGATTGCAAGAGCTGTTATTTCTTCTGGCTGCCAATACGTGAATGAGAGAAAGGTTAAAAAAAATAAGCCAAAACAACTCTTAGGGGGGAAAATTAAGATCCAAAACTATTTTTGCACCATCTATGATACTGAGTTCAGCTGGGAGTTAGGTGGGCTAAAGGCCATACCATGTGCTCAGTCACTTGGTCTCACAAAATTGTGGTCTGGCAGAACAGAGAAAATGGTCTGTGCAAAATCAGAGGCTGCTTTTTCACCGAAACATCAAATCTTTTAGCCATGTGACTCTGAAACATCTTCAGGTCTGAAGTTCATAGTGAGGAACGTGGGAGACATGATGTTTAAAAGACTGTCTTTTCCTTTGCAGGAGGCTGGCTGGTTGACTGGCATTAAGGAATCCGAGTGGCTTCAGTACAGAGATGCAAATAGTTATAAAGGACTTTTCCCAGAGAACTTCACACGCCATCTGGAATAATTCTCCCAGGCAGATGAACATGGTGCGAAGCTCAGTCAGTAGGTTTTTAACCTCTTTGAAACACAGGAGCCCATCTTTTTGTAGTTTAAGCTGTTAATGGTTTACAGCCTGGTGCCAGACAAAGCTTGTTGGAACACGCCGAAATGAGCATGAATGCAAACAGTAAAGCTAGCCATTTCTGAAGCAGTACATGGGGGAAAAAAATTAAATCAGAAAGAAATGTCCTTATTTGTTTATAAGTTTGTGGCGACAGGTTTGTTTGTGCTTTGTCAGAGCTATGGTGAATCCTGTATTTGGTCCTTTCCCATGAAATCTGAAATTAGCTTCCTCAATACCAAAACCTTAACTTTCTCTGCACTAAGTGTATTGTATTGAGTTGCACTGCAGAAGATTTAATTAATTATCCTGTAGTTATGAGGTCAAACTATTACAAGTTTCATGTGTTTAAAAAAAAAAAAATAATAATTAACTACTGCAACATTTTTCAGTGTTATTTTTGGACATGCATAATATATATACACAAAACTTCTATGTGTATATATAAGTGCATATGGCTATATATGCATTTTCACAACTTCATTGTAGTTCTCTGGCTGTGTAGTATCATCCAGTACATGCATTGCTCTTTCACTGTCTGGCATTACAGGAAAAGGTTTTGTTTCAGCTGCTCCATTGCCAAAACATATTACAGTATCTGTGTTTGTAATGTGAAATTTTCATTCTTAGATAATGAATAACATCATGTTCAAAGCTGCTAACCTTTGAGAAGGCATGGCTCAGTCTCCTCTTCCAGCTGCAGTAGTTACAATGAGATAATCTGGAGGGGGAGCTGTTATGATGCTAATCTATACTTTTTTATTTAATTGGCTGAATACATTTTAAAAAAAGAAACAGAACTAATCTCTGAGAAGAAATAAACACAGTATATTTTCACTATGTGTATTTATGCAGCTTACCTTCACAGAACCTTTTAAAGTAAGATATATAATGTATCCTGTATCAAAAAGTCATCTGTAACTTATGTTTTCCAGTGCTGTGTCATTAAAAATAAACCTTTGGTCCAAAGAAGCTGTTTCATCTGTGGTGCTTTTGAAGTTTTGTAACACTGAAGTCCATACAGCTTATATATTGTATTATATAATCTAATTTAATACTTTTTCCCCAAAGAAATACAGCGTAACAGGTGCACCGTCTAAACTCTTGCTCTCAGCCCTAGTTGTGGTGAGAATTCCAACAGATCTGGACCCCAGATCAGCTGCTGCTCCTCCTGTTCCAGTCTAAGGAGGGGAGCTTGGCTGTGCTTGACCATCACTCAACTGAAGATCTCTGCCTCGTAGTCATTTTTCACTTGTCCACTTATTTTACGTGGAAAGTAAGTTCTCCATGAATCTGGAATCTGCTCTGTTGTGTTTGCTGAGGAATGGAAGCCGCAAATATTTAGGAACTTCTGTATTTTCCTGGGAATTCAGTTGTCTTTCATTATATTTTCATCGGGTACTTGTTTTGTATGCAAACAATTATCTGTTTCCACTCCATTTCAATCTGTTAGCTTTCAACTGAAGAAATGGGGGGTTGTGTCTCTCAAAGAGGAGGAAAGTTGATTATTCTCTGTTTTTCAGGATACAATAGCTTTCAAAAGCGAGCAATGACAGCTGTGTTTTGGGCAGAAGCTGAATGGCTCAACTGTGATAGTGGGGATTTTGGCTTTGAAATGTCACAGTGAGTCTAAGGAGATTACAGGAAAACTCTCTGATTTTTCTGTTCATTCCTTCAACAGGTTTGATCTAGGGCCAAGAATGTCTCCAGAGACACAGCTTGCTTCTGGCTATCATGTTAGAATAAATTCCAGGCTTCAGTGCACTATTTTGAGGTGGTTATAGTAACCTATTACAACTCGTTTACAGTGATACTCTGATGATTTCCAGGCCAGTTTCCTGTTTAGCTGCATCTCAACACTTGGGTTTCACTAACAGGTGCTCTGCAGGTCACTGCAAGAGACCAATACTGGGCAATGGACCCTCCCTTTCCCTGTGGACACCACCACTTCTTTGCAAGGGACCTGCAGTCAAGTGAGACCATCATGTGTGACAGTCCTAACCCTCAGGGCACTGTGATCAACCCAAAGCATTCCTGTGATCAGCCCAAAGCATTCCTTTAACCAGTGTGGGTTGTGTGCAGTTAACATTACCATGTTCTAGAAGTATTCATGCCAAAGACAGCACCCTCAGCCTCGGTTCTTTCAATGGTACAGCACAATGTGCCAAATCCACAGAGATGTTTGCAGCACACTCGAGGCTGTACGTAGACAGGAAAGGTCTAGTCTACAGCTTTCATGATTTCTTCTGCCATGCTCTTCAGAAACACTTCTTGACTCTACTCCTCATTTTTTAATTCCACCTTAGTATAAAGAAAAACAAATTCAAAAACTACAAAATGTCATTATTATTTGTTGGGAACAAGATGTGCTGACAATGTCTCCAAAGCCATGCTGTTGCACACAATGTGTGTCATTTAAGTGCTGCAGGTGACTGGCATACTATTCTGACACCGACTATGTCTTCAGGTCTCACACGTGCACCCCAGAGCCACAAAGCACATGTCTTGCAGAAAGGATGAGGGAAATTACTAATGCTGAATCTCTAAAATTCTTTGCAAAATTCCACGTACTAAGATCAGAGATGTCAAAGGAAGGACACTGGTAAGTTAGCTGTGAATGATAATTTTCCCTTCTAGCAGAAGGAGCGCATGAATAGAAATGTATTTCTCATTTTGGATTAACAACTATTTCTTGCATAAATTTTTTTTTCTTACTCTAATTTTGTTAGGCAATCAGACTTGTCTCTCAGACCCTTTTATGTCTGCATGTCCTGAGATGAATGCAGTAAGTGTATTTCTTTGCAATCTATAGGATAAGCAAGGGAAATACTTCCAAGTATGTACTGCTCTTACATGCCAGTGATGCCCTTTCCCTCTGAAAGTATATTAGCCCTGAATTAGTCCTCCCTTTTCATGGATTTTTTTGATAAACACACCATATTGGACAGGGCAGATTACTGAATGTTCTGCTTTTGGAGTGATTGCAAAACAGTAACCTGTTTTATCTTTTTGTTTATCTAAAGACGTATTTATACCTAAGAGATCAAACCTTGTAGAGCAGGTGTAATTTCTAATTGTACGTAAAATAAATCCTTGAAAGATTTAGGGGTGCAATCTCCTGATCCCACAAACTGATTATACACGGTGTGGCCTTGAAAGAAAGACAAAATAACTGGAGGAACATCCTGTGTGACTGAACAAGTAAATTGTGTGTTTGCAGCTCATCTATCTGGTTTATAACCTTTCATCAGTAATGGAAAATGCCGCCTCTCACTTTGTTGTCCCCTCCCCACTTTGCTTCATCTCTCCTCCTCAGTGCAACAGTCCCTGCCACAAGAGGAGGAAGGGGAGGCTGGGGGGGGGACAGTCCTACTCAGATGGCGTGTCATTTGATTCCAGGATGCTCTGATTGAAATAAAGTCTCATTAAGGTCACACTTAATGAAAATTACTTAGTGCCTTGCTGACCCCCAGAAAAAAGCCACTGTGATGGGTAGGTTAGCTGGGTGGGGTTGGGAAAATGCAGCCACTTTCTGTAGGACACTTTATGAGGCTGTCCCCTGTTGCACACCCATGAGCAGGCAGAGCATGAGCAAGTATTGAGGCTGCAGCAGCTGTAAGTACCACAGTAGCTCCAAAATGCCACAGCTTGCATCTTGAAATACAAAATTATTGTTAATTTTTAAAACAGACTTAAAATATCTATCTTCTTGTACTTAGAATGCTAAGGCCCTAAGATGACAGCTGATGAAACACCACCTGTTAAGCCAATCCTTGGCTGCAAAAAGTAGTTAGTTTAGTTATTTAAGCAAGGTCACGGTTGTGAAAGCAGTGCAGAAGAGCAGGAAGGTGTTTCTGCAGCCAGCTGTAACAAGCAGTGTCACTGTTAGCTCTGTATTTTCTGGTGGCAAGACATCTGTTGCAGATGAGAGACCTGCAATGGGCTTGGTGCGAGCAAGCCCGTGAAACTACATGGTGGCCCTTCTGCTTTAAATCTCAGCCCTTTGTGAAGTACAGAAATTCTGTTTACCTGGGAAGAGGAGTTTTAGAAACGTTGTCTTTGTGCACCATTGCAATTACACCTGTGTTCCGCTTTCACTCTGATCTGTTTAATCAGCACAGAAGCATCATGTGGGGAAAACTGGAGCACTTTCCAAATGGTGTCTCCCATAACTGACAGGAAGACCTTGTAATTAGCACTAATTTGGAAAAGCTGAAATTATCCCAAAGAGAGCTGTGCTCCATATTCAGATGCTTAACAGCAGTTGAAGGAAACTTTAGTGAAAGAACATACTAAGACAGTAGTAAAAGTACTACTTTGTATATATGCAGGGTCTCTGTCCAGCCGCAGGCACTAAATGGAGTGCAGAGAACTACAAAGTCCCATGTAGGCACCAAAACTGGAGCCTTAAAGAGTCAGTGGGACTCACATCTGCTGAAGACAGTCAACAGATGCAAAGTCCTCTATGTCCTCAGCCTGGTTTCAGAGGAGAAAAGAGGCTGGGGTTTCTTTTGGTGCCATCAGAGCATGGGCTTTGGTGTGAGCCAGGCTGACCCCGGGTCACTAATAGTGCCTCTGTGTTTTCCTAGACAGACTGCTTGTAGTACAAGGTATAATTGGATCAAGAACATCAAAGCATCAGTAAGGTAAGTACTTAAATTACTACATTTCCAAGATACAAGCTACAATGGAGAAGGTAAATGTACTCCAGATTTCCTCTGCTTTGTTTAATTCAGGTAATATGATATTCATAAGGAAACCAAATTCTCTATATTAAAGTTTTAGAACTTAAACACATTGAGCTGCAATGGAAGAAAGAATCTAGCTCTGTGTCAGTGAGTGGAAAAAAAATAAAGCATGTAATCTTGAATAATAAGGTGTACAGATTAACACACAATTGCCAAATGATAAGGTCATGCAAAATTCTCTGAGTGGCTAAATCCTGACAGACCCCATACCTGGCATGGTGCTGTGATTCCCAAGGTATCTTAGAGATATACATAAAAGTGGAAATTGTCCATAGTCATTGGCAGAGATTCAGAATTTTAAGCCTATAAATATATTTCACAGGAAAGTTCGTGTAAATGCTGAGGATCTTGGGGTATCTCCCAGCCCGAGAAAGAATATCAACTACTGTCCACCTAAAAAGAACTCATGAAAATTAAAATGACTCATGTTCAGCTGTTTTGCTTTAAATGTTCAGAGTACTGTAGGAATTCTTAGCATCCACCCATGCCTATGGACGCTTTACAGATCACATGGCTGCTCAAAAAGGGTTTCTGAGGGTTTTACTCCTTTATACCCAGCAGAGGGTGGTAGATGCTAAAATTTGTATTTGCCAAATGAACTGTCATTTCGCTCCAAATTTAGCTACGAGTTCGTTTTACAAGTATCTCTCATTATCTGAAGTTGTCTCATACCTGCAGACACAGAGAGAAAATTAACTGCAATAACAGAGGCAAACCAAGTTTGTAACTAGCTACTTAAACCTGTAGGCAAAGACAGAAAAATACACTATCAAGTTGGACTGTAAGTAAATCAGGAACTTAGGGACATTGTGGGGGTAAATCAAGAGCTTTGGGTATCTTGTGGGTGTAAATCAGGAGATTTGGGGTTGTTGTGGGTGTAATTAAGGAGCTTTGGGATAGTTGTGGGGGTAAATCAGGAGCTTTGGGACAGTTGTGGGTGTAAATCAGGAGGATTTGGCTCATTGTGCTTGTAAATCAGGAACTTTGGGACAGTTGTGTGGGTAAATTAGGAGCTTTGTGAATGTTGTGGGTGTAAATCGGGAGGATTTGGCCCATTGTGGTTGTAAATCAGCAACTATGGGACATTTTGGGAATAAATCAAGGGCTTTGGGAATGTTGTGGGTGTAAATCGGGTGGATTTGGCCCATTGTGCCGGTAAATTCAGGAACTTTGGGACATTGTGGGTTAGGGTTAGTTTACATGTCTTGTGGCAATTTCCAACTTTTAACCGCGGGATAAGGAACATCACAGATGCAAAATCCAGAGAGATGAAAAAAGAAATTGATGTCCAGGCCTGACTTGGGAAGCAGAAACAATGCTGGGGAATCCTTATGAGATAAACCCACTTCTGTCTGAGCGTATTTCATAATCTTCAGCTGAAGAGCCAAGGAGGAGACTGAAGGGACTGCACAGTGCCTGTTCTTTTCGGGGGGCTGTTCTGGGAGCCATGCAGCACTGCCTGCTGCACCCCCCTCTTCTACTGCACAGCAGTTCTATGGAAGTGCAGTCTTTGAGAGAGTTAATGAGAGGCATCTTATGAAGTATCCTGCTTTGCATGGTGCTGTCCTTCCTTCCTTCCTTTCTTCCTAGGTTGTTGACTCTACCCTCCTGAGCTGTTGAGTGAGGTGAGGTAAGCCACAGAGCTGATAAGCAGCTGGGAGATGCTGCTAAGCTATGGCTTATTTATCAGATAAAAGTCAAGCACAAACAAAAGCTATTTACAGAAATATGGGACTTAAATATACACTCTCAGCAGTCTTTATGAATTTAGGTCAAAGGTTTCTAGAACTGAAAGTGAAATATTAGGGCACTGGTCAGATCCTGATGTCCATCTTGTTGTTCATGTAGGATTACTTCTTACATTGTTTCTATGATAATCTAGTTTTAGCAGTCCTCAAGGAGTGCCATCATCTCCAAGGGGAAGTGATGGGGTACAGCCTGGTTTATCTCAAGATCAGGACATTATCTTGATCAACAGCCTTAATTTGCCCTACCAACAAGGGCTGATGACATTGAGTTTCTTCACAGAAGAAAAGATTTACCATTTTTTCCTGCAACAGCTAAAGAATGCAAAGTGCTTCGTGAGATTAACAAAAAAGGGATCCTTGTCTTAATATTATTGACAACTAACACTAAAGAGAAACAGGGAAAGTCAGGGCTCCTGGAGTTGCTCAGGGCTGTATAGATTTAGGCTTTCTGAACAAAGCATTCGGTACTTTATTGAATATTAGTTTAGAAAGCAAATATTTAATGAAAAACATTGTTCTTTGCATCAGAGGGTGGATATTTTTCAGATGCTGAATTGCAAAGAACTCCATTCCCAGGTGTACCCTGTGTTCATCTACATAAACCAGCAAGAGCCAAAGGGTAGACCAGGATCTTTACTGGAGCAGTCTATCTCCTTTGTCCAGCCTATGTTGCCTCTTACACCTCATGTGGAGTAACTGGTCAAGGTAAGAAACTTGCAATGTGGAAACAAGCCCTGGACTAACGCAGCACTGCTGCTGATCTTACAGCTTTTTGTAGTCATACAAAATAAACTCACAGCAGTGGGTTTGGGTTTTTCTCATCCCACTCAGAAAGCGACACTGTTTCCAATCACAAGGCCTCCACTTCTGACTATTTTGCCATTTCGACAGGAAACCAGCAGTGTTCTTCAAATATCTAACAGATATGTAAGCCAAGTGCTACATCATGAAAAAATAAGCAGCTGTTTTGATGCAGTTGCATCAAACATGAAATAGTTGCACTTCTAACAGGTACTGTTCCCAAACTTTGCATTGGTAATAGGATTTTCACTGTTGGTGAGAGGTAGAGTCACTTGTTGTGACTCTTTTTTGATTTGCTGTCAGTGAGAGTGCTCGGCACTTTGAGAGGTGAACCAGTGAGCCAATCCTAGAAGAAATGAGAGGAAGATCCTCTTCCCTCTGTAGGGCTTGCGGTAAGTCAGAAGACAGGCACAACCCTCCCCCATTTGGTTCAGCTCCTGCTGGAGTGGAAATGATCAGCTCTCCCTGCACCTTGGCTGTTTTATGTTCCCAGGAAAGGGCTGGGTTGACTCTGCTGAAGTCAGTAGTGTCTTGAGGATTGACCTGAATGGGAGCAGATACAGATAATTCAAAGGAAGAAGAGAAAGAAAGGAAGCAAAGACAGCCAAAGACCTGAAGGAGGTGCAAACCTGCATTCAGGTGTCTCCTGAATGGAGACAGGAAGCAATAGGGTGGGGTGACAGGTTCAAAGTAGGTTCCTTACTTATTCGAGATGCCTGCGGTGTTCCAGATAGGCCTAAAGTATCTTTAAGCCTGAAGAATGTACATCTTTGCAGTTTCTTCCTTGCATTGCACACCTCCTCATCTTGTCTGCCTTGGTGACACAGCTGACCTGATTTTCATGTTGACTCAACAAGCGTTAACTTTTGAGAAGAGGAAGAATCCAATTCTGAAGATAAATATTTTGTCAAGATAGAAGCATCTACAAAAAGAGTACTCGAAGGCAATCCTTGCTACTTCAATTCTTACGAATCACTGCAATTGATTACTGAGCATTTGAATGTCTTTGCATTCTCTTCATAGTTGCTGTGATACAGCTCACAGATGTATCCATTCAGAAAATATTATGGAATTTGGTAGCTAAAATGAGACCAACAACCAACACCAAATTCAGTTCCACCTCTTATAGAGCCTTGACCTCTCATGTCTCAAGAAATGTTCAAATGGGTTCATCAAAACCATGTGCTGGTTCTCTACACTGAGCTGGATTAAGTCATTCAAAGACAGACTTGCCTGTGTACAAACTTGTATCTAATAGGTCATTTGACTGTGAGCTGTGGGGTCTTCCATTCTAGGAAAGATGGCATTTTCCTGACAGCTGGTCAGAACACTGAGATACTTTTATGTAGGGAAATGTGTCTCCAATTTTCAAGAAAGACTGGGGAACAACAGACAGGTTAGCCCTGTCTCAGTCCCTGGGAAGGTGATGGAACACCCAGGCCTGGAAATCATTTGCAGATATGGGAAGATGAAGAAGGTGATCAGGATTAGTCAGCATGGATTTACCTGTTTACATAGCTTTAGATAATGATGCTCTCTGCCAAGTCCATTTTGGCCATTTCATCACTGACAAGTCTCTCTAGTGCTAAGTTGAACCTGGAAAACTATTTTGTAGAACAATATTCTGGCAGGTGCCTGTGTCCTCTTGGCATGGACACCACCGTGGTTGGTCTGTAATCATTTCTAGTGGGAGACTTACTGTGCTCAAAAGCTACAGTACAAAACCCAGATAGTGGCATTTAATCAGCTGAGACCCAGTCAGTGCAGGATTTCTTTGCCCTTCGTCTGGGATCAGGTGCCTGGCACAATTCTGCTGCGATCAGAAGAATAGCAATGTACTGCTGCTATTCCATGCATGGTAGTTTTTGGCAAGAGGGGTTTGATTCCAGGTCCTCACCATACAATTGCCAATGCACTTTGAACTCTGATTAACCACAGTTGCCCGTGCAGGAGACTCTCATGCGAGGCTCCTGGGATGAGTGATCTTTTCCTTGACCCTCCTCCCCACTTCACTTTAAAATCTGGTTTTCACTTCTCTATTCCTTCTCACTTTGTTGTGCCCTGACAGTCTTTCAGTCATTTCTCCTTCTCTTCGCCCTCAGGGTGGCCTCACAGAACATGAAACAGCCTTTCCCACTGCTATTTATTGGCAAGGGAAGGGACCCTTTGCATTGCCACCACACATAGGCAGCTCTGTCTCCTTCCCTGACTGTGCCAGGANACAGAGGCAGCCGTGTCTCCTTCCCTGACTGTGCCAGGAGCCCTGCATTGCCAGGCACCTTTCCAAAGCCCCTGGCAACATGTTCTCACCCGCAGCCACTGCCTGGAGCCAGCTGCCAGCAGGAGGGAGGCTGCAGCAACTCAAGTGCTCCGTGCCCAGGGAGCTGCAGCCCGGGCTCAGCAGGCACAGGGGAGTCCCCCCAGCACCAGCCCGCCTCACTGCCATGTCTCTCTGCAGGGGCTCTCGGCAGCAGCTGCTCTCTGTTCTTTGCCAGCCTTTTCCCCAGGCCGTGTGTGCACCTCAGCTGAGCTGGGCAGCTGAAATGCTGCGGCTGTGCCTTTCCTGCCGCCCCCTAAGCCCGAGGGGAGCCGAGTGCCCGCAGTGCAGCTGCCCTGGCTGCTGCAGGCTGATGCCTCAGCTGCTCTGGGGGAGGGCAGCGCTGCCCAGGGGCACCCCGGCCACTCCTGCACTCTGCGCCGAGGGCACTCAGCTGGGGCACCAAGGGCCGCCTCCTCAGCCCATGGACAATGCCTCCCACCCCCTCGGACACTGTGCCCCCCTCTGCAGCCCTCGGCGGTGGGACGCACTCCCTGCCCGCCCAGCCCCCTCCTGCAGGGCTCAGCCCTTCCCTCCGCCACACACAGCTGCTCCCACTGCCAGCCTTTGCTCTGGCGCTCTCACTCCACTTCTACAGGGCTGCGAGCCTTGCATTTCCCAGCGCTTCTCCTGCTGCCTTGCAAAGCAGGCACGACTGCAGCCTTTGGAGCACTCTTATCGTTTGGCAGCCTGCAGAGGCTTTTCTGCAAAGGCACCTCATCTTCTTGGGCACACAAGACCCGTGGCTGAAGGCCATTCCAGAGAGTCCCCTCCTCCTCGCACACAACACGGTCCCTCCCGATGGGGGGTCCCTTTGCCCCTCCTGTGAGTCTCAGCGAGAGCCCAGTGTGGCAAGCAAAGATGCTGCTGCTGGCAGCGCTTGTGGCCACAGCCCCTTGGTCTGGTAAGTACTGCCTTCTTCTGCCTTTCCTCACAGGCACTGCTGGCTCTGCTCTCAGGCATCTTCCACTGAATTCCAGCTAAAGACATCATTTCTCCTTTTCTCTTTCCCAGGTGGATTTGCACAGCAAATTCCCGTGCAGACTCCTATATCCATCACCAAGTCCAAAAACAATGTACGAATGATGTGCGAAATTAAAACAGGGTCAAATTTTGATGATATCTACATACACTGGTATATGCAGAAGCAGGGAGAAGGTCCAAAGCATCTCCTGTACCTTCCAAAAGAAAAATCTGTTGTTGAAGAAGGCAAATACACAGCTGAAAGAGTTTCTGTCAAGAAACAGTGGGTTTTTACCATAAAAAATATAAAAAAGGATGATGATGATGATGATACTGCGACTTACTACTGTG